>JABXJD010001304.1:0-95877 GCA_013375575.1 Percina caprodes | reverse complement strand
CTGAAAATGTCAGTAGAAACAGCTGACAGTCTCTCTGTTGTGTTCCAAGGCGATCCAGGGGGCGCAACTATGAGGCAGAGCTGCAGAAATGTCGTCCTGAGGCTGCTCTTGTTGATTTTGGAGACTACCATCCCCTCAAATCCATCATGGTAGACCATCTGCTGTTACCACTGTCTGCCTACTGTTCCCCTTCATCACAAACGCCACTGTCAGCTCTTTGTTGTCGATTTAACAGCTCTGAATCCTTCTCCACCCAGGTGACAGATACAAAGACCCGCCGTGGGGCTCAGAAAGGCAGCACCTCCTCCTCTTCATCGTCCTCCTCCTCTGCACCCCGGATCCCCTTAGCTCCATGCTGGATGGGACTGACCCTCTCTCCATGTTTGCAGCAGCCTCGGTCACTGAGACTCCTGCCATGTCACACAGCGCTCCACAGGGTCAGTAACTCAGCAGACACACCTATCGAAACTGAGACATATGCCAAATGCTGTTCCAGGAGCTTTTCTACTTTCTGCTAGTCGATATCGTAGACATTTAATTTCCTGGATTGTTCAGGTGCCGCCGGCAATTCTACCGGATATCCCAAATTTTTAAACAGATGTCCCACACCTTCCACTTTCTTTATTTCGGCATTCTAAACTCCGGTGGATGTATGAGGACTATGGTTAACTGTTCCTCAGATCTCTGCAGGGTAAATCCAGACAGCTAGCTAGACTATCTGTCCAATCTGAGTTTTCTGTTGCACGACTAAAACAACTTTTGAACATACACATGTTCCACCAAAACTAGTTCCTTTCCCAAAGCTATTTTGCAGAGACACCGCCATTGTGTCCAGGGCTTAGCGATTGTGATTGGTTTAAAGATATAAATCTGAGCACGTTTTCTCCCATCCCGGAATGCTGTGTGGACTAGCCAGACCCTCTTTCGTAGTGCTGTGGAGGAGGGTCAATGAAAAAAATTAAATTGCACAGAGAAATTATAAAACTTCAGCGCCATTACACATTTATTGGTACTGACCAACTTCAGAAACTAAAATTAGTGGAATGTTATTCACCACACACAGAAGACCTGTTATTTTAAGGAGAGATGATGTGCTTGCAGGACCTGGGAGGAAGAAGTGGGAGAAGGAGAAGGAGGAAGAGGTGGTGGGACCAGACTTTGAGCCCTGGTCCTTAAAACGAGGAGAGATCCTGGCCAGGTTCACCACCACTGAAAAACTTTCAATTGTGAGTAGAAGGGAGAAGTTGTTCTGTTGCTATAAACAAAAGGAGATGGCTTAGTCGTAGTCTTTATGTACCCAGCCATGCTTTGTAAAATGGAAACCTAATTCCAATTTTTTTGTCTTCATAGAATCTTTTCATGGGTTCCGATCGAGGTAAGACCTGCGCTGTTCATCATAATGCTTTAATTCATACTTCACTTATCGGCACAAACTCACATCCTGACCCACTGGACACTCCCTGCTCAGCACCAAACCGCAGACAAACACAGTTAGCAAGTAGCTGGTGGAGCATTTAGCAGCAGAGGAGCCACATATTTTTCCTCAGGAGTTGCTGGAGGCCACACCAAAGCTAAAAGGAGAGTAAATGTTGGACTTTGACTTGACAGAAACGCATGTAAATACGCAACTGTGACACGTTAGCCATATCTACTTTAAAGGTGATAATATGTCAATGGTGTGTTATCTGCCTGTTCTTTTACCCCAAGTAGCAACAATAATCAATCAATCAATACTGCTTTGAGTAACCTTTAAAAAACACAGAGTCTGTGTCTGTTGTCACTGTAGGAAATGCCCCAAGTCCAGGATCCACCGCTGTGTCAGAGAAAGTTCGAACTCGCCTGGAGGAACTGGATGATCTGGAGGAGGTACATTTCTTATTAAATAAATATCTGTTTAAAAGCCATGATGTCTCTCTCTCATGGGTGGGCCAAATTCTCTGGGCGGGCAAAGCAGAAAGGGGAGTTAACCTTGCCTCATAAGGAGCAAGATTTCACATCGGCCCATCTGAGTTTTCATTTTCTCAAAGGCAGAGCAGGATACCCAGGGCTCGGTTTACACCTATCATCATTTCTAGCCACCTGGGGACCATAGGCAGGCTGGAGGAACTCATATTAATGTTTAAACACCTCATAAAGTGAAATTTCCATTCCATGGTCCCCTTAAACCATCCAAAGCACTGAATAAAGCAGTATCACATAAAAAATGATGTGTCTCTGTGTGTATCTGTCTATGTGTGTATCTGTGTGTGTGCGTGCAGGGTTCCCAGAGAGAGCTGCTGAACCTCTCCCAGCAGGATTACGCTAACCGCATCGAGGAGCTGAACCAGTCCCTGAAGGAGGCCTGGGCCTCGGACCAGAAGGTCAAAGCCCTGAAGATCGTCATCCAGGTGATCCAGCCGTCAAAAACACTCATCCCCCCAAAAAATAGATCAAAAACCCAACATCATTTCTTCATGTTCCTTCAGTCACAATCAGTGGTAGAAGAAGTATTCAGATGTTCTCCTTAAGTGAAAGTACTAATGCCACACTGTAAATAAAAAGAAGAAGGCCTGCGTTGAAAATGCTACTTAAGTAAAAGTATTCAAGTATCCTCAGGAAAACATACTTTAAGTATTAAATGTATGCAGACAAATCCTCACATTTTAGAAACTGGAAATGATCTAAACAGTTCTGTCAATCAAGTGTTTTAATCTTCTTATTTCAACTGTACTTGTAGGCCGTTTTTATTGTCGGGTAGATTAATTTATAATAAAACATTGTATATTATAAACTACATGTGTTTTGTGTGGAAAAAAAATCAAAATTTGTAAAGTAACTAAAGCTGTCAGATGAATGTAGTGGATATTTCTCTCTGAGACGTCCAGAGTAGAAGAAGAAAGTGGCATGAAAAGAAAATACTCAAGTAAAGTAAAAGAACTTGATTAAATGTACTTAGTTACATTCCACCACTGGTCACAATACCCACCTGTCTTACCTCTGGATTTGGATGTCCTCTGTTTTAAAAACATAAACACTGATCTGTGATCTGTGTTCCAGTGCTCAAAGCTTCTGTCCGACACCTCGGTGATCCAGTTCTACCCCAGCAAGTTTGTTCTCATCACCGATATCCTCGACACTTTCGGTGCGTGAAGATATGTATCTGTCTCTCCAGTAAAAAACAACAACATTGTTTTCTAACTACAGTCTCGCTTGTCTGTAGGCCGCCTGGTGTACGATAGAATCTGGACCATGTGTTCAGACCCACGGCCCCTACCAGGTACAGAGAGGATCTTACATATAAGTCCGATTTGAATTTGAGCATTTAGATTTTTTTCTTTAGCTTCAGAGGTGATGGATATAATGTCTGTGTCTCTGGCTCCTGTCTGATTTGTCTGCATGGCTCCCACCTTCCTCAGACTCGTTCACGGTCGACGATGTGAACGACACGGCCAAGGAGACGTGCCTCAACTGGTTCTTTAAGATCGCGTCCATCAGAGAGCTTCTCCCCAGATTGTATCCTTTTCTGCCATGAGTACAGCTTCAATTATTAAAATCTGATCTTGAGGACTCTTCGCAGATGACCACAACTAATGTCAGGCCTCTTCTGGTCCCTCTTTCTATTGACTCTAAATTGTGTTTCCAATTATAAATTTGTTTGTCAAATAGAATCCCTGCATTAGTCTACATCTCTTTTTATAACATTCCATATTACTTTTGGAATGATTTAAAGGGATAGTTTGGATTTTCTTGTGTGTGGTTGTATGAGGTACTTCTCCATAGTTAGTGTATCACCTAGCCACCTAAAAACAAATATCGGTTTAAGTGGACACTATATTTAGAATATTTTTACAGCTTTACCTTACTATCAGACAGCCCTTTCTGACGGGGAACTGAATCCGTTATATCCATCTATGCTCTCTTCAAAGCCACCAGACCACCGGAAAAAAAACAATATGACACAATAAGGGTCGTTTACAGTTGTGAGGATTTTGAGTGTGCAATCAGAGGGCGCGCACCACTCATTTTTTTTTTTTTTTCTTTCATCGGCGCGCTACAAAGCGGAAACAGGAAGCATGGACGAGTTTGCAGACAAACGGATGCCAAGACTCCAAGTCTCTCTTGTAAATTTGCCGGGTTAAGATGAGTTCTTTTATGGTGAATGAAAGGCTGAAATCGAAGCATTGACGGCAATGCTGCTGCCAGTTCTGCCGTTGTTTACCTTTATCTTCTTTTTCTTGTCCGTAGAAATAGCAAGGTCGGTAGGCTTGGCTCATTAGCCTCATTGGCTCTGCTGTGCCCTGCTGCGTCCTGCTGTGCCTTGTAATGCTACACAGTGCCCTGCTATGCCATGAACTACTACAAACTACTATTTTTTGTGACTGTTATTGCCACCTTTCATTTTAACCCCAACCGGTCGTCAGACACCGCCTACCAAGAGCCTGGGTCTGTCCCAGGTTTCTGCCTAAAAGGAAGTTTTTCCTTGCCACTGTTGCTCGCTCTGGAGGGAACTACTACAACTGTTGGGTCCTTGTAAATTATGGAGTGTGTTCTCGTCCTACTCTATCTGTAAAGTGTCTCGAGATAACTCTTGTTATGAATTGATACTATAAATAAAATTGAAATTAGCGCCACCTCTATTCAGGAGAAGACTGCAACAAGTGTTGCGAGCACCACGCGGAGTATAAATAGTTACAGCGCTCCCATGACGTCACATTTTGTGACAGGCCGGCTGCCGCGAGTACACCACACGTTTCACACAAACAAACTAACTGATCGAGGCAATCGCCTTGTTCTGCGCGCTGAAATTAATGTTTTTGTCAAAAGAAGCTGATGGCTATGAAGAGCGCATAGATAACAGCTTCAGTTTCCCGTCAGAAAGGGCTGTCTGGTGGCAAGATGAAACTCTTGTAAATTAACTGCCGCCTCCATCCACAGCAGTACATTGATTAGCTTCCGGGCCGGTACTCTTGCCTGCTTCTCCAAACTGGGGAGTCCCCACTGCCATCTAGGTGATACACTGACTGTGGATATCTACATACAACATCACTTTAAAAAAACTATCCTGATCATCCAGGACACACTCCTTGCCTCATGTAGAATTGTGACTCTTTGACCTTCTGTGAACAGATACGTTGAGGCTGCTATTCTCAAGTGCAACCGCTTCCTGAACAAATGGTTAGTTTCCCTTATGGGCTTTATTAGTCAGTCTTTCACTTGTAAGCCTACCGTTTAATACATTTAGCTTCAATGTTCTTTTGATATTCTGCCTTCAGCGATATTAGCTTTGTAGCATGCTATGCACTTTTCTCTTTTAAATCAGAGTGCCATGTTTGGGTTATTTGAAGGATTTTGGTTTTAATACTTGTTACAATGGACCAACTAAATGGTCCTCTCTGTTTATGAGGGTTTTTTTTCTCCCTCCACCCTTCACAGCGGTATTCAGGAGACGCTCCCTCGGTTGACAGCCATGGTCAGAGGGATCGGAGACCCCTGGTGGCAGCGTACACCAGAGCTTACCTCTGCAGGGTGGGACCCTTCTTACCATTTTAATCTCCTGTTTCTGAGCTTACAGGATCTGTCAGCTCATTTTCACCTTCTGTTTCTGACGTGGCGCCAGTGTTGTGGTCATTACTCAGAACCCTCATGGGGAGGGCAGAAACGACGCGCTTTAGCTTTAAATGTTACCCAGTAAAAGACTAATTATTGGTTAAGGGAAAAAATAGAGATGTGGAGCAAGAGATAAGAGTGCTCTTTATCCCTCCAGGTGGGCGTGGAAGTCGCCCCCCACCTGAAAGACAGCCTGAACCGCAACTTCTTCGACCTGCTGGGCACCTTCCGGCAGATCAGCAGCGAGAGCGTCCAGAACCAGCTGGTCCTGCAGAGGGTGGAGGTACCCGAGTACCTGACGCTGTATTCCCCCGCCATCAGCTGGATCCTGCAGTGCATTGCCTACCGAGCTCCAGAGGCACGCAGTCACACACCTCAACTAAATTAGCATGCATTATTCAAACTGAAAGATATTGGTTATACAGTATTGCCACCTTTCACTAGTGCAAAAGTCTTGCTTCTAAAGACAGAGGAAGTTTTTTCAATGCTGTTTGTGTTTCCATCTTAGCCTCTGCTAACGGAGATGATGGAGAGATGCAAGAAGCTGGGGAACAAGTGAGTGCTTTTTGAGACTGTAATACTGAGGTGGTGTTGGTGAAAGGTAACATGCTACTGTACACAAGAAGTACATGTCTTCATTGTTTTCAAGAGCGAAATATGTGTAGAAATATTAGGGTGGGAATCTCTGGGCACCTTCCGATTCAGAGGCCAACGATTCGATTCTAAACCGATTATCGATGCAACCATTATTTTATGTACACTTCCATGCGTGATTTAGAACAAATATATCTACATATAAATCAGTTTGCTAATCACTTCCTAGACAAAGCAGCTGGACAGAGCTTAGATTTTGATATGTGTTTGTCACACACAAATTTTTAATGAAATGTTTTGTCTACTGGGGTTTTTATGTTGTAGTCATTCCATGCTTAAGCCTTAAATGCTTATGAAAGTCACCTTCTCTCACTGTAGTCTTCCATGTCAGAGGCTCAGTCATGTTTAAAGGTGGAGAATTGGCTTCCTAGAACATAAAGTGTGTGTGTGTGTGTGTGTGTGTGTGTGTGTGTGTGTGTGTGTGTGTGTGTGTGTGTGTGTGTGTGTGTGTGTGTGTGTGTGTGTGTGTGTGTGTGTGTGTGTGTGTGTGTGTGTGTGTGTGTGTGTGTGTGTGTGTGTGTGTGTGTGTGTGTGTGTGTGTGTGTGTGTGTGTGCTAAATTTAATATTGTGTTTTTGTCTGCACTCTTGCCTAAACTCTAAGTTGTTGCCCTTTAACAACTTCTATGATTCATTCATTCTTCTATTATAAAATTCCATGATTCTGTACCTATATGTTCATTCATTGTTGGAATGATGATGATCGCCACCAAGAGCCCCACAATACGATATAATTGCTATTTTAAACATGTGCCAATATTCTGCAATATATTGCACTTTATTACAAACCTTTCCAACTTCAAAAGATGTCCCCAAAGGAAAACTTTGTCAGCATCTGTTTTTATCTAAAAAGATCAATTTCTCTGTTTGTTGATGTCCGTCCTTCTGTTTTATTGTTTAATACATTTATTTCATTATTCTAATACCACAATAATAAAAGATCTATAGAGTATATCTTAATACTATGCTGTATTTATGTAAACTTTATTTTTATTTTTTTGCTGCACCCCAGGGGATATAAACAACCACTGACGAGGGTTCGCAGGAAGACGTCCTTTTAGGGGCTCACAAGTCCAAATGATTTCATAAAGGTCCAGTTTATGGATCAAGAAAGTGTTTAATATTAATAGACTGCCAACAAGTTAAACACGTTGTACTTACCATCAGTTTTACACTGCTTTTACTCCTTGTTTTAATGGTATCTGGTAAAACTTTTTTTTTTTTTTAACACAAAGCTCCAACACAGTGTTTGTGTTTCCCATAGTGCTTTGCTGCTGAATTCCGTTATGAGGGCGTTCAGGCCAGAGTTTGTTGCAGCCAGAGCCACCGACTTCATCGGTATGATCAAAGACTGCGATGAGGCCGGCTTCCCAAAGGTCAGGAGACATGAACTGTTGTAATATGGTGTACAGGATATTCACAAACCTTACCTCATTTATTACAATGAGATACCACTGTCATTACCTCATTAATTACTTATTAATTATTGCACTAAAGCACAAATTGCACTCATATGTTTGCTTGGACTACAAATATTTATATATATTCTATATTATTCATGTATACCATGTATGTACAGTATGCTGGTTGTAAATTTTTATTCTTTTCTTGTACATAGTGTTTTTTATAGTTTGAGTATATGTTCTGGTATTTTTATTGTATTTATTTATTATTTCTTGTTATTCTGTGTGGATGTTGTGTGTCTTACACCTGCTGCTGTAAAACACAGTAATTTCCACAGTTTAGGATGTCTGTCTGCTTGTCTGTCTGTCGAAATATGAATGGAAGCTTGATTGTCGTTGTCTCTGCAGCATCTGTTGTTCGGATCTTTGGGCCGCAGTGTGGCCTGTGCCGATCCGCCAGAATCGGAGAGACTGACGATCCTAAATGAGGCCTGGAAGGTTGTGACCAAAGTCCGCAGTCCTCAGGTACTGTGGGAATGATGCTGCTTTCACACAGTTTGTATCCATAAGCATATTCAGGTTATGTCTGTGTATGTGAATGTTTGTGGTTTCTAGGATTACGTCAACTGCGCTGAGATCTGGGTGGAGTTCACCTGCCGACACTTCACAGTGAGTCCAGATGTAACACTTTTTATTATGTGTTTTTATTATATCACATCCCCTCCCACTGAATGAACACCCCCCCATTCGTCACCACCACTTACTCAATGAAAAATGAAGACGAGCCAACATAACAACCATAATTATTTGATACAATAAAATCATGACAAAATAACCAGCTGTAAACATTGTATACGTCTCTCCACAGTACATGGCTTCTTAGCAGCCATTCAGAAAGCTCAGCTACTTTTCTCATTTTCTAGTGTAGACATTCAATCTGGAAAATTGTTTTTGTGGCGCCACCCTAGCCATCTCACAAGCCCACTCTTGGATTGACGGCACCCCTTCAATTCCTCCATCCTCCTAAAAGAATCTGTCCAAATCCGACATATGCTATCTTGTATCCCAGTCCAAAATGCCTTGACCTTATTACAAGACCATAGGACATGAAGTAATTGGACGTCCTCTGTCTTACATTTCCTATTAAGTAGAAATTTAAAGTTTCTAATCACCTTTCTTTTTCCTCTTGCTCTCAGAAACGTGAGGTCAACACGGTTCTAGCTGACATCATCAAACACATGACCCCTGACCGGGCGTTTGAGGACGCTTATCCTCAGGTTAGCAGCTCATTGGCTACCAGGACAATACCAGGACAGCCTGTTCCCCTGGACGTGAACCGGTCTCACGCCTCCTGTCTGCTCTGTACTGACTGTCTTGTTTTCTTCTTCATCCAGCTGCAGTCAGTGATCAGGAAGATCCTCACCTACTTCCACGACTTCTCCGTCCTCTTCTCCATGGTGAGCAGCAACCACCACTTCACAAACACACACGATGGAACGTTTGCACTCTGGAGACCTGAAATGATCAATGACAAGTGGCTTTTATCGTGCCGCAGTTCCACAGTGTCCCCCAATGTTTCTGTTTCCCAGGAGCGTTTCCTGCCTTTCTTAGACATGTTCCAGAAGGATAGTGTGAGGGTGGAGGTGTGCAGATCCATCATGGAGGTCTTCATCAGGTAAGAGAGACACCTTTAGATTTTAAGGGAATTTGATTGCTTTGCTTTGTGACAAAAGAGTGAAAAATATGTCCAATAAAAGAAAACTAAATTTGGACATTTAATTGGTCTGCATTTCCCGGCAGACACCAGGTGGAGCCCACCAGAGACCCGGTCATCCTGAACGCCATGTTGCACATCTGCAAGACCATGCACGACTCTGTCAAGTAGGGTGTGTGTGTGTGTGTGTGTGTGTGTGTGTGTGTGTGTGTGTGTGTGTGTGTGTGTGTGTGTGTGTGTGTGTGTGTGTGTGTGTGTGTGTGTGTGTGTGTGTGTGTGTGTGTGTGTGTGTGTGTGTGTGTGTGTGTGTGTGTGTGTGTGTGTGTGTGTGTGTGTGTGTGTGTGTGTGTGTGTGTGTGTGTGTGTGTGTGTGTGTGTGTGTGTGTGTGTGTGTGTGTGTGTGTGTGTGTGTGTGTGTGTGTGTGTGTGTGTACTATTTCCATAGAAAATAGTTTTTCATAACTAATTATAGTTTTATTTTTGTTTCTTTTGTATTTTTAATTGACGTTACTAGACTATGTTTACATACTTGAATGTTCAAAAAAAACTTCAGTCTGCTCTGATTGGTCAGCGTTTTTGTGTCTTTCGCATCTGTGCTTTTGGCGTCATTGCAGCCGGGGAATGACTGTAGCGACACTTTCTACCTACAGTATATATAGTATAGTCGTGACATCACAACCGTACAGAAGTGCTGACGGCTCATTTAAGGGCACAGTTTCTGAATACAGGCTGTGTTTCTCTGTGAAATGAGCTTTTTGAATAAAAAGACGTGGAAATCTCAGGTTTTACAATATGGGACCTTTAATGTAGATTGTTAATAAAGATAGAAATGTAATCTGATGGTTGTTGATCTGCCTGGCGACAGCCTTCAGTCAGTCGCCCGTCTGCTCTCTGTATTTCAGCGCTCTCACTCTTGAGGATGAGAAAAGATCTTTGTCTCTGCTGATCATCGGCTTCATCCGCATGGTGAGACTCTGCAGACTTTTGTCCGTGGTTTAGAAATAAGACCGATGTTAATTTGATATTTTCTTCTTTTTTTTTTTAACAAAAACAATTATTCATTAGTCCATCATTCATCAGAACTTTCTATTTTCCATACTATTTTCAAACGGCTCTGAAATACACTTTTTCATTGTTTTTACATTTTTAAAGTTATATAATTTCCTTTTTATATTAAAAAAAAAAAAAAAAAAAAAAAAGCTGAGCACGGTAGTTACATTACTAAATTTGGAGCAAACAGTGTATTTGTTGGGGACTATTTTCTGACACTGTATGTGTGTGTGTGTGTGGGATTGACTAAAATAAAATTACAGTTCCCATGTTTATGGTAATGAGGAAACATGTCACTCAGTACACATGACTGATGTTTTCTCACTTTATTTTGAACAACTGAGCTCTATGGCACATTATGAATACAGATTGATGTTAAGCTCTAAATGTTAAAAAAAAAAAAGGTAAATTTCATTTAGTTAAAGAACTCTTTTCTCTCTTCTTTCACTTATATAATCTGTCTTTGTTTTCCATCGTTGTGTTTAGGTTTGTTTTGGCCGTGACTTTGAGCAGCAGTTGAGTTTCTGTGTGGAGGCCAGAGCCACCTTCTGTAACCTGGAGTCAGTGATGGTTCAGCTCATCCACGTCAGTACAAATCTGTGTTTGAATGTGTGACACACACACACATACACATATACACACGCACAACATTCTCAATGTTCACGTTGTTGTTGCCAGACGGTGAACCAGCTGGCAATGGAGACCAGCAGGGTGATGAGAGGGAGTCACTCCCGCAAAACAGCGGCCTTCGTCAGGGTGAGTCAACACACACACACACACACACACACACACACACACACACACACACACACACACAGCATCTGATCATTGCAGGCCACTGTACGTTGCCACAGGAGGAGGTTTCAGCATTGCCCTTAGGTACGAGGAAAAGTTGAACCCAGTGTTGGCTTCAGATGTCAGATTCTACTTCCGATGTTAGATGCTGTTATCGTTCCCCTCTCCCCCAGGCGTGCGCTGCCTACAGTTTCATCACCATCCCGTCTCTTAGCAGCATCTTCAGTCGTCTCAGCCTCTATCTGCTGTCTGGTCAGGTCGCGTTGGCAAACCAGTGTCTCTCTCAGGGTGAGCAGCTGTTAGCTTTCACATTTTAAAAAAGGAGTCAAATTTAAGGGCATGTGCAGGATTTTGTGTTAACAATTTTGAGGCAATTTCATTTGGCTTTGTTTCGGCAATACCTAGCATTCTACTTTTGTTATCTCCCTCCTTTCCTCTCATTCCACTTCCCTTCCTCGTTGTTTCCTTGTTACCTCACTTCCTTTCTCCCTACCTCTCTTTTCCCTCCATCTCTCCATCCTTCTTTCTACATCTACAGCGGATGCTTTCCTAAAGGCGGCGGTCAGTCTTCTCCCGGAGGTCCCTCGCTCCATCAGCGTGGAGGGGAAACTTCGAGCGTCTGAGAGCTTCCTGCTGGACTTCATCAACAACTTCCTGGCTACGCTGCTGGTTGTCCCGGTAACACAAGTCCCTTCCTTAGCCTCTCAGAACAGAAAGATGAGGAAAATCATCCAAAGCTGAAATATTAGGCTTTTCCTCATTTCTCTGTTCGGTCTGCTCAGTTAGGAGTTCGGGTGTTGGAGACAATGTATCAATGCGTGTGTGGGTACGTATGGGTGTGTCTGTGTTATGATAATTATTTATCTAGAAATGGACAGAATCACTGAAGGTATCTCAAAAGTTTGTTTACTTGCAGGTAGAGTTTTTACAGCACTCACAGCTTAAGTACAGAAAACGAAAGCCTTCAACAGCAGCAGCTTTGTACTAAGATGAAGTCATAATACTAAGTTGGTGTTGTCTCTGGTCAGGCAGGGCATCTCCTCATGCATGCTCAACATTCTGTGCTTTTCACAGGGTCGCTCAGGATGATCTTGTGAGAGCAGAAAGAGTATTTTGTCTTTTTACCATGCAAACAGTTTAGAAAAGAGTAGTCATAAGTGTGTGTGCGCGCGTTTGTTTGCAGGACCATCCAGAGCATGGCGTGCTCTACCTTGTGCGCGGTCTGCTCAACATGATCCAGGATTACACCTGGGAGGAGAACAGCGACGCCAAGGTGCGGGTCTATGTCAGCGCTCTGCCCCTGCTGGCTGCCATGAGCCAGGAAACCTACCTCTACTCCATCCCTAAAGGTACGGGCAGGTGATTTAAAGGGGTGGTGCATCCCTTGTTAGCAAAATGACCAAAACGCATGCCCCTTGTATCCCCTAGTAGAGAGAGCAGAGACAGTGCATGTGCAGTGCGGTTGTCTAGTTGAATATGTTAGTCTAGTCTGCCGGACTCATTGACTTTGTGTACATGCACACAGTATTCCAGTTTTGGCCCTTATTCCGAAAAAGACAATATTCCGACTGAGCTGTTTACATGGCTAATGAAAATGAATATTTCACTAATATCCCCATAAACATCCAGCCATGCAAGAAGGATATTTTTAAGAGTTTTCCATCTTTCCTTCCCTTCAACCACCTTCTTTAAAAAGGTTGCTGTTGCAATATTTGCACATATAAAAAAAATCTGTGGGTATCTCTTTTATGGTTAAAAGTGGCTGTGTTTCTTCTTTCGACCAGAAATGCTGGCTTTTCTTTTGGCCATGCAGCTCTACTGCAGTCTTGTAGACTGTGAGTTTGTGTACAACAACCATAGCAAGGCACAGAGCTGACCGTAAGCCGTAAACAGGCTAGAGTTCAAAACTGGCTGTAAACTGGGGTTAAAAACAAACAACTGAGACCATATGCTGAATGTGCTGTATACATCTCCAAAACAATGCTTCTAAAACCTGAATAATACTGGCTTAAGCGGAAAACGCTATATTCGGAAAAAGGTCTTATTCACAATATCCAAACAGAATAAGCTGTTTACGTGACCTATTCGATTCAGAATATTGTCATATTTGGATAATAGTGTGATAATTAGTGTGCATGTAAACATACTCATTGATTCTTCATCTGACTGAGGTTTTGAAGTTAGAATATGTCACTGTGCTACATGTTGATAAACCCGTGGAGCCGAACACATATCTTAATGTGAAGATTCATCGTTATCACACAGGAAACATGGAGGTCTCCGCCTTCCTTCTAGGCTAGTCTCTGTAATAATGGCCTTTTTTATATTCTTATTAATGGTGGATATATGGAACACATCTATTAACATTGGAAAAACCTAAAGAATTTCAATCATACACTCTTTTGCACCAAGGGCCCTGTCTTACACCTCCTGCGGTGCAGCGCAAAGCCCGATGCAAGTGTCGTAGCTAGTTTAAGACCGACGTGGACTACGGACGGGAAATTGACAACAGCGCCCATGTCGTTTGAATAGCGAATGCACCTGCGCCCATCTTCGCCCAAGGGCGTGCTGGTCTTACAGGGAGGTGTGTTCAGGTGAATTCTGGGCGTATTGCTATTTTGAGGCAGCGGGAAGTGATCACGCTATTGACCAACAAAAACTTGGTCTAAAGTCAATTCAGCAACTTAGTAAAAATTTGCTTGGGCTTATGCACAGGGCATGCACACTATGCCTGTTACACACACACAGGGAAGCAGCAGCAGCACACACACATGCAAAAGATTAAAAATAAAAATATAACTGTTCAAATCCGCCATCCTAATAGCAACACGCTGGCTTTTAAAGGGAATGGGAGATGACACTCTGATTGGTTTAGTGTGTCACACCCAAAACACACCTATGAGTAATGAAGACACGAAGTACAACCATTTTGAACCATGCGCCCGGCACACTGACCCTTTTTTCCACCATCGAACTAGCAAAAGTGGATTTGGACACGCCTTAAGGCTTCACTCCTTGCGCTTAGATCGTTAAAAAGACCCAAAGACTCTCTCTGACGAGCCTAGTTACCCATACTAATAAAATGAGAGTACATAGATTATGCGTTGATTATGTAAATGACTTAATTTTATTCAACACTGCCCATGTTTGTTTTAATTTCTTTCTTAAAGATACAGTAAATCCAGGTGACAACGTAATTTTTTTTCTGAGCCCTTGTTTTCGCAACACATTTCAGACAGCAGTCCCTAATCCAACGGAGGTTAAATTCTGTATACATTTAGAATACCATGTTTTAAATGTTAAAAAAAAAAAAAAACACTGCAACACTGTTGCGTTTTCTCTTCATGACAAGAGGATCTACTGGTGGTTCATGGACGGGTTTTATGTGAGCATTTTTCCAACTAAATTGATCTTTATTTTCTCTTTCCCTGGTCTCAGTGGACTCCAATGAGACTCTTTATGGAGGAGACCCCAAGTTCCTATTGGAGATCAACAAGCTGAGCGAGACTCTGATTGGACAGGTGCTTGACCATCTGAAGGCGCTCGGCCGGGACGAGGTGAGACACCGACGGCTCGCTGCCACCAGCAACACTGCAGTGTTTTGATTTTCTCATGCAGCACTAGAAGCTAATTTTCATCTTATAACAAGACCCAAACGTAATCTGCATATATTGTTTTCCAGCGGTCATCCAGAGAGGAAAGCTGTTTTTCAGCCTGGGGTGGAGATGTGTTAACATTCAGAGTTTAGAGTACCCCTTTTTTTAAGTTTGTTTAAATTCTGCAGAAAGTTTTGCAGAAGATTCTGCTGGATTTAACGTCTGCGGATTTCGTGTGGCCCTGCTATTAACTAAAACACCCCCCATCTTCTGGCCCGCTTGCAGCAGAGCACACGGCGCCAGGGCGCTCTGGCCTTCTCGCTGTTCGGCGTGCTGCTGGCTCACGGCGACCTGAGGAACAACAAGCTGAGCCAGTTGGCCGTCAACCTGTGGAACCTCAGCCACAAACACGGATACTGTGAAACCCGCGTCTCGGTGAGTTCTCAACACATTTCTCAAGCAGCTGCACCCAGATCAGCATCATTTCTTTGGGGCATTTTCAGTTGCTTCATATCCCTTAAATCAATATAACCTTAGCTGACTATTAAATGAAAACAAGTTTTTTTTTTTTTTTTTTTTAAATGTAGTAATGTGAACAAAATGTATCTTAACACTCCATAAGTTATTTGAAGTACATGCATTTTTTAATATATTCACATGCAATGTAAAGGTGTGTTTGATCTCATGTCACCGGACGTCATATGACATTATGTCATGACGTGTATGACAAAAAGCCTTAGCTTTCTTTTGCAAAAAGATGAATGCTCTAGCTGTTATGTTGGATCATGTAAACCATAATCTCCCGCCGCCGGGTGGGAGGTTTGTCCTCTAAGGGTTAAATGTAGAGATGTTACGATACCATTTTTCCTTCCAGATACCGATTCCGATACCTGAACTTGCGAATTAGCCGATACCGAATACAATCCAAGACCTGTGTGTTTAAAAAAATACATATATTATGTAATGTTTTAACCGCTGAACTACTATGCCTGTATGGAAGTGATATAGGTTGTTTGGCCTGGCTCGGGTTAAACTCTTTGTGAGACATGAACAAAAACTAACGTCCTAGAACTTTCTTTCATTATCTAGTTTGACAGTGAGCCAGAATGGAAAAAGAACCCTCCTGTTGTCCTCGGGTCAAATTTGACCCATTTTCAAAAAGTTTCTGTATCAGAAATTTGGGTTTCTTTCAACCATAAAGAAATAACGTGGATGGTTAGTTTCTCGTAACACTCTTCACAAGTAAAATAAATGTTCAGTTCACTACTTCCATTGAATTTTGGTGTTTTATTCAATTTTATAGCATTTGAAAATTGATAAAAGAATGTTGAAAAAAAGTAAGTAAAAAGAAAGGTAAAAAAAAAAAATTCCCATAAAAGTTAGAAAAAAGTGTCAAAAAAACCCCCACCAAGATCTAATATTAAATTTTGACCCAGAAATACAAAATTGCATGGTTGACGGAGGGATGACACAAGCGTTAAAGTAGTTTTTCAGGCGCCTGGGTAGCTCACTTGGTAGAGCAAGTGCCTTTAGAGGTTTACTCCTCAATGCAGCGGCCGCAGGTTTGACTCCGCCCTCCGACCCCAGCTGTCCTATATTAAAATGCCCAAAAATTCATCTTAAAAAACGTGATATCAGATCGCTGCATGAACTCCAGTAGGCTACTTGCCGAGGCTTTCCCGATAACAGTATCAAGAACATCTCCAGTTAAATGTAGGCTGTACTTGGCTCAAATTAAGACATTTATTGATTACAAAAGGGGAAATTACAGTCTGTCATTTCCTGTCTCGTCTCTGCAGGTTCGGACCCTGGAGTTCATCAAACAGCAGGCTCAGCAGGCGGACATGAGCCACCTGTTGGACACAGTCCAGCGGCTGGTGTTGCAGTCCCGCACCTGATCCTCAACAACCGTAGGAAAATGTTTGTGTCAATAAAAGATAACAAGAACAACAAGGAAGAAGAAAAAATGCCTGAATGTGTTTGGTGTGAAGAAACTTTGTGAACATTTCAAGGGGTGAGAATATTTAATTTTAGATTTCAACACTAAATATTTACAATCAGTTTGAACCAGTATAAAAAGAGAGAGCTCTTCTTGTGCCAAAATGTCTTGTTTTTGCAATTTAAATAAAAAAAAAAAAAAATAAATAACCTGTGCACTAAACTAAGTTTAGTTCATTGCTGCTATATTCAGTGTCAACAGGTGGGGGTCCATTACATAAAGTAAGCTACAATACCCCTAAATGAATGATCAAATGATTCAAAGTTTGCAAAGCAAGAAAAATTATATTTCTCTGCATGGTTTCTGGCCTTCTGTCTTAAGTCACATGAGGGTGACAAATGAGCCAATAAGCATCAGAGCTTCAGCAAACGTTTAGCCTAATTCTTCTTATCAAACTGAAATGGCTTCAAACTCTGAAAACAAGTGTTGATGTAATTTTTAAAGAAAACTATTAACTTACGCCACAACTGTTTAATACTGCAACATTATCTGGCATCACACAGTTTGTTGTGTAATATCTGTTTAATAATGTTTAGCATGTTGTCCTCAGGCATTTGTAGAAATAAACATTCATCCTGCTTTGTATTTAAATACCAATCAAAGTATGAATCTATTTGTAACCTGTTGCTTAAAGTGCAAAAATGTACCAATGTTTTGCTTATTAAATATCTTCACTGTATATTTTTTTAATCCTGCGTTAAAGTACCACATGCAGCGACTTTAATACTCTCAACAATGCAATAAAATTGACAGGACAATATTTAAGACATTCTCAAACTTTTCTCAGCTGTAGTTTATTTACTCATGTAGTGAATCATGAAAACAGCAAACACTCCCCTTTTAGGATTAAATGAAATCAAAAACAAAAAGGCGCAATGACACTGACAGATAAAGGAGAATTCTTAGAAAACTGACTTTCAGGTTAGCTAAAAAAAAGTTACAGGGTTAAATGATTGACACTGAATATGTGATATGAGGAGTAGGCATGATGTGATATTGTTTAACCCGTGTTGTCTTCCCATCAACCTTAAACTTGTCCTTCCAGGTCAAAATTGAAAAATACTTCCGTTGCGTTTTTCCTCAATGTCGCTTTTTCTGATGTATTTGCCACTTTTTCCATGCTTTTGGCGCTTTTTAAAACCTGAGTTGGCCTAATAGCTTTTACTCTTGGAATTCATGGACAACAAACCTCATTTATATCAAATTATGTTTTTTGTTTAAAAGGCAGAAATTATGAATTATTTTGACTAATAGTTAATAGGCTGTGGAGTGGATCCAGATACTGTTTAGAAACAATTTTATATTTAAAAAAAAAAATTAAAAGAAATCATGCTATAAGATTAAATAAAACACCTAAACATTCAATGAAAGTAATCATGAATCCATCCATGTTATTTTTGAGCAATTTGGTTGAAAGAAATCCATACTTATGATATAAAACTTTGAACCGGGTCAAATTTGACCTGAGGACAACCCAAGGGTTAACTGCCTGATGTCTTGGAAAAAGTGAACGGCTCAGGAACCTAAAAATCCATTTAGCCTGGATTTCCCTTTAGACCTCAGTGATGTAATGGCGAGGCCGACAGGAAGAGCCGCTCACTAGAAATCTGACTTTCACCAACACAATACTGTTAAGAGCCGTCCACACCAGGAGCGATAACTATAACCATCACTATAAATGTATAGTTTTAAATGGTTCTAACTCCTGTGGATGGGGGAGTACACACCACAACGGCAAACAATAGCGCTGTGATCACTTTCTGAGCGATTTGAAGAACAAAGTCATCCGAATTTACATCACGGCACGGCGGAGAGATTTGTTTCACACAGGTAGTGGCGCCGGTGGACTCTTTCGGTTCATAAAATGGAGCATACTTTATTTCACAAATACGTAGGATATCACTGCAGACGTTCCTGTACTCCTACGTTGCAACATCTGCTGTATCAGTGTATTATCAGCTGGTGCGGGCTTGACACTGCGGTTTATCGTTCAGCAGTGTGGATGCTCACATTGCCGTAGTTATCGTTTTTGGTGTGGATCGGCGTTTCAAGTGGTGTCATTTAAATATTGGTAGTTACTTTCGCTCTTTTTGTTATCAATCGGATGACTCATTTTCCTAAACATTATTCCCTTTTTTTTTTAACCGAGCTAGGTTGGCTCATAAAATTATTTTATCATCACTTATTTAGTATTG
Organism: Percina caprodes; assembly: GCA_013375575.1. NCBI lineage: Eukaryota > Metazoa > Chordata > Actinopteri > Perciformes > Percidae > Percina > Percina caprodes. The sequence continues at coordinate 76,887 of JABXJD010001304.1, read as the reverse complement.
GCTATTTTGGTGTTTCACAATCCAACACAGATAATTACACAGAAGTGAATAAATATTACTCTACATTGGAAGACCTTTGGACTTTCCTTGTTTGCTAGTATTAAATTGAAATTTGACCTGGACTGATCAAATGTCACCAAGCCCAAAAAGAAGTTGAAGTTGTGAGAAAAGCTAAAAGCTGTCAAGAGAAACGAGCAGATTGTTGTTAGCTATTGTATGAATCACACTTCTGATGTGCACTGGCCGAACTGATGTTGGACTACTGACCAACTTAAAATAAAAAGGAAAAACAGGATTGAACAAAAGACAAATTGTCAGGTACCTTGAAAAGCAAGATTCATTCCAACAGTGTCTCACTTTGCTACTCTAATAAAGATCACTTTACAGACTTGGAAGGTAACCCCAGCTTTGGCTTTTTATTTTTCACAGCGACACGTAGACGGGCACCCAGAGCCAGCAACCAGTAAAACATAAATGCTTTAAGTGCTTTAAACATCTTATTGCTAGAATTTTTTTTTTTATGAATTGGCAACTATAAAAAAATAATTTTATATATATATATATATATATATATATATATATATATATATATATATATATATATATATATATATATATAAAAGCTAAATTGCAATTTTTCCACACAAGTCTTCTTTGGAGATGCAAACAGCAGCAGTTCAGCGAGTGCACAGTAAAAAGTGGGACTTCTACAGTGGAGCTATTTGTATACAGACAGCTGTATGTTTGCAGTCATTCACTAGAATCAAAGTTACAGCCCTCACCATAACCCGTGGGGAGAAAAGGTTTGTTTGGTTGATATTCCACGTGCTTAATGAACTTAATGAATAACTTACAAAGAGCTTTGTTGTCTTTTTGTCCATATTGCTAAAAGACGAAAAGACAAGAAACTGACAGATGGCTTTGACTATATGTACATTTTAACTTACTATTGAAAGAAGAGTTTTAACGGAGAAAGCTGCTGGAAATCACCAACAGCAGCAACGGCATGGCTCCGATCAAGCTCTGTGTGGCTGTCGGACAAACAAAGAAGTTGAGTAAATGTAGTGAGTTGACTAAACCCTCTTATACTGACGTCATTACCAACATTATGAAGAGAGGTTTCACTTGTGATGCTATCCTCTCCTCTGGGAGACTGCGGCCATTCCCATTGCTTGGGAGCTAGTTGTCACAGGGAGTGGGCAGTTTGTTATCTCTGGTTTAAAATGCATACACCCTAAACAGAGAGCAAGAGTCTTAAACTAACACAAATGGTTAAAATGATATAATAATCTTACAACAATTCAACAAGGGAGGAGTTTGCAGTTTGGGCGCAGTCAGTCCCGGCAGTGCTGAGAGGGATGTGTGGGCGGCCTGATACTTTTTGATTCTCGGATTTTAAGACTGGATGGGTAGGAGGGGTTTTTGGAAACCGCACGCCTCTGAAAACATGGACCGGCGCCTTGCCCTTGGTGTGGAGGTGAAGGAGGGAGGCGACGCTGTCCACTTTTTTGTGTGTGTGCATGTATGTGTGTGTGTGGGTGTTCGCTTGTCCCAGGGCAGGCTCAGTCCAGCTCTATGGGGCTGCTGTCCTCCTGGGCTTCTTCAGCGCCATCATCCTCCTCGCCCGAACCCATCAGGCTGTTCAGCAGGTTTCCTGCAGGACGCAACACAGTCAGCATCCTTCTGTGCATTCAATAGTGCAATAGTCTACGGTACAAAATTACCTTGTGCAGAGATTTTTTTCAAAAAGGTGTTTGAATTTAATTTGTAGCATTTGAAAAGGAATAGTTTAACATTTTGTTAAATTCAATCCCTCATTGTCTTTCAGAGAGCGTTCGGTAACAAGATTGATACCACACTCATCTGTATGGAAATAAATATAGAACTGGAGCCAGCAGTCAGTTCAAAAGGTAACTAAATCTGCCTCCCAACACATCTTAAGCTCACTAAACCTGTACTACAATCTAACCTACCTGACAACAGGAAGTCACGGCACTCAGCCGACATCATTAGTATTTGCCATACAGACATGAGTCGTCGATTAACTTAGCAAGAAAGTGTTTTTTTAATATCTATAACAAACTATCATACACAAAACTTGAGACAATATTACATTTGTGTATTTGATTAGACAAATTTTGTAAAACCAGAGGGGTTGAACAGTGTGACTCAAAAGTGAACAGTAGGGGTGGAACAGTACACAGAATTCACAGTTCAGTACAAAGCAAAACAGAAGTGTATATAGTGCATGTCTCAGGTTGGTCATGCACAATAAACGTAATTTCATACAGTCTCTCCCCTGAGTGTGTAAGGTAAGATGTAAACCGTAAATAATAAGTACCCCACATCATCTCCAGACTCCATCTTGAACTTGTAATCAAAATACTGTAAGACAATCAGCTATAAAACTGAAAATGTAGCATCTCTCATTTATGAAAGTGCAAATTACATAGATAATATATGTGGACGGGATGGCATGTTGTAACGAGGTTCGAGTACATGCAGCAAATACTTGAAACCCTATTTGTAGTTGTATCTAAAGGCTAGTTAAGTACTGTAGTGAAAAGAAGTTGGACAGTTTGTCACGTTCCAGTGATTGGTACATCTGGGTGATGGTGTTGGATATGCGTTAACATGTTAGATTTATTTACGCTCACATATCCTGCAACTAGTGAACAACGCTGACACACAGTCCTCGTCATATCCACCACTCTCTTGCCTGTGTAAATGACCCGAAAACAAAAAATTTCAGGGCGGGAACAGCACCAGGCTTGAGGGCATGAGATCAGAGCACATTACACGAGAGGCTGCAGCCATGCGGTTTCAAAGTTTTCCCAAACTTGCGATCTTAAAGTTTCCGGTGGGTCCTCTAACTCTTGGGGGCCGCCACCACTTGCCATACTCATCCTTAGTGCTGCTGTCTCTGACTCACTCTCTGGTCCATCAACCTGATAAAAAAAAAAACTGCATGTAGGCGGAGCTCGGCTAACCTCAGAGCTAAGGCGGGGCTACAGATAAGGTATCCCTAGAACCTGCGTATCTAACAGTAGTTCGGCATTACATCAATTAATTTGCACGCAAGTTTTTATTTTCATACCGTGTATTCTCCGTGTAAATTCATGTACCGACCCATACCGTTTAGGTTCAATGCAAATACATGTACCATTTCACCCCTATGTAAAGTAGAGTCTCATCGAGATACATACAGAGAACAAAACTTAATATGAAACACACAACTTCAGTGACACAAATACAGCTGATGAGTTTCTGTTGTGTGAATTATCAACATCAGCTCAAATGAACTCTTGGTTCACTCACCTAGCAGCCCACCGTATGATGGGGACTGTTTGGGCGGAACGCCGAAGAAAACCTGTCCTATTCTGTCGAGATACTGAGGAACAGGAAGATGTCCAAAAGAAGAGGACAGAGAGACACGGTTGTGAAAAAGTCAGGTTACAAAAACAGGAGGGAAAGATTCATCACATGCAAGCATAAATATTTGACATACAGTATGGTGTATTGCAGCTGCACTCCCATCAATGAAGGCCATTTCGTATGTGTTCATGTGAGGAAATAACAGCTTCAAGCCTAGTACTGGGCGGTATACCGGTATTAATTTCCCGTATGATATGAATTTTTCATATACTGTAATACCGGTGCATTGGTAGAAAGACGGGTTCAGAGCAATGCTTAAAACACAGGATTTAAGATGTCTTGCCTCGCTGAAATACGTCCACCAACCTATCATTTTCAAACAGCGGAGCTACGTTCAGTCGCCCACTTTTCTACGACAACCTGTGGCCAAGGTTGTGTTCATACAACTATCAACTATGTTTTGAAAAGGGACACAATGTTAAAGTTGTTTGTATGTGTTCATTTTGATTTAAGTTTATTTTACTACTTAATAAAAAGTTTAGATTCTGTAACTGTTTCATGCATTCTCCTTCAACATTATTGTATAATGTTGTGGAACCAAGCAATCAATTTTAGTAAACATGATATTAAAAAAAAAACGTTATGTTCTATGTACTCCTAACAGTAGAAAAAGCCATTAACCTATATAAAGATCCACTCAAGCAAAAGAAGGAAAAATAACGTGAAACCGCCAGAATCTAGAATACATTTTTGGTCATACCGCCAAGCACTACTCAAGCCGATTTTTAACACTCACCTCATTATACATGGGGTCCCTCTTCAGCGAAGGTTGATATTGCTCACATAACACTGTGAAAACTGTTAATTTACCCCTGAAGAAACAAAGAGATGAATGGTTTTGAACACTGAAAATGATTACTCCTCAATCCATCATTCAAACACAGTCAAGATGATGTTTTTTCTAGTTGCTGTACAAAATTTGTCAATCAAATGAGATTAATGCTGCAGTAGACGTCAGATAATGCTCTTAAATTTGCTTATTACATGCTGTTTGTACAAGAAATACAACTCACCCATCCACTGCCAGCAGCAGAAACCAGATAAAGTTTAGTAGAGGCTGGACAAAGGGAGGGCCCTTCTCTATGGACGGGTGTTTTTCTGTGTATGTGCTGAACACCACAGAAGCACTGTTTTTGTTCTTTAAGCATAGGAATCTGGAGGGTGTAGGTTAAGAGAAGGTAAAGACAGAAATAGAAAAAAGGGACAGAAAATGCATTTGATGGCAGACCAAACATGCTGGAGGAGGATGCATCAATACCACTTTCTCCCCTGCACATACAGATTGTCAATACAACAACTTAAATCCAACAAAAAGTTTGGAATACATTTAGTAACAATGCAGACTACTGCTGTACACATTACCAGGTTAGACCTTTTTTTGTTTAACTAACGAATATTGCTGTGTCGCTTACTGTAGGACGGCCTGCGCCACAAACATGTCGATCTCGCTGCGGTAGCCTCGTGACGCCGAATACTCTACCAGCATCTGTGCGCAGCCCTCCCCGTCAGATGAATGCAGGAAGTGGTAACGAGACTCACTGTAGTTTTGCTCTGGACACACAATAAATATTGTAATAGTTGAACGGTTATGATATTAACACACTGGGAAGCTTGCAAAATATTAATGGAAACACACCGTATATGGCATACTGACGGAAAAGTTAAAGTACAGAAGATGGGATGTGACCATCTAGGGGATGAGTGGATTATAGTCTGCGCTTTCCCTGTGGGTTAACATGTGTCAATGTTGAGAAAGGACAGTGACACAGGTTGACACACCATCATGAGGCTACTGGTGTGTGAGCTTACATAGAAAACAACTGGCATGGATGTTTTGATGAACAAATGCTGCCTTTGTGTGTATGCTTCAGATGCATATGTTAGGATGTGATTCATGTTGATGACTGTGACTGCTACAGATATTTGAATAATTTAAGATTATTTGAGAGCTTCAAATACTTTTAGTAAATTATTAAGTACAATTGCTGGTCCCTGCCTCTCAACTATCTTTTTTATATCATTACATTCAACATTTATCACAACATGTAATAAACATGTTATTTCCCTCTACACTTTATAAACTAAATAAGTAAGTCATTACCTTTCCACAAGGTGACAGCTAGCAGCTGGTGTAGTTTTGGGTGACCCAACTTGCCAGGCCCTCCTGTGGACCATTTCAAAGCTCTGGACACAAACGCTACTCTCTCTGGTGAGTTCGGGTCCATCCGGCTGAACAGCTTAGCCAGGCATTCTGCTCAACAATCACACACACAAACACACACAGTCAGAGAAAGTCCCCCTCCTTGTGGAATGCGGCTTTCTGAATATCATGACAATGTAATGCTTCAGCTTTTCTTAGTGATTACAACAGACAAGAGATCCCAAACAAATCCAGATATCACTACAGTATCAAGGCCAATCAATACTGGCTATACATGTAAAGACAATCAATCAATCACATACTGTGATCTGGGTGTGCCAGCTGTCAAAAATACAACTGCATTAAAAGAATGGACATACTGTAAACATTGTATGATTGTTCTTGATCAAGACATACTGTAAACAATGTATATCTTTTTACATTGGCCATTTTCTCAATGGTTATATTGTTTTTGTGAAGCAGTATTCACTTCCATCAAAAAAGCTGAATTGTACTGCCATTTACATTGGTGTCTTTAAAAGGCTCAAGGCTGCCACTTACCTAATACTTCATCATCCACTTTAGTCTCAGATTTCTCAAACACCTCCAGGACCAGCATGGACAGGTCCGCTGCACTGTTTTGCTGGAAAACACAATGTACATCTTTAATTACATGTTCCAAAAGAATTTGATATTATACACGCATTATATACGCACATTGCAGGATGGAATCGCTACTTGGAAATACGACATCATCATTTCCCTATCTGGGGTGTTTTCATGAACATGTGCACACTTGACATTTAACACTTGGTGTGGGATATACCAGGCCATCTAATACAGCAGAAATCTAGTGCATGTACCTGGTTATAGCTGAAGAAGAGTAGAGCGCCATTGTACATCAGCTCCCTGGCCTCAGCATGTTTCGCCTGTGACATGTACCTGACGGAAGACATGACTGTCAACATCACACATGACAGCACTTATCGAGACACACACAAGGTTTGTTTACGTCACTTAAGGCCATTTTGGCATTGGGCTGCATGATAAGACACATGCACGCATGTTTTGCTTAAGATACCAAACTAATTCTGTGCAGTGGAGAAAGATCGGCTTTAACTGGATTGGATTTTTTTTTAAAATTACCTATAGGCAGATAGCCAATTAGTTTGGCAGAACAACTAATCTATTCATTACTCCAAACAGCATCTAACGTTAAGTTCATATACTGCATTAGAGCAGGTAGCTACAACGTTATGTACAGTGTGTAAACGTCCCTAATGAAACAAACAAATTCTGGAAAACAGTTCGCACTGATGACTAGCTAGCTAAAATTCGAAACGTTAAGCAAACCAGCTGTAAATCAAGATTTCTTTTTTTTACTAGCTTTAGGCAGTTGACAAAAACGTGTCTAACGTTAGCCTTCATAGTTCAGACTGCGGCTAATTGGCTACATGCTAACACCGCTGTACCTTACCGCTTCAACACACGTTTAATAAACGACAACGGATAACAAAGCAGTTAGCTGCTATAATCTGTTCTTTTACAGGTCAAGTTTTTATATTTACCAAATAACGTACAAACACTCCTTGTATTAGCTGTCCACTTAACTCGGCTTTGGCTAATGCCATTATCATATGTGTTACTAAGCACATAGCTAGTTAGCTAACTAGCCCTAGTTAGCAGCATAGACAGTTAAAGACATTTTGTGATCATAGATCGACAACACAGCTGTCCAAACAAACAGACAGACCAACATGATTGGGCGGGTACGCGGTGAAATTTACCCAATCACAAACGGACAGGCATAGCAGCAAGGTTGAGTGTAGAATGATCTGGAACAGGCAGGCCCCAAAGCCGACATTTACAACTGCACCTACTAACATGAAACGAATTCTTACCTAAAAAATAAAGTCCTGTACATCTGGTGTGCTTCATAGTAATCCCCTTTTTCTACACTGGCTCGCAGTTTTCCTTCGACCCTCTGTACGCCTCCACGGTTTCTGGCACTTGAGCACCTCAGAGACTCCTGCTCCGACATCGTCGTTGCTCTGCACAGCAGCGCTCGAGCCAAGTGTTGACAGTGGAAATTCTGAAAGCTTTAACAGACCCTCTTCGCTTGCCGTAGCCGGCGTGTTGTGGTTATTTAGTTGGGAGTAGGTGTGTACCATAGCTGTTTTATATTAGATGACTACACAAACTGTCACAGTTCATAAATTCGTGATTGGCTATGCTAGTAACGCAGAAGGCAGCATTAATATGGGAAATTAAACTTCTTGGTGGTTAGTGAAAGGTGCCAAATGTGTCAATATTGTTGAGCAAAGCCAGAAGCCAGAGAAGTAATGGTGTGTTCTATTTAAAATTAGTTTCCAGTTGGTAATTTTTAACTGAAGAAAAACCATGGTAAAAAAACCATGACCACATAACTCATAATGTAGGCCTAATAAGTTATTACATTGTGAAAAAATGATAATATTCAACTAAGCACAACAAAATTGAATAAAGTAATACATTCAGTGTACTCTCATCGTCTTCTTAAAGCAGGGGTCTTCAACCTTTTTTAAGCCATGGACCCCTTAACTCAGATAGGGACGGAGCAGGGACCCACTATTGCATATATTGTATAAAATTAATTTTCATATTAAACTGGGTCTACAATAAGTTGTTGGGCGGGCATTTACATACCTTATTTTTTTTTTTTTATTTTTTTTTTGCGAAAACGTTTTATCCAAGTTTTATCCAAAACTTCAGCCTGGCTCGACCTAGTTGCTCCTCCTCGGCCTGGTTTGGCCGTCATGAAACGCAGCCAGGATGCACTGATTAGACTAGACCAAGTCTCTTTATCGGTTATCCTAGATTTATAAATTCTGCTTTTGTGAAATAGACCCTTGGATTGGGATCAACCGATATTCGTTTTTCAAGGCCGATACTGATTATTAGTAGTTCATTTGGAACAGATATGCATTTACAGTGAAAATTAAGTAAAAATTTAAAATTTTGAACTTACAAACTCCAACACAAAACTTTATTTTAATACTTTAAGCGAGTATTTAGTACATTAGATACTGAGGAGGACTGATGAGACCTGGAAAGGACTTTGTAATTTGGTACTGTTTATAAAAGAAATGGACAGTGTTAAATTTCCAATTAATTCAATCCAGTTTGTTTCTAGATACATTTGTCTAGAGGCAATTTACAATTCAATATTGCTTTTAAAATTTCATCTGGTTCACAAATCCATTATAGATTTTAGAAATAAATTCTGTTAGGCTTTGTGATCCATAAGCTGTAATAATCCATCCATTGTGTTTCTTATATGTCCACCTATGATTACTTGATAAAGAAAAATGCACACATGTCCCATTTGTTAAATATCTATACAAATCCTTTATTACCTTCTTATCCTGTCTTGATTTGAAAATCTTGAAGTTCCCCATTAGTCATACTGGTACTTTAAAGCAAAACGCACACTTGTGGCCCAATTTTTATATCAGCTGTCTTGAGCATTTGGAGTAAAATCAGTGTCATATTCACACCATGTCAGAAACCCTTCTACAGTTCTGAGATTTAACTTTTTTATCACATCATTCAATATTTTCGGAGGTAGACTGGTCCAATGGGTTGTCCTCGATCTTATATTTTGAATTGGGGTATTGTCTGTCAGAGCAGTCTCATTAGCTTTCAATTGTTAAATCCCTGCTGTTTTTGGGCAGCCCTGTGATAGTCTAAACCACTGTTTTTTCTTGGCAGTTGGAGAGTGTAATGGCTCCTCCTTGTTTTTTGCCCTGCAACAGGTACCTTGATATAGGTATATCCCACCCCACAAATTGCTTATCTGGAATATTAACAGGCATGGTTTTAAACAGATACAAAAGTCTTGGTAATAAGTTCAATTTGGAGATTGAATCTTTCGGCAGAAACACCCTAAGCTCAGAACCCGCACAGGAAAGTGAAAATTCATGCTTGATTAATAATTGGTGATGTAGGAAAAAATCCATTTATTATTGAAAAAAAACACACAGAGCAAAAAGAATTACAATTCAATGTCTTTATTTTTGTAATTATATTTAATTTATTCCAATTAAATGATCCAATACACTTCAATTCAAACAGACCAGTTGATCTGCATGTGTGGGAGGAAACCGGAGCACCCGGAGGAAACCCACGCAGACATGGGAGGCTACATTCACATAGCCACCATGCTGCCCTATGAGGGAAGGTAAATCAACTACAAAACATCTGGGAACATAACATGTAGATTTGTGTTTATGAATCCTACACAATATACTGTTTGGAATATAATACTTAAAGTATGTAATAACCTAATATTTATTCCAGCACCCTCTGCAGTATGCTCCATAATTAAAATCACAATAACTATGGTCTCAACCTGTCTATATTGTTTATAGTGTGTACATATTGTTTGTTTTGTATGAGTAAGCACATTGTGAGCAATCCGATCCAAAGCAAGTTTCATATTTGGAATCCTACTCTGGTAAGCTAAATTCAGGCAAGTTCAGGTGTTTTGTGATTGATCTACCTTCACCTTCATCTATCTTACCGTGAACCCTGAAGCTGTACAAGCAGGTGTAGTCGGTGTTTCCCCAGTTGGTGTCAATCTGTAGCTTCACATGTCGGAAGACTCCTTTGTCTGGATTCTGGTAGGAGTCAGAGAGAAATGATGAAATCCACGTCTTTAATACAGTTTGTTTGACTACCACAGTTGGCAGCCATTAACATGGGAAGGAAGAGCTATCATTCTCAGAAGACTCTCTACTTATTATTCTATACATGTTCATGAAAGTTATATTGTCATATCATACTTACAGGCAGCTTAAAGGTCTGAAATGCTGCACCGTCTTGATCATAGACCAGTGTTCCCAAATATCTTCCTTCTTCAGTAGCAGTCCTCATTCCCTGGAGAGGAAAAAGAGATGAGCTGAGCCTTTTGTTGTGCACTGTGTGAATACATAAGTATGCTGGACTTTTCCAGTGGTGGAATGTAACTAATTACATTCCATTTACTCTCTCTTTGTACTTCAGTACAAATGTTACGGTACTTTACTTTTTCTTTTCAGGCCACAGTCTACTTCTACTCCACTTCATTTCAGACAGAATAGTCTACTTTTTACTCCACTACATTCATCTGCACATCATCACAGCTTTAGTTTCTAGTTACTTTACAGATTAAGATGTCTGCACACAGAACTCATAGTAGTATCAAATCCGTTTTATACAAATTAAACTACCCATCAATATAACGGCTTACATCTGAAATATTAGACAATTAAAACAAGTTTGGATCTTTTCCGGTTTCTAAAATGATTTTTTCTGCATTGAGTACTTTTACTTTTAATACTTGAGGTACATTTTCCTGATGGTACTTACATAATTTAACTTAAGTAACTTTTTCAATGCTGGACTTTTACTTGTAACAGAGTATGTTTACAGTGTGGTATTAGTACTTTCCCTTTAGTAAAGGCTCTGAATACTTTTTCCACCACTCGACATTTCAAGTGACATTTTATCAAGGATAATCTGTTTCGAAAATATGTGACATACATAGATAGAAAACTTCCTTGGTGCACTGGCGATGCGTTCATATGGGGACTGGCTCTTTGTTATGTGGCCGAGTGTCACGCTAGTGATGGCTACTGGGTGGGACAGCGAGATAAATAAATGCCCTTGGTCGCCTGAAAAGGGCCAGCATTGTCCAGGAAGTAATGATGATTGTCCCTAAGGGGAGAAAATGTAACATTTTAGTCTACAAAGTTTATGAACTATAACTGTTTCTCCATGTTATTTCATATTAAATAACGGAAGTTTTAAAACTGTGATTACAATACAGTATTACACTATCTTTGCATAGTGTAATCCTACCTGGATTACTCTTCGCTGAGTTTTGGATGAATACCACCAGCTGTATATCTTATCCCACATCCCAAATCCTGGAGGCCGATATGTATCCGAAGATAAATCATGTAAAACTCTGGCACCTGCATTCACACAAATCAAAGACACACATACAGCTTCAGAAATGTAGCTCCAAACAAGTTCCACCATAAAGCGTGTGTATGAATCCTGATAAGACAGATGAAGATGACTCACCTTGCGATTCTAACGCAAAGTTTGATGCCGGGGGAACAGACATGATCACATGTTGCTGGATCTCCACCACCTGCTGCACCTCTTTTAGTTGCATACTCTTGTGTAGGCAATGTGGGAGTCCTGAGGGACACAAAGTCCAAAGGTTAGAAATAAAGTTTAAGGATCTGGTTCAATTTAAGACTGCACAAATAATTTATACCAAAATATACACCTCTGCATAAACTGGAGTAATATGTTTGTATTGTTTCAAAAAAAATTAAAAATCAGTTTATCTTATTGGATTGTGCACTTGCCTATGATAAAGACTGGGGGTAGGACCTGACAAGCCTAGGCTTCCTATCCCTTTTTTATGTGTTTTTGTTTGACTTTTTTTCAATCTTCTTCTTTTTTTTAAGCGTTCAAAATAAAGATAAAAAAATAAGGCTATTATCATTTTTATTGACTAAGGGTGTAGCCATACATGGATTTGGATCAATATATATTGATTCAATCCTCAGCGATCCAATATTATCGATACAAAGTGGAAATATCACTACGTATTCTCATTTTTAAGATGTGCCATTATTTTGAAATGTCCACAGCATGAGTAGTAATTTAAATGTCTGGAAGAGTTTATTAATGAAATTGTCAAATGTTATTTTAGTTGCTTGTTGTAAGTAAATGTAAATGTTGGTCTTCATCTTGTATCGGTCGCAGGCCCCTGAATTGAATGAAATCAAAATCATATCGTGGCAGACTTTGCGTTATTAGTATATATTGTTAAGAATCAATACATTATCATATTGTGATTGTTTTATTTACACCACTACTATTGACAAGGAACCTCCTATTAAAAACTCAGGGCAGGGACTAAAATAAAAGCAGCGGTCCCAGGTTTTAGCGTATTAGAAATTATGTTAGCGTTAAGATTTGGAGGAAACTCACCGATGACCAGAAGGAGCAGGATGCAGAGACCGCTGATGATCCATGCTGCAGTGGTCCGAGTGTGAATGGCCTGAGTGGGGTCTTCGGTCCATATCTCTGTGGTTTGTAGAATTACTGCCTTGTGGTGATGACCCCGGCAACCTTTCCTTCTCTGAAAGACCCTAAAAGATACAACATCATGGAAAAAGCTAGGTATGGCCCAGAGTTTGAACATAAGAAAAAGGCAAATGTGAGGTTTAAATATGCTGTAAGCTTCATTAAAAGTAATGAGCAGATGGTGAGGGCAAATTCTATGGCCAGAAAGTTTCAGCAGAATGATTTGTATGAATTCTGGAAGGAAGTCAAGATTATCAATAACAGCATTAACGGGATCTGAGGGGATGAAAGTATTGCTGAGCTGTGGGGGAAACATTTTAGAGAGATTTTTAACTGTGTTGAGAGTTCTGAATATTTTATTTAGTTATTAATTTTAACTGCTATAATCAACCCTGCACTTAGTGACACCAAATATAATTGTACCTCCAAGACACTACATGTGCACACAAACACAGTCCGCTACTTACCTGTAACAGGTCTCCCTATAGGAAATGGTTGGAGTCCCCTCCTCTGTGTAATAGCCTGCTTCCTTCAAACGAAGACTTCTTCTCAACATGACTAGAAAATGGTAGAAAGACAGATGGGCAAATCATATCTACACTCATATTACACTACATATGGTTTATAGTGGGCAGACAGTTGTGCATTTTATGACTAAAGCACAAAACCATCATATAATCTATATTCCCCAAGGTTTTATTTCAGACGTGGAGGCAATTTGTATCTGACCCCTGGTGACCTTCAGAGCTCATTGACCACAGCATCGCATTTCTCCAGTTTTGGCCCCCCCACTCTCCATTATAATCACGTATATATTCCCCCTTGAAATCCTTGTAGGTCATGGGTTTGGTTTAAATACATAGCGTAACATTTTAATATCACTTTTTGTCACAGCGATTAAATGGTAGTCATTCCAGGCATATATGTATTTGATTATTTGTAAAAGTGGCCTTTTTGGATGCTGACAACAACATCGCTGAGTTTCCCGCCTTTATGCCTGCAACATAAAAGAATTTGAAATTTGACAGCCTGAAATGTGTTTGCCCTCTGCCTAGCTAGACTCAGAGGTCCAATCTAAAATGCCTTCAAGACTAAAAATAAATAAACTTCATGATATCACTGCCTATGGGACTGCCCACAAATCCAGGCTTTTTAGAGTGAAGTGATGGATATGATTTTACATGTCACAGGTGCATTTTTGGCATTTTTCCCGTAAATCATAATCTCAGTAAGGCAAACAAATCTATGATTACTTTCTGCATCTTACAAGCTAAATATACCATATCTAAATCTTGGAAATCCATTATCAAACCAAGTGTTAATGCCTGGCTCACAGGACTGTCAGACTGTCTTGCACTGGAAAAACTCACTTTTACGTTAGAGGGTAAATATCTCGACTTTGACAATATGTGGAGATCTTTTATGGTGTTCTTAGAGGGGAGGAAAGCATTGGAGGCATGCTCTCCGTATTCGTCAACCATCAACAAATGAGTATTTCTATGTATTTAGTATACATCTGCTTGTCTTTGCTTGGTTTTATTTGACGTGTTTCTCTCTTCAGGTCAACTCCGGGATAGGTTAACTTTTGGACCACAGGTTATTTTTAAGGATCTTTTATGTTGATCTACTGTGCCAACTATCGCAGCCCTGTCATTTTTATGTTCATTTTATTAAAGATGAGCCTTACTGTGTCAGTTCTGATTTGCACCTGTATTATTTGTTGTAGTGTGATTATCTTCTCTAAAAATTAATGAACACACTTGTTGGAAAAAATATATAAACTTCATGGTTTCAATTTGGAGACAATGTCATGTTTTAGCTATATCATAAAATGCACAATTCAAAGCTAATCTGCTCCAATATGATATTGTCAGTAGGAACAATAGAAAAATGTAATTAATCGCAGCTAGGAAATGCAATTGCTGGTAACTTACCTCTTATTTTTATGAAGCAAGAAGGGAATTAGTCAAAATCCTTGATGACGCCAGTTAAGATAACTGTGTTCCTCTATCAAACACGCCTGTCTAAATGATCATATCAGATGTGAATAGTGCAGACAGATTGAAAAGTGCATCTTTGAAGATGATTCTAGAAGAGTCATTATGATTCTAAATGTGTCATAATGAATTCATGATGATTCTATGAGGTCATAGAACATTGCTGCATTCTATAGGTTCAAATTCTATAGGTTTCAATCACATATGACAGAAATTAATATGTGTTTAGATTTTTTTTTTAAACATTATCAATAACATTTTTATCACTGGTATTACTTGCCCCATAGTTCCAAGTAATTTCATAAATGTTTTTATTTTATTTTATTTTATAAAAGTTGTTTATTGGAAGATATCATATGAAATGACATAAATCTTGTCTGTTTACATGTGAGACCATCATTGTCATAAAAATTAACTGATTTGTAACTGTAGACAATAAAACAAATATGGAGAGTAAAGTTTTTCAATAAAACTAAAAATGACAAAGGAATATTAACTTGAATTTAAAATGACCAGTTCTTTTGAAGAAATGTTTATAAAAATCAACAAACTCAACACAACTGTTTAAGGAGTTTGTCTCTCTTTCCCTTTTAGGCTAATTAGTAACAACATTTCAAAAGTCACTTGCAAAAAAAATCATTAGACCTAAAGCAGATCACAGACCTAAAGCTTTTATTTTACAATTAGGAAAGCTTTCAAACAGTTCATATGTGTATCTTACACAGAATACAGGTAAAAGCCAGTAAATTAGAATATTTTGAAAAACTTGATTTATTTCAGTAATTGCATTCAAAAGGTGTAACTTGTACATTATATTTATTCATTGCACACAGACTGATGCATTCAAATGTTTATTTCATTTAATTTTGATGATTTGAAGTGGCAACAAATGAAAATCCAAAATTCCGTGTGTCACAAAATTAGAATATTGTGTAAGGGTTAAATTTTGAAGACACCTGGTGCCACAAAGTAATCAGCTGATTAAGTCAAAACACCTGCAAAGGGCTTTAAATGGTCTCTCAGTCCAGTTCTGAAGCCTACACAAACATGGGGAAGACTTCAGATTTGACAGCTGTCCAAAAGGCGACCATCGACACATTGCACAAGGAGGGAAAGACACAAAAGGTTATTGCTGAAGAGGCTGGCTGTTCTCAGAGCTCTGTGTCCAAACACATTAATAGAGAGGCAAAGGGAAGGAAAAACTGTGGTCAGAAAAAGTGTACAAGCGATAGGGATCACCGCGCCCTAGTCAAGATTGTGAAAAAAAACCCATTCAAAAATGTGGGGGAGATTCACAAGGAGTGGACAGCTGCTGGAGTCAGTGCTTCAAGATCCACCACCAAGAGACGCTTGAAAGACATGGGTTTCAACTGCCGCATAACTCGTGTCAAGCCACTGTTGACCAAGAAACAGCGAAAAGCGTCTCACCTGGGCTAAGGAAAAAAGAGCTGGACTGCTGCTGATTGGTCCAAAGTCATGTTTTCTGACGAAAGCAAATTTTGCATTTCCTTTGGAAATCGAGGTCCCAGAGTCTGGAGGAAGACAGGAGAGGCACAGGATCCACGTTGCCTGAAGTCTAGTGTAAAGTTTCCACCATCAGTGATGGTTTGGGTTGCCATGTCATCTGCTGGTGTCGGTCCACTCTGTTTCCTGAGATCCAGGGTCAACGCAGCCGTCTACCAGCAAGTTTTAGAGCACTTCATGCTTCCTGCTGCTGACCTGCTCTATGGAGATGGAGATTTCAGGTTCCAACAGGACTTGGCGCCTGCACACAGCGCAAAATCTACCCGTGCCTGGTTTACGGACCATGGTATTTCTGTTCTAAATTGGCCAGCCAACTCCCTGACCTTAGCCCCATAGAAAATCTGTGGGGTATTGTGAAAAGGAAGATGCAGAATGCCAGACCAAAAACGCAGAAGAGTTGAAGGCCACTATCAGAGCAACCTGGGCTCTCATAACACCTGAGCAGTGCCAGAAACTCATCGACTCCATGCCACGCCGCATTAATGCAGTAATTGAGGCAAAAGGAGCTCCAACCAAGTATTGAGTATTGTACATGCTCATATTTTTCATTTTCATACTTTTCAGTTGGCCAACATTTCTAAAAACCCTTTTTGTATTAGCCTTAAGTAATATTCTAATTTTGTGACACACGGAATTTTGGATTTTCATTTGTTGCCACTTCAAATCATCAAAATTAAATGAAATAAACATTTGAATGCATCAGTCTGTGTGCAATGAATAAATATAATGTACAAGTTACACCTTTTGAATGCAATTACTGAAATAAATCAAGTTTTTCAAAATATTCTAATTTACTGGCTTTTACCTGTATGTATAGTAATGTCTATTAGTAGTAGCAGTGGCCTAAAGTTCACACTTTAACTTCTTTGCCCCAACCCTACCTACCACAGACTTTATGTTTTTATTCATGATATGTCAATCCCTTCCACATTTAATAAAAAACACAGTCACTTATTCAATGTTAAAATATAGGTTGAAAAGCATAAAACAGTAAAGTTATGCATTTTAGTTAGTTAGCCTACAGTCCTTTGTGCTTGACAGTAAGAAAGGAACAGTTTGTCTCTTTATGTGAAAACTTAACAAAAGTAGTTGTAAAGTAGGCTACTATAAAAACCCTTTTAACACATTAGGCTCTTGTTAAAATTGTAATCTCCTTGAATGCACTTTATTTTGGTAAAATGACCAGTAACAAAGGCAGACACAGCTTGTTTTTCCTCCTTAAGTAGCCTAGACTACATGTAGTTTGACACTAGATGGAGACCGAGACTGTTCAGGCAGTGTGTGTATAGTTGTTGTAGCTGCACACATCTACCTATCATTTATTTTCTTCCTTTTCTTCACGTTAACGTTAAATGTTACAACTAGGCTACTAGAGACATTATTGTGTCAGACATATGCGGACATGACTCTGCTGTATACCTCTTATTACAGAGAAGTAGCTAACTTAGTAGTAAACTGGTAGTAAAGGTGTAGTGAAGGAAGTGGGTCTTTGCGTCCCACGCGGAGGAGGGTTTTCCGGTTAAAGTTTCCTTTGTGGTTTGGAAGTGGCGGTGTGATGTCAACGCCGTTTATCCTTATAGACACAACACACAAGTGGCGATGCTGTGCCGAGATGTGTACTGCAACTTCTTAGAGGGTCAGTAATGACAGGGATCAATCCACTCAATAGTGGTATATTCCTTGGGGGAATTGACATTACCAAGAATAAATGTTCAAATAAACACATCAGGAACTGTATACAAGAGGTAACTCTGCCCTCAGGAAGATTTTTTTGGGCTTCAATGTATGGAGAAATGAACTGGCAAAAGATTTGGTTAATGGGAGACAAATTTTGTCTTAATAATAAAGTAAAAGAGGTTTCTTTTAAAATTCTGCATAAGATATATCCAGCAAAAGGGACACTAAAGAGATTCAAACTTGATATTGAATATTCTTGTACTTTCTGTGAACTAGAAGAAGAAACAATCTCTCATTTGTTTTTTCATTGTATGTATACTAAAATATTTTGGATTGATGTTCAACATTTTATCAGACGGAGCACAGGCCAATCAATTCAATTTAAAGATAAAGATATTCTGATTTGCTTTGAAGACAATGAGAAGGATAAAGATGTTGTTTATTTTATTCAATTAATCTTGTTATTGGGAAATTCCACATTCACAAGAAAAAATGGGCGGACTCCAAACCATGTTTTGAACACTTCTTTCAAGAACTGCATCAATACAACAGCACCATAAGAGGCATTAAGAACAAGAAGGCAATTAAGACTGGAATTGTGTTTGATAAATTTTTCATGTATCGGTGATACATTTGACTTTGTTTGCTCTACACTTTTTATTTGTTTATTTTTATTTAGGATTTATTTATTATTTTCTTTCTGTATATGTACCCCTGGCTTTGGAATTATACATACTGGCTATGTAACTGTTCTTTGTTAATAAAAATTAAAAAAAAAAAAAAGAAAAAAAAAAAACACACAAGTGGCGACAATGAAAAATAAGCGTAAATACATTTAGTAACTTTACATTGGTAGCGTCGCGTCTATCGCTAGCTTCCCCATCAGAGAAAACCGTAACGTGACAGACAGAAACTACGCTGAACAGCTAGCTAGTGGTTTATTGTAATGCCTGGCAGACATAGCATGCTAACGGTAGCTAGCTAACTTGGGATGTCTGACTGTCTGCAGTCCACAGGGATGCCGAACAGCTTTCAAACGTAGCCAGCGTCAGTATTAAGGACGTTATTCTATAGTTGGTAACATTTAACGTTCATTGTGGCGTTTGTTTGTGATTTTTACCTAACAGCCTCACTTTAACTTGCGTTTAGACTTCAGGTAACTCCCACCCAGACAAGCTAACAATAGCTTAGCATGTCTGTGTTTTGGACAGTGACAGCTGTAAGCTGCTGCCCCATGACATGTAGAAAGGCCTCCTGCAACGTGGATTCGTCTAACCCATATTATCAGTTCTCACTATTCTTTTTTTAACCTCTTTTACTCCATGAGGGCCTTTGTGCACATGCCATGATTACACTGATACCGACACTGCTGCTCAACGTCATAATTCGTGGGCAAGAATAAAAAAAGTGGCAGAATAAGATGTTGTTATTCTTTGTTGAAGCTGTGCTTTTTTAATTTTCTTTTGCAGAACCGTTCAATATGGAGGACCAGGTCTACCATATTTAAAAATAAATACAGAAATAAATAAATGCTCAATAAATAAATAAGCATACAATTAATTGCCCCAAAAAAATACAATAAACAAATAAATGTAGGTAGAAATTAAATTATACAGTGAGACATAAATGTATAAATCTCTTTTAATTAGCTTCTTTATTTATTCACCTTTGTAATAATTACCTTATTTATTTATTGTCCGTTATAATCTTCAACTTTATTTATTAATTACTTATTTTTTAAATGTATTTATTTCTGTGTGTGTTTAAATTTTTTGTCTGTTTTATTCTTCCGTTGCATTTTCTACCCTATTTATTTTCACCCCTGGTATTTATTTCTGCCTGTCAATTTTACATTTCTTCATGCATTCCTGCCTCATTATCCAAATGAGGAGAGGCTGGTCTTAAGGGGTCAACTTCTGCCCATTGGTTGGTTAGCATTTTACTGCATCGGTCGAATCTACATGCCACCGGCCACAGTCACAACAAAGATGGCTACCTACGATGAAGTTGTCAGTGAGCTGAGGCATTTAGCAACTGTTTTTGAAAACAATGCTAACGTTATAAGTATTGACTTTATAATTTTTCGTTTAGACGCTCTGACAGAACGTGTGTTTCAGTTAGCGGCACACATGGACACAGATATCGACAATGTAGTTTTTCAGAATCTGGAAGAAGCGGCCTATCTTCTTAACTCGGTCGCTAACGTTAATCAGACACCTGGGATAGCTGGTCGCCCTGCTTATATGCTGCCTGTGGACGCCGTGGAAGGACTTTTACATGCGGGTTTGCCTGTTGGTGCCATTGCAAGGCTTTTTGGAGTCAGCGAAACAACAGTTCATCGTCGGATGGCAGAGAATGACATAAGGTGAGTGTACCATTACATGTGATGCCAATAGAACCAGTGTGTGTAACATTACCAATTCACAAGAATGACACAGGAGAAAGGCAAACCCTTGCTAGCTTTTGTTAATTTACAAAGTTATGGAACTAATCAAGAATGCATAGAAAGTAACGTTATGTCGCACACACAGTGACTTCAGACTCGACTCCGACTCGAGGTGCGGGACTCGTGAACAATGTTTATTCTTAGGAAGCGTCGGCTGAGCTTGCCGTTATTACCTTCCTCCGTTACCTATAACCTGCCTACCTTAACACGTCGTATCTGCTGCGCGCGGCCGCACGTGAGTGAGAGTTGACAACAAACACCGCAGCTGCTCCGCCATTCATCATAAACTTTGGCTTTAAAACTTTAAAACCAAACAAAGAAGCGCTGAACGCAAAATAGGTTAGTAACCTGTGGTGAGTAAACATGTTCAGCTCAGCATTGGCCATCTAACGTTAGCTTGCTTGTTGCTTCAGCTACGACCTTCGGGAGGTTTACTCTGACTGTCGTTCGACCTTCGGGAGGTTTACTCTGACTGTCGTTCGTTATGAGAAGATGAATGAGCGTTTGGTTACTTTCCAAACTTGTGGTAGTCAATTAATGTAGGCTTATCATTTACGTCCCGCAGGCTGCCATCACGTTAATTATTACAGATTGGCTGTTGATCATGTTACAGTTTTATTTAGTTATAACGTTACACTTGTTTGAGAGTCTGGTGGTGTGGTGACTGACAGTAGTTTAAGCTGTCATTGATTACATTGCACATTACATGGTTGTGCTCTGTGAAAAACAGGTTATAGTTACATTATTCCATATACCTATGCAGTTTTATAAGCAGCCTGGATCGAATGCAGCAGGTGAGACAACATTAGTAATAACCCCGAGAGACTTGAGACTTGACTTGGACTCTAGCTCAAAGACTTGTGAGCATCTCTGGTGTACACATACAAGAAATACAGTACATAAAATATACAGTATAGTATGACAATAACAGTAAGAACCGGTCTGAAATAATATGATAAATAAATGATAAGTGGTTGCCGATTGTCATACTATACTGTATATTTTATGTACTGTATACCAAACCCACCTACCTCATGCACATAACACCGCTCATAATACTTATTTATTCCAGCATTCTTTGCACTCATCACACTGTGTACACGTATGCTTGTATGTGTATGTGCTGTATATCACATCCACCTCTGACATGTACATAATAATAACAGTAATAATAATTTTACGTTACTCCTGCATCCTTTGCACTCTGTTCATTGCACTATTGTCTTAATCTGTCTATTTTATTTGTAGTGTAAATACCAGTATGTGTTCTCTATACTGTAGCTTAGCTGTGTTTGATGCCAAAAATGCACCTGTGACATGTAAAATCATATCCATCACTTCACTCTAAAAAGCCTGGATTTGTGGGCAGTCCCATAGGCAGTGATATCATGAAGTTTATTTTTAGTCTTGAAGGCCTTTTAGATTGGACCTCTGAGTCTAGCTAGGCAGAGGGCAAACACATTTCAGGCTGTCAAATTTCAAATTCTTTTATGTTGCAGGCATAAAGGCGGGAAACTCAGCGATGTTGTTGTCAGCATCCAAAAAGGCCACTTTTACAAATAATCAAATACATATATGCCTGGAATGACTACCATTTAATCGCTGTGACAAAAAGTGATATTAAAATGTTAAGCTATGTATTTAAACCAAACCCATGACCTACAAGGATTTCAAGGGGGAATATATACGTGATTATAGTGGAGAGTGGGGGGGCCAAAACTGGAGAAATGCGATGCTGTGGTCAATGAGCTCTGAAGGTCACCAGGGGTCAGATACAAATTGCCTCCACGTCTGAAATAAAACCTTGGAATATAGATTATATGAGAAGAAGTCTTCGTTTGAAGGAAGCAGGCTATTACACAGAGGAGGGGACTCCAACCATTTCCTATAGGGAGACCTGTTACAGGTAAGTAGCGGACTGTGTTTGTGTGCACATGTAGTGTCTTGGAGGTACAATATATTTGGTGTCACTAAGTGCAGGGTTGATTATAGCAGTTAAAATTAATAACTAAATAAAATATTCAGAACTCTTAACACAGTTAAAAATCTCTCTAAAATGTTTCCCCCACAGCTCAGCAATACTTTCATCCCCTCAGATCCCGCTAATGCTGTTATTGATAATCTTGACTTCCTTCCAGAATTCATACAAATCATTCTGCTGAAACTTTCTGGCCATATAATTTGCCCTCACCATCTGCTCATTACTTTTAATGAAGCTTACAGCATATTTAAACCTCGCATTTGCCTTTTTCTTATGTTCAAACTCTGGGCCATACCTAGCTTTTTCCATGATGTTGTATCTTTTAGGGTCTTTCAGAGAAGGAAAGGTTGCCGGGGTCATCACCACAAGGCAGTAATTCCACAAACCACAGAGATATGGACCGAAGACCCCACTCAGGCCATTCACTCGGACCACTGCAGCATGGATCATCAGCGGTCTCTGCATCCTGCTCCTTCTGGTCATCGGTGAGTTTCCTCCAAATCTTAACGCTAACATAATTTCTAATACGCTAAAACCTGGGACCGCTGCTTTTATTTTAGTCCCTGCCCTGAGTTTTTAATAGGAGGTTCCTTGTCAATAGTAGTGGTGTAAATAAAACAATCACAATATGATAATGTATTGATTCTTAACAATATATACTGATAACGCAAAGTCTGCCACGATATGATTTTGATTTCATTCAATTCAGGGGCCTGCGACCGATACAAGATGAAGACCAACATTTATATTCACTTACAAAAAGCAACTAAAATAACATTTGACAATTTCATTAATAAACTCTTCCAGACATTTAAATTACTACTCATGCTGTGGACATTTCAAAATAATGCCACATCTAAAAAATGAGAATACGTAGTGATATTTCCACTTTGTATCGATAATATTGGATCGCTGAGGATTGAATCAATATATATTGATCCAAATCCATGTATGGCTACACCCTTAGTCAATAAAAATGATAATAGCCTTATTTTTTTATCTTTATTTTGAACGCTTAAAAAAAAAAGAAGAATGAAAAAAAGTCAAACGAAAACACATAAAAAAAGGGATAGGAAGCCTAGGCTTGTCAGGTCCTACCCCCAGTCTTTATCATAGGCAAGAAAAACTGACTTTTAATTTTTTTTTGAAACAATACATATTACTCCAGTTTATGTTCTTCTTATTAAGAAAAAGAGAACAAAAAAACAAGCCTCATTTACATCAGTGAGATTGACATTCTCCTTCGTCACTTCTGTATTTTTCAAATATATATCTTTTGTAAATGTTTGCAATTATTTTATTGTTTATTAATTGTTTGATCATGTCGCCAAGACCATTCAACAAAACCCCACTGCAAATTTTACGTTGGTCCAAGCAAATTGAATTATTACCCCCCTCTCTGTCTGTGTCGTATGTTTCCAGGCAGAGGTGTATATTTTGGTATAAATTATTTGTGCAGTCTTAAATTGAACCAGATCCTTAAACTTTATTTCTAATCTTTGGACTTTGTGTCCCTCAGGACTCCCACATTGCCTACACAAGAGTATGCAACTAAAAGAGGTGCAGCAGGTGGTGGAGATCCAGCAACATGTGATCATGTCTGTTCCCTTCGGCATCAAACTTTGCGTTAGAATCGCAAGGTGAGTCATCTTCATCTGTCTTATCAGGATTCATACACACGCTTTATGGTGGAACTTGTTTGGAGCTACATTTCTGAAGCTGTATGTGTGTCTTTGATTTGTGTGAATGCAGGTGCCAGAGTTTTACATGATTTATCTTCGGATACATATCGGCCTCCAGGATTTGGGATGTGGGATAAGATATACAGCTGGTGGTATTCATCCAAAACTCAGCGAAGAGTAATCCAGGTAGGATTACACTATGCAAAGATAGTGTAATACTGTATTGTAATCACAGTTTTAAAACTTCCGTTATTTAATATGAAATAACATGGAGAAACAGTTATAGTTCATAAACTTTGTAGACTAAAATGTTACATTTTCTCCCCTTAGGGACAATCATCATTACTTCCTGGACAATGCTGGCCCTTTTCAGGCGACCAAGGGCATTTATTTATCTCGCTGTCCCACCCAGTAGCCATCACTAGCGTGACACTCGGCCACATAACAAAGAGCCAGTCCCCATATGAACGCATCGCCAGTGCACCAAGGAAGTTTTCTATCTATGTATGTCACATATTTTCGAAACAGATTATCCTTGATAAAATGTCACTTGAAATGTCGAGTGGTGGAAAAAGTATTCAGAGCCTTTACTAAAGGGAAAGTACTAATACCACACTGTAAACATACTCTGTTACAAGTAAAAGTCCAGCATTGAAAAAGTTACTTAAGTTAAATTATGTAAGTACCATCAGGAAAATTTACCTCAAGTATTAAAAGTAAAAGTACTCAATGCAGAAAAAATCCTCACTGGAAAGGATCCAAACTTGTTTTAATTGTCTAATATTTCAGATGAAGGCCGTTATATTGATGGGTAGTTTAATTTATATAAAACGGATTTGATACTACTATGAGTTCTGTGTGCAGACATCTTAATCTGTAAAGTAACTAGAAACTAAAGCTGTGATGATGTGCAGATGAATGTAGTGGAGTAAAAAGTAGACTATTCTGTCTGAAATGAAGTGGCGTAGAAGTAGACAGTGGCCTGAAAAGAAAAAGTAAAGTACCGTAACATTTGTACTGAAATACAAAGAGAGAGTAAATGGAATGTAATTAGTTACATTCCACCACTGGAAAAGTCCAGCATACTTATGTATTCACACAGTGCACAACAAAAGGCTCAGCTCATCTTTTTCCTTTTTTTTTTTGTAAAGACTTATACAGTACATTATATAACAAACACATACATTAGAGAGCAGAAAAAATATGATGAAAATAGCAAAAAAGTTTACAATACATAACAGACTACATTATAAAAGTGCAATTCTTTGTTTAAAGTGCTTATGCCAAAGTGCTTATGCTAAAGTGCAACGAACAGACTAAAGTGCTAAGGAGGTCATAAAGTGCGGTGCATTAGGCTACAGTTTAATAATGTCCCATGGTAGGAGCTGTTTCTTATCCAGGGCTTTCTGTCTTCTCAGCTCAGTGAGTACTTGCTTACAAACCTCATCGCTGGTAATAACTATTTGTTGTGTCGTCATCAAGCACCTGGTTCTCCATATTTTTAAACACACAATGCATATTATTAACTGTAAAAGCTCCTTATCTTTATCTAAAACACTATTGTCCATTAAACAATACATTACACTTTTATAAGTCACATTAAACTCCACGCACTCTCATTTTGTCCCATATTTCCCTTGTTCTAAAACAGTCCATCAGGAGATGCTGTTGTGTCTCATCATCGTTGCATGTGACCATCGGACACGTTTTGGTTTTCACAAAGCAACTCCAAGACACAACAGCTCTCACCGGCAGCCTGTTGATGGACAGCAGCCACCTCATATCTAGGATTTTCTCACAGGTTTTTGTTTTTTAAAAATTTTAAGAGCAGGGTTCCTTCGTTGTTGATTAAATGTTTGTAATCAATGTACCCGCCGTATTTAAAATCATTAATCTTCTTAAAAATTAAATCACTTCTAGTATTTGGGTCTTTGTCAAGGTATACATTAAATGTATAGAAGATCCAGATGCTAGTTCATAAATAAGACCCTCCTGATTACATAAAGTCTGATTATAAGCTTTAATGGCAGGCAGAACCAATGAAACATCTCAGGGTGTTTCTGCCGAAAGATTCAATCTCCAAATTGAACTTATTACCAAGACTTTTGTATCTGTTTAAAACCATGCCTGTTAATATTCCAGATAAGCAATTTGTGGGGTGGGATATACAGTGGTGTGAAAAAGTGTTTGCCCCCTTCCTCATTTCCTGTTCCTTTGCATGTTTGTAACACTTAAGTGTTTCGGAACATCAAACCAATTTAAACAATAGTCAAGGACAACACAAGTAAACACAAAATGCAATTTGTAAATGAAGGTGTTTATTATTAAAGGTGAAAAAAAATCCAAACCATCATGGCCCTGTGTGAAAAAGTGATTGCCCCCCTTGTTAAAACATACTATAACTGTGGTTGTCCACACCTGAGTTCAATTTCTCTAGCCACACCCAGGCCTGATTATTGCCACACCTGTTCACAATCAAGGCATCACTTAAATAGGAGCTGCTTGACACAGTAAGGTCCACCAGAAGATCCTTAAAAGCTACACATCATGCCGAGACCCAAAGAAATTCAGGAACAATTGAGAAAGAAAGTAATTGAGATCTATCAGTCTGGAAAGGGTTATAAAGCCATTTCTCACTTCTTCACAGGGCCATGATGGTTTGGATTTTTTTTCACCTTTAATAATAAACACCTTAATTTACAAATTGCATTTTGTGTTTACTTGTGTTGTCCTTGACTATTGTTTAAATTGGTTTGATGTTCCGAAACACTTAAGTGTGACAAACATGCAAAGGAACAGGAAATGAGGAAGGGGGCAAACACTTTTTCACACCACTGTACCTATATCAAGGTACCTGTTGCAGGGCAAAAAACAAGGAGGAGCCATTACACTCTCCAACTGCCAAGAAAAAACAGTGGTTTAGACTATCACAGCGCAGCCCAAAAACAGCAGGGATTTAACAATTGAAAGCTAATGAGACTGCTCTGACAGACAATACCCCAATTCAAAATATAAGATTGAGGACAACCCATTGGACCAGTCTACCTCCGAAAATATGGAATGATGTGATAAAAAGGTTAAATCTCAGAACTGTAGAAGGGTTTCTGACATGGTGTGAATATGACACTGATATTACTCCAAATGCTCAAGACAGCTGATATAAAAATTGGGCCACAAGTGTGCTTTTTGCTTTAAAGTACCAGTATGACTAATTGGGAACTTCAAGATTTTCAAATCAAGACTGGATAAGAAGGTAATAAAGGATTTGTATAGATATTTAACAAATGGGACATGTGTGCATTTTCCTTATCAAGTAATCATAGGTGGACATAGAAGAAACACAATGGATGGATTATTACAGTTTATGGATCACAAAGCCTAACATAATTTATTTCTAAAATCTATAATGGATTTGTGAACCAGATGAAATTTTAAAAGCAATATTGAATTGTAAATTGCCTCTAGACAAATTTATCTAGAAACAAACTGGATTGAATTAATTGGAAATTTAACACTGTCCATTTCTTTTATAAACAGTACCAAATTACAAAGTCCTTTCCAGGTCTCATCAGTCCTCCTCAGTATCTAATGTACTAAATACTCGCTTAAAGTATTAAAATAAAGTTTTGTGTTGGAGTTTGTAAGTTCAAAATTTTAAATTTTTACTTAATTTTCACTGTAAATGCATATCTGTTCCAAATTAACTACTAATAATCAGTATCGGCCTTGAAAAACAAATATCGGTTGATCCCAATCCAAGGGTCTATTTCACAAAAGCAGAATCTATAAATCTAGGATAACCGATAAAGAGACTTGGTCTAGTCTAATCAGTGCATCCTGGCTGCGTTTCATGACGGCCAAACCAGGCCGAGGAGGAGCGACTAGGTCGAGCCAGGCTGAAGTTTTGGATAAAACTTGGATAAAAAGTTTTCGCAAAAAAAAAAAAAAAAAATAAGGTATGTAAATGCCCGCCCTAAAAGTTATTGTAGACCCAGTTTAATATGCAAATTAATTTTATACAATATATGCAATAGTGGGTCCCTGCTCCGTCCCTCTCTGAGTTAAGGGGTCCTTGGCTTAAAAAAGGTTGAAGACCCCTGCTTTAAGAAGACGAGAGTTCACTGAATGTATTACTTTATTCAATTTTGTTGTGCTTAGTTGAATATTATCATTTTTTCACAATGTAATAACTTATTAGGCCTACATTATGAGTTATGTGTTCACGGTCAATCTTCTCCTCGTACACAACACAACTCCCTTCTTGCCAAATCCATCCACTGATGAAGATGTGTTAATGCGCACACGGACACTACGGTAAGCGTACCTGACTCACTTCCGTTTCCGGTGCTTGTGTGTTGGTAGCGTGTTGGTAGCGTGTTAGATTTTCTATTACAGCGGCTAACTGCCCGCTAAACACTTATTCTGATAGTAGTTCTGCCTAAGCACTTACTGATATTCTCTTTTTTTTTTAGAAACTTTCATAACAGTTTTCGAACGCTTGGTAGCTAACGCTACGGTACTTTTGCTTCGCTGCTAGCAACTTTAGCTTAGCAGTTAGCCATGTCATCTCTCTCTCCCTCTCCTACTTTCTCTTGCTCGGTGTGTGATGTTTAGTTACTCCTCTGCCTCCTTTAGCGGTAAGGGTATGTGTAACAAGTGTAGTTTATTTATAGACATGGAGGCGAGGCTTAGTGAGCTAGGAGTCCGGATCCGCACCATGATAGATCAGTCGTTAGTTACTCTAGCTAGCCACCCCCCGGTAGTCGGTGCGGTCCGGCCTGCGTTAGCCTCTGGTAGCCGTCCCCCGGCAACTCCTGAGCAGCCAGGAAAAGGTGCCTGGGTGACTGTTCGTGGCAGAAATAGTCGTAAGCTATCAAAGGCCACGGACCACCACCAGCCTGCTAACGTTTCTAACAGATTTTCCCCACTCAGCGACACACCCGCAGAGAAACCAACTCTGATTATCGGCAGCTCCATTTTGAGAAACGTGAAGTTAGCGAAGCCGGCAGCCATAGTTAAGTGCATCCCGGGGGCCAGAGCGGGCGACGTTGAGTCTTATTTGAAACTGCTGGCTAAGGATAAACGTAAATACAGCAAGATTGTTATTCACGTTGGCATTAATGACTCCCGGTTACGCCAAACAGAGGTCACCAAGATTAATGTTGAATCGGTGTGTACATACGCAAAGTCAATGTCGGACACCGTAGTTTTCTCTGGACCCCTGCCAAATCTGACTACTGATGATATGTACAGCCGCATGTCGTCATTTCGCCGCTGGCTGTCGAGGTGGTGTCCAGATAATGATGTGGGCTTTGTGGATCACTGGCAGTCTTTCTGGGGAAGACCGGGTCTGATTCGGAGAGACGGCATTCATCCCACTTGGGATGGAGCAGCTCTTATTTCTAGAAATCTGGACAAGTTTATTAGTGGACCTAATCCCTGACAATCCAGAGCTGGGACCAGGAGGAAGAGTCACAGTCTAACACACTTCTCTGCTCCTCCATTCCAGGAGTTACCTAGTAAAACCCCCATAGTGACGGTGTCTGCCCCCGACCATTGAAAGTATTTAAATCAAAGGTAAACAGAAGAGGAGCTGTGCATGAAAACCTCATAACAATTAAAACCACAAGTGCGATAGTGCAAAACAATAGGAGAATTAAATGTGGACTCTTAAACATCAGATCGCTCTCTTCTAAAGGTGTACTAGTAAATGAATTAATATCAGATTCTAATATTGATCTATTCTGTCTTACTGAAACCTGGCTGGGTGATGGAGAATATGTTAGTCTAACTCTAAATGAATCCACCCCTCCCAGTCATATTAATACTCACATTCCTCGAGGCACAGGCCGAGGAGGTGGATTTGCAGCTATCTACGATTCTAGTCTACTAATCAGCTCTAAACCTAAATTGAATTTTAACTCATTTGAAAGTCTTGTTCTTAGTCTTTCACACCCAAGTTGGAAATCACTGCAGCCAGTTGTATTTGTTATAGTGTACCAAGCACCTGGTCCATACTCTGGATTCTTATCTGAATTTGCTGAGTTCTTGTCAAATTTAGTGCTAAAAACGGACAAAGTTATTATTGTAGGAGATTTTAATATTCATGTGGACGATGAGAATGATAGCCTTAGTACTGCGTTTATCTCTCTATTAGATTCTATTGGCTTCTCTCAAAGTGTTCATAAACCTATTCACCGTTTTAACCACACCCTCGATCTTGTTCTGTTATATGGTGTTGAAATTTAACATTTAATAGTGTTCCCACAGAATCCCTTTTTATATGACCACTGCTTGATAACTTTTGAGTTTATACTGCTGAACTACACGCCATTAGGCAAAACCTTCTATACAAGATGTCTATCTGATAGTGCTGTAGCTAAATTTAAGGATGTGATTCCATTAGCATTTAATTCATTACCAAGTCCCAAAGTAACGGAGGACTCCTATGCTATTAGTCCCTCCCGAATTGATAATTTTGTTGATAGTGCAGCAGGCTCGCTGCGAATGACACTCGACTCTGTTGCCCCTCTAAAAATTAAATGTGGACTCTTAAACATCAGATCTCTCTCTTCTAAAGGTGTACTATTAAATGAATTAATCTCAGATTCTAATATTGATCTATTCTTACTTGGCAGCACCCAAATTGTCAATACAGTCCTCCATACGCGGGAGGGGATACGAATCTTTGACAGTGACGGCGTTTACTTTACGAAAATCTGTAATGAACCTTGGAGTCCCATCGGGCTTAGCTTCCACCAAACAAGGGGAACTCCAAGAGCTAGCGCTTACAGTGGCTAATCTGTTTTTAAAGAGATACTCTACCTCCTGCTTCATCAGGTCTCGCTTGAACGGATTAACACGATAGGCATGCTGCTTAATCGGATGAGCATCTTGCACGTCTGTCATGTTTAAGCACTGTAGTACAGGACGGAACATCACTGAACAAACAATGGTATCGGCTAACTAAATTCTCCACATCCTCTTGCTGTTTTGCAGTTAAATGTTTTAACTGTGTCGACAAGTTGTCAAGCGCCGCTGATTTTGGAAGACGCGCAGCCATAAGTGGTGGGACACGTATATCGTCTTCGTGAGGGGTATCAGTCACAATAAGGGCAGCAACCTTTTAACAGGTATGAACGGCGGACGAAGATGGGGCATCAGCTGTATGATAACGTTTGATCATGTTTACATGACAAACTCTGTTTTTGCGCCTGCGGTCAGGAGTACTAAGCACATAATTAGTGTCACTAAGTTGTTCTCTAACAACATAAGGTCCTGCAAATTTCGCAGATAGGCCTGAAGCCGGAGTGGGCAACAGTGCCAAAACCTGATCTCCTGGTTCAAAATGACGGCGCACGGCTGAGCGGTCGTAATAACGTTTCATCACTATTTGTGATTTCCTAAGGCTGTCTTTGGCAAGAGCATTAGCACGCTGCAAACGCTCACGAAACTTACGGACATAGTCTAATATCTTCTGTTTGGGAGACGCTTCACCGAATAATATTTGATCATGTAGAGATTTAAGTGGGCCACGGGGCGTGTGAGCAAAACCTAGTTCAGCCGGGCTGAATCCAGTAGCCTCCTGGACTGCATCTTGCGCGGCAAACAACACAAACGAAATCCCCTCATCCCGCTGTTTATCCGTCTCTACACAGTATTTCCGGAGCATGGACTTTAATGTCTGATGCCAGCGCTCTAGAGCGCCTTGTGACTCAGGGTGATAGGCAGATGACACGACATGCTGTACTTATCGTCGGTTTTAAGTACTTGATTAAAGAGTCCAGATTGAAAGTTTGAGCCTTGGTCAGTCTGAATCACATTCGGCAACCCAAAAGTTGAAAAAAACTTTGTCAAAGCCTTCACTACAGAACTAGCGGTGATTTTACGGAGCGGAATAGCTTCTGGAAAGCGAGTGGCGGTGCACATAATAGTTAGTAAGTATTTATTTCCAGATTTGGTTCGATGCAATGAACCAACACAATCAATAATTATGCGCTCGAAGGGCTCTCCAATTACAGGAATGGGATGTAATGGTGCGGGAGGGACCGCTTGGTTAGGCTTCCCTACGATCTGGCATACATGACAAGTTCGACAATGTTTAGCAACATCTGCTTTAAGACGAGGCCAATAAAAATGCTTAAGAATAGAACGATACGTCTAGTTTATACCCAATTGCCCGGCCCATTTACCTTCATGTGCCACGGATAACACATGCTGTCGGCATGGTACAGGTACCACTAAACTGAATCACAATCTGAATCATTAGTCAACGAGCACCATTTACGAACCAACACATCACCATCTAAAAGATATGCTACTTTTTCACCTGTTGCTCTGCTGTCACTCACCACTTTTGCATAACACTCCGTCAGTGTAGGATCCACTCTCTGTAGTTCACTGAAACGTGCTTTGGTGACTGGGAAGGTTTCATCTCCAGCTAAATATGGCAAGACTGGGTCAGCTGTTTGCAGTCGCCCGTTGGCCACATTCGGAGCTACAGCTCCAGGACTCTCACTCTCGGTCTCAGAGAAAATAGCGGAAAATATGGTGTCAGACAAGGAAAACATTTTAGAGTCTTTTTCAAGCTCTTGTGCACGCGCACGAGTTACAGCGCAGGCCGGAAACACATTTAGCGGGGCCTCATTAATCTGCTGTGTCACAACACACGGAGGTTGGTCTAGTACTTCCAGTGTGGGTATAACCTTACCTCCAGCGATATCATTACCCATTAAAACCATTATACCTTGGATCGGCAGTTCGTTGCACACTGCAATAGGAAATTGACCTGTGACAAGAGGGGACCGGATGTAAACATAGTGTACCGGTCGCGGCACATATCCCATCTCAACTCCTCAGAGTATAGCACTAAAACCACAAGCAGAATGATTAGAAAAAAGCAAAGCTTGTGCAAGGATTACAGACTGTGAGCAGGCAGTATCTCTCAAAACATGCACAGAACATTTATCACCTGTCTCACCCGTTAGCGACACTTTGGCGTCAAACACGAAAGGCTTAAAACAGTCATCAATTGGCTGATCTAATGAGCGTGTGTTCACACCGCCAAGATCTGCTTTGATTAACCCCACTCCTTTTGGTTGAGTAGATAGAGAAGACTGATCCCTCTGTTTCAGAATCTGACAGTTGGCAATCACATGTCCTACTTTATGACAGTAAAAACATTCTCTTTCCTCCTTTTTTGTGGGAGTACGAAATGTGTTCGGGTTTAGTGGAAGGGTCGAAGTACGACGTGGCTGTTCCACTGGAACAAAAGCAGCTTTATGTGTCAACACATACTCATCAGCCAACATAGCAGCAGCAGAAATGTTATTCACCTTCTGTTCATCCGAGGAGGTGGAGTTGCAGCTATCTACGATTCTAGTCTACTAATCAGCTCTAAACCTAAATTGAATTTTAACTCATTTGAAAGTCTTGTTCTTAGTCTTTCACACCCAAGTTGGAAATCACTGCAGCCAGTTCTATTTGTTATAGTGTACCGAGCACCTGGTCCATACTCTGAATTCTTTTTCTGAATTTGCTTAGTTCTTGTCAAATTTAGTGCTAAAAACGGCCAAAGTTATTATTGTAGGAGATTTTAATATTCATGTGGACGATGAGAATGATAGCCTTAGTACTGCGTTTATCTCTCTATTAGATTCTATTGGCTTCTCTCAAAGTGTTCATAAACCTACTCACCGTTTTAACCACACCCTCGATCTTGTTCTGGTATATGGTGTTGAAATTTAACATTTAATAGTGTTCCCACAGAATCCCTTTTTATCTGACCACTGCTTGATAACTTTTGAGTTTATACTGCTGAACTACACGCCATTAGGCAAAACCTTCTATACAAGATGTCTATCTGATAGTGCTGTAGCTAAATTTAAGGATGTGATTCCATTAGCATTTAATTCATTACCAAGTCCCAAAGTAACGGAGGACTCCTATGCTATTAGTCCCTCCCGAATTGATAATTTTGTTGATAGTGCAGCAGGCTCGCTGCGAATGACACTCAACTCTGTTGCACCTCTAAAAAAGAAGATAATAAAACAAAGACAGTTAGCTCCATGTTATAACACTGAAACTCGCAAATTAAAGCAAATATCACGGAAACTTGAGAAGATTTGGAGTTCCACCAAACTGAAAAATTCTCGTTTCATCTGGCAAGATAGTCTTAAAACTTATAGGAAGGCCCTCCGTAATGCCAGAGCAGCGTACTAATCATTAATAGAGGCAAATAGGAACAACCCCAGGTTTCTTTTCAGCACTGTAGCCAGGCTAACGGAAGGTCACAGCTCTACTGAGCCAAGTATTTCCATAGCTCTTAGTAGTAACGACTTTATGAGGTTCTTCAATGATAAAATTATAACTATTAGAAACAAAATTCACCAAGATCTGCCTTTTACTAGCACTGACTTATCTCTAAACTCAGGAACCTCAGAAACAGCTGTAAAACCAGATATTTGTTTAGACTGCTTTGCTTCACTTGATCTTTATCAATTTAATTCAATTATTTCTTCATCTAAACCATCAACCTGCCTCTTAGACCCCATCCCGACTAGGCTCCTTAAAGAAGTTTTACCCTTAGTCAACACTTCTCTACTAGATATAACCAATATGTCTTTATTGACAGGCTATGTACCACAGCACTTTAAAGTAGCTGTAATTAAACCTCTTCTGAAAAAGCCCAACCTTGATCCAGATGTTTTAGCCAACTATAGACCTATATCCAACCTTCCATTTCTCTCTAAAATTCTTGAGAAAGTAGTCGCCAAACAGCTATGTGACTTTCTGCATAGCAACAGCTTATTTGAGGATTTTCAGTCAGGATTTAGAGTTCATCATAGCACAGAGACAGCACTTGTGAAAATTACTAATGACCTCCTAATTGCATCAGACAAAGGACTTATCTCTGTACTTGTGTTATTAGATCTTAGTGCTGCATTTGATACCATTGACCATCATATGTTATTACAGAGATTGGAAAATTTTATTGGCATTAAAGGGACGGCTCTAAGCTGGTTTAAGTCTTATTTATCAGATCGATCTCAGTTTGTTCATGTTAACGATGAATCCTCCGTGCATGCCAAAGTTAGTCATGGAGTCCCACAAGGATCTGTGCTCGGTCCAATCCTGTTCACTTTATATATGCTTCCTTTAGGCAATATTATCAGGAAACACGCCATAAACTTTCATTGTTATGCAGATGATACTCAATTATATCTATCAATCAAGCCGGATGAAACGAATCAGTTAGCTAAACTTCAAATGTGCCTTCAGGATATTAAAACCTGGATGAGCTGTAATTTTCTAATGTTAAACTCAGAAAAAACTGAAGTTATTGCCCTGGGGCCCAAGCACCTCCGTGACGCATTATCCAAAGAGATAGTTACTCTGGATGGCATCACTCTGGCCTCCAGCACCACTGTGAGGAATCTTGGAGTTATCTTTGATCAGGATATGTCCTTTGATTCCCACATAAAGCAAATTTCAAGGATTGCTTTTTTTCACCTACGTAATATTGCAAAAATCAGGAATATCCTGTCTAAAAATGATCCAGAAAAACTAGTCCATGCGTTTGTTACTTCTAGGCTGGATTACTGCAATTCTTTATTATCAGGCTGCTCAAAAAAGTCCATAAAGTCTCTTCAGCTGATCCAGAATGTTGCAGCACGTGTTCTGACAGGAACCAGGAAAAGAGATCACATCTCTCCTGTTTTAGCTTCTCTGCATTGGCTTCCTGTAAAATCCAGAATAGAATTTAAAATCCTTCTTCTCACCTACAAAGCTCTTCATGATCAGGCACCGTCTTATCTTAAAGACCTCATAGTACCTTACAACCCTACAAGAGCACTGCGCTCCCAGAATGCAGGGTTACTTGTGGTTCCTAGAGTCTCTAAAAGTAGAACGGGAGCCAGAGCGTTCAGCTATCAGGCTCCTCTCCTGTGGAACCAGGTTCCAGTTTGGATGATGAAGTATTAGGTAAGTGGCAGCCTTGAGCCTTTTAAAAGACACCAATGTAAATGGCAGTACAATTCAGCTTTTATGTATTTTTATGTATCACAATTAATCAGGTACACAGAGGCACACACGTCCTGACAGCCACACGGTTTCACCACGAGACACAAAACAAAAGCACAACCAAGAACATCATTCCAGTTAGCAGCAGCAAGGTAAAGGATGTGGTTCCTACCTGGCCTGTCATAAACTAGGCTGTACGGAAACCAGGCTTGTTGCTTACCTGTAGAACTAAATCTTGGAGGGGCGTTTTCCCATTTCAGCAGGACAGAGCTTTGAAGGTCTACCATATTTAAAAATGAATACAGAAATAAATAAATGCTCAATAAATAAATAAGCATACAATTAATTGCCCCAAAAAATACAATAAACAAATAAATGTGGGTAGAAATTAAATTATACAGTGAGACATAAATGTATATATCTCTTTTAATTAGCTTCTTTATTTATTCCCCTTTGTAATAATTACCTTATTTATTTATTGTACATTATAATCTTCAACTTTATTTATTAATTACTTATTTTTTAAAAGTATTTATTTCTGTGTGTGTTTAAATTTTTTGTCTGTTTTATTCTTCCGTTGCATTTTCTACCCTATTTATTTTCACCCCTGGTATTTATTTCTGCCTGTCAATTTTACATTTTTTCATGCATTCCTGCCTCATTATGCAAATGAGGAGAGGCTGGTCTTAAGGGGTCAACTTCTGCCCATTGGTTGGTTAGCATTTTACTGCATCGGTCGAATCTACATGCCACCGGCCACAGTCACAACAAAGATGGCTACCTACGATGAAGTTGTCAGTGAGCTGAGGCATTTAGCAACTGTTTTTGAAAACAATGCTAACGTTATAAGTATTGACTTTATAATTTTTCGTTTAGACGCTCTGACAGAACGTGTGTTTCAGTTAGCGGCACACATGGACACAGATATCGACAATGTAGTTTTTCAGAATCTGAAGGAAGCGGCCTATCTTCTTAACTCGGTCGCTAACGTTAATCACACACCTGGGATAGCTGGTCGCCCTGCTTATATGCTGCCTGTGGACGCCGTGGAAGGACTTTTACATGCGGGTTTGCCTGTTGGTGCCATTGCAAGGCTTTTTGGAGTCAGCGAAACAACAGTTCATCGTCGGATGGCAGAGAATGACATAAGGTGAGTGTACCATTACATGTGATGCCAATAGAACCAGTGTGTGTAACATTACCAATTCACAAGAATGACACAGGAGAAAGGCAAACCCTTGCTAGTTTTGTTAATTTACAAAGTTATGGAACTAATCAAGAATGCATAGAAAGTAACGTTATGTCGCACACACAGTGACTTCAGACTCGACTCCGACTCGAGGTGCGGGACTCGTGAACAATGTTTATTCTTAGGAAGCGTCGGCTGAGCTTGCAGTTATTACCTTCCTCCGTTACCTATAACCTGCCTACCTTAACACGTCGTATCTGCTGCGCGCGGCCGCACGTGAGTGAGAGTTGACAACAAACACCGCAGCTGCTCCGCCATTCATCATAAACTTTGGCTTTAAAACTTCATACAACAAGACCCAAACAAAGAAGCGCTGAACGCAAAATAGGTTAGTAACCTGTGGTGAGTAAACATGTTCAGCTCAGCATTGGCCATCTAACGTTAGCTTGCTTGTTGCTTCAGCTACGACCTTCGGGAGGTTTACTCTGACTGTCGTTCGACCTTCGGGAGGTTTACTCTGACTGTCGTTCGTTATGAGAAGATGAATGAGCGTTTGGTTACTTTCCAAACTTGTGGTAGTCAATTAATGTAGGCTTATCATTTACGTCCCGCAGGCTGCCATCACGTTAATTATTACAGATTGGCTGTTGATCATGTTACAGTTTTATTTAGTTATAACGTTACACTTGTTTGAGAATCTGGTGGTGTGGTGACTGACAGTAGTTTAAGCTGTCATTGATTACATTGCACATTACATGGTTGTGCTCTGTGAAAAACAGGTTATAGTTACATTATTCCATATACCTATGCAGTTTTATAAGCAGCCTGGATCGAATGCAGCAGGTGAGACAACATTAGTAATAACCCCGAGAGACTTGAGACTTGACTTGGACTCTAGCTCAAAGACTTGTGAGCATCTCTGGTGTACACATACAAGAAATTAACCTCTTGGATTGTACACTGCTCATAATGTGCTTACTTATACAATAATACAGTAAAACTGTAATACAGTAATAAAATCAAACACAGCTAAGCTACAGTATAGAGAACACATACTGGTATTTACACTACAAATAAAATAGACAGATTGAGACAATAGTGCAATGAGCAGAGTGCAAAGGATGCAAGAGTAACGTAAAATTATTATTACTGTTATTATTATGTACATGTCAGAGGTGGATGTGATATATAGCAAATACACATACAAGCATACGTGTACACAGTGTGATGAGTGCAAAGAATGCTGGAATAAATAAGTATTATGAGCGGTGTTATGTACATGAGGTAGGTGGGTTTGGTATACAGTACATAAAATATACAGTATAGTATGACAATAACAGTAAGAACCGGTCTGAAATAATATGATAAATAAATGATAAGTGGTCGCCGAAATTTCCAGTTGACCAAATGGCTTTTTTTTCGGCGACCACTTATCATTTATTTATCATATTATTTCAGACCGGTTAGACCAACATTTATATTCACTTACAAAAAGCAACTAAAATAACATTTGACAATTTCATTAATAAACTCTTCCAGACATTTAAATTACTAGGCTACTCATGCTGTGGACGTTTCAAAATAATGCCACATCTAAAAAAGGAGAATACGTAGTGATATTTCCACTTTGTATCGATAATATTGGATCGCTGAGGATTGAATCAATATATATTGATCCAAATCCATGTATGGCTACACCCTTAGTCAATAAAAATGATAATAGCCTTATTTTTTTATCTTTATTTTGAACGCTTAAAAAAAAAGAATGAAAAAAAGTCAAACAAAAACACAAAAAAGGGATAGGAAGCCTAGGCTTGTCAGGTCCTACCCCCAGTCTTTATCATAGGCAAGTGCACAATCCAATAAGATAAACTGATTTTAAATTTTTTTTTTGAAACAATACAAACATATTACTCCAGTTTATGTTCTTATTAAGAAAAAGAGAACAAAAAAAACAAGCCTCATTTACATCAGTGAGATTGACATTCTCCTTCATCACTTCTGTATTTTTCAAATATATATCTTTTGTAAATGTTTGCAATTATTTTATCGTCTATTAATTGTTTGATCATGTTGCCAAGACCATTCAACAAAACCCCACTGCAAATTGAAAAAACACACACTTTTACGTTGGTCCAAGCAAATTGAATTATTACCCCCCTCTCTCTGTCTGTGTTGTATGTTTCCAGGCAGAGGTGTATATTTTGGTATAAATTATTTGTGCAGTCTTAAACTGAACCAGATCCTTAAACTTTATTTCTAACCTTTGGACTTTGTGTCCCTCAAGACTCCCACATTGCCTACACAAGAGTATGCAACTAAAAGAGGTGCAGCAGGTGGTGGAGATCCAGCAACATGTGATCATGTCTGTTCCCCCGGCATCAAACTTTGCGTTAGAATCGCAAGGTGAGTCATCTTCATCTGTCTTATCAGGATTCATACACACGCTTTATGGTGGAACTTGTTTGGAGCTACATTTCTGAAGCTGTATGTGTGTCTTTGATTTGTGTGAATGCAGGTGCCAGAGTTTTACATGATTTATCTTCGGATACATATCGGCCTCCAGGATTTGGGATGTGGGATAAGATATACAGCTGGTGGTATTCATCCAAAACTCAGCGAAGAGTAATCCAGGTAGGATTACACTATGCAAAGATAGTGTAATACTGTATTGTAATCACAGTTTTAAAACTTCCGTTATTTAATATGAAATAACATGGAGAAACAGTTATAGTTCATAAACTTTGTAGACTAAAATGTTACATTTTCTCCCCTTAGGGACAATCATCATTACTTCCTAGACAATGCTGGCCCTTTTCAGGCGACCAAGGGCATTTATTTATCTCTCTGTCCCACCCAGTAGCCATCACTAGCGTGACACTCGGCCACATAACAAAGAGCCAGTCCCCATATGAACGCATCGCCAGTGCACCAAGGAAGTTTTCTATCTATGTATGTCACATATTTACCCTGTCTCTCCTAGTTAGTCATGCTCTCCTAGTTAGTTATGCTCTCCCAGTTATGCTGTAATAGTTTTAGACTGCTGGGGGACTTCCTTTGACACACTGAGCTCCTCTCTCCTATCTTTTTATCTTTCTATCTTTCCATTTGTGTGCATCCATGTCCCAGAAATGCTTGTTACTAACCTAGCTCTGGGGAGTCATTCCCCGGAGTCCTTATGTTCTTTTCCCCCCAGCATGTTCCCTCGGATCAGGGAGGCTCCAACATCATGGTAGCAGCTGTAGCCATGGTCCCGCTACACGTCCTGTGATGCCGTGTTCATCCTGCTACGTCCTGCTGTGCCTTGTAATGCCGCACAATTCCCTGCTAAGCCATGAACTACTACAAAGAACTACTACAAACTGTTATCTTTTCTGTGGCTGTTATTGCCACTCTTCATTCTAACCCCAACCGGTCGTCAGACACCGCCCACCAAGAGCCTGGGTCTGTCCGAGGTTTCTTCCTAAAAGGGAGTTTTTCCTCGCCACTGTCGCACTGTTGCTTTCTCTGGAGGGAACTACTAGAACTGTTGGGTCCTTGAAAATTCTGGAGTGTAGTCTAGACCTACTCTATCTGGTCTAGACCTACTCTATCTGTAAAGTGTCTTGAGATAACTCTTGTTATGAATTGATACTATAAATAAATTGAATTGAATATTTTCTAAACCGATTATCCTTGATAAAATGTCACTTGAAATTGTTGTGAGGCCGCTCCTGTTGTGTCCATTCTCCCTTTTCCGTGTGTTTGTTTGTTTGTTTGCCACAAGAGGTCACCGTAGAGGAACCAGGTCCGGAGGCGTGGCCACTCACTTACCCTGCCGTCCTGCACAGCTGCAACCCATCTCCATTCATCATCCGTCCTGCACAGCTGCAACCCATCTCCATTCATCATCCCCACAGTATATCTACCCGGGCTGACCACCTCTTCAGCGCCAGTTTGTTGCTAACCCCCTATGTGTTCCTTGTTCCTGTCCTACCGTGTTCCGCTGCAGCCGCATCAGACCTTCGCCTGGTTCTCTCCTCACCACCTCCACCATCACCTCCAGTACCTTGTCTTTGTGTGTTTTTTGGATTAAACCCTTTTTCTTTATCCTGTCGTCTCCCTCGTGTTTGTTTCTGTGTTGGGTCCAAACTAAACCCACAACAGAACAAACTGGCCAAAATGGACCCCGCGGAGACACCAGGGGCAACAGGCGAGGACGGCACCCAGCGGGCTATCCACTCCCAGGGTGTCCTGCTCGGCC
This sequence comes from Percina caprodes, assembly GCA_013375575.1. Lineage (NCBI taxonomy): Eukaryota > Metazoa > Chordata > Actinopteri > Perciformes > Percidae > Percina > Percina caprodes. Next base: position 35,424 of record JABXJD010001304.1, on the reverse strand, counting down.
AGCATGACCAACTGATCCGCACCTTGTTGGAGAACAACCAGCAGCTTGTAACTCAAGTCACCAAACTAACCAAGCAGGTAGATAAACTGTCTATCACTCTCACTCCTCCTCAACCTGTCTCTTCACCTGCTACTCCTCACTGCGAGCCCCCCATCTGCTCTCCTGAGCCGTTTTTGGGGGAATTGGACAAGTGCCGGGGATTTCTCCTTCAATGTGGTCTCATCTTCCGCCAATGTCCCTTGTCCTTCGCTTCTGACTTGTCAAAGGTACGTTACGTAATAGGATTACTCAGAGGAAGAGCTCTAGCTTGGGCAGAAGCTGTGTGCACCAGCTGCCTCGCCTCCGAGTACTCTTTTAACGACTTTGCCAATGATTTTAAGACTGTTTTTGACCACCCAGATTACGTTGGGTGTGTTGCTAAACGCTTGCTTAAACTCCGGCAAGGAGCCGAAAGTGGGGCAGACTACTCGGTGGGATTCCGGACGCTGGCATCCGATTCCGGGTGGAATGAGGAGGCTCTCCGGGGAGCATTTGTTAATGGATTGTGCGAAGGCATTAAGGACGAACTGGCTGTCCGGGATGAGCCCGACACTCTTGATAACCTTATCTCTCTAGCTATTAGACTAGATAACAGGTTACGGGAGAGGAGACGCGAGAGGAGCAGTCGGCCGGAATCCACCGGACGGACTACACCTTCGTCCAGGCCCAACAGAACATCCCTCCCGTCGCCCCCTGCCTCTTCACCGGTTGAGGAACCCGGGGATTCTGCGGAGGAAGCTATGCAGCTGGGTCGTGCTCGCCTGTCCCAAGCCGAGCGGAGTCGTCGCCTCCAGGCAGGTGAGTGCCTATATTGTGGGGATCCTACTCATCGTGTGGCTACATGTCCGTCGCGGCCAAAAGAAAAGGCTCGTCGGTAAACGTGGGGATACTGACGAGCCCAGTTCCTATTCCTGACCCCACTACTCGCCGTATCCAGATTCCAGCCACCTTACAATATGAGTCTCTCTCACTGCCTGTAGCTGCTCTTATATACTCTGGTGCTGAGGACAGTTTTATCGACATTGAGCTAGCTAAACGAGCCGGGTTACCTACCGAGCCCATAGACTGTCCATTCCGGGTCACGGCTATTGATGGCCACACGTTGGCCCGTATTACCCACCAGACGGTGCCCGTCACGTTGATCCTTTCCGGTAACCATCGAGAGACTAAGTTTTAAGACTATGTCAGCCTCCACTACTCCGCTGATCCTTGGATTTCCGTGGCTGGCCCTTCATAACCCTGTAATCGACTGGCAGCGTCAAACTATTCTAAGTTGGAGTAACCATTGTCATTCAGTGTGTTTAGGCTCAGCTGTTCCGCCGGCCGAGGGGGATTTGGCTTCAGCGGAGCCTCCTCCGGACCTATCCACAGTCCCTCCGGACTACATGGACCTGGCTGAGGTGTTTAGCAAGACCAAGGCCTTATCTTTGCCTCCCCATAGGCCCTATGACTGTGCTATTGAGCTGCTCCCCGACGCCCCGTATCCGACTAGCCGCCTGTACAGTGTGTCCCGGCCTGAGCGGGAGGCCATGGAGAGGTACATCAGGGAATCCCTTTCGTCCGGCATAATCCGTCCGTCGTCGTCTCCGGTAGGGGCGGGGTTCTTCTTTGTGCAGAAGAAGGACAAGTCACTGTGCCCTTGTATAGACTACCGAGGACTTAATAAGATCACGGTTAAGAACAAGTACCCCTTACCGCTGATCAATTCCACTTTTGAGCTGCTTCAGGGCGCGGTGGTCTTTACTAAGCTGGACTTATGGAATGCCTACCATCTCGTCCGAGTACGGGAGGGCGACAAGTGGAAAACCGCTTTTAATACATCTCTGGGGCACTTTGAGTACCTCGTCATGCCATTCGGACTCACTAACACACCAGCAGTCTTCCAGGCACTGGTTAATGACGTTTTAAGAGACTTTTTGAATCGGTTTGTGGTGGTGTACCTTGATGATATCCTTGTTTTCTCTTCTTCTTTCCGCGAGCATGTTTCCCATGTCAAGCAGGTCCTCCAACGCCTCCTGGCTCTATGTGAAGGCCGAGAAGTGCTCCTTCCACCAGTGCTCGGTTCCATTTTTAGGATTCGTGATTGAGGCCGGACAGGTTGCCGCTGACCCAGAGAAGACCCGGGCCGTTGCCGACTGGCCCACACCTACGACACGTAAGCAACTGCAGCGCTTTCTGGGGTTTACTAACTTTTATCATAGGTTCATTCAGGATTTTAGCAGGGTAGCGGTCCCCCTGACCAAGCTCACGTCCCCCAAGGTCCCCTTCCTGTGGACTCCAGCTGCCGAGCAGGCTATGTCTACTTTGAAGCGCCTGTTCACATCTCCTGTGCTACGGCACCCTGACTGCTCCCTCCCGTTTGTGGTGGAGGTGGACGCTTCTGCGTCTGGAGTGGGGGCGATCCTGTCCCAACGCTCCGCTTCAGACCAGAAGCTCCATTCCTGTGCCTACATGTCCAAAAAACTGTCTCCTGCCGAAAGGAATTACGACATGGGGAACCGGGAGCTGTTGGCGGTGAAGCTGGCACTTGAGGAGTGGCGTCACTGGCTCGAGGGTGCTGGGCATCCGTTCGTGGTATGGACTGACCACAAGAACTTGGCCTACATTCAATCTACCAAGAGACTCAACTCTCGTCAAGCCAGGTGGGCCTTGTTTTTTGGTAGATTTGATTTCTCTCTCACCTACCGTCCAGGTTCACGCAATGTAAAGCCCGACACCCTGTCTCGTTTATTCGACTACACCGAGGAGTCTTCCGAGCCGGAGCCAGTGTTGTCTTCCTCCCGGGTTATCGCCGCTGGGAGATCGAGGCCCTGGTGCGGACTGCTCAAGCGACTGATCCTGGCCCCGGTGATGGTCCTCTCGATCGGCTCTTCGTCCCGCAGCCCGTGCTGTCCCAAGTTTTGCAGTGGGTTCACACCTCACGCTTTGCCTGCCACCCTGGTGTCCGACGCACGTTGACCTTGCTAAGGCGACACTTCTGGTGGCCATCTGCCGAAGCCGATGTTCGGGCCTACGTGGCAGCCTGCTCCATCTGCGTTCGGGGTAAGGCCTCCCACTTACTGCCTGCTGGTCTGCTGCAGCCGCTCCCAGTCCCCAGTCATCCCTGGTCCCACGTGGCCTTGGATTTCGTCACGGGCTTGCCCCGTTCTGAAGGTAATGACACTATACTTACCATTGTGGACAGGTTCTCTGAATCTGTTCACATTGTTTTGGATCGAGGTCCACAGTTTGTCTCCCGTGTTTGGAAAGCTTTTTGTACCTCCCTAGGGGCGACCGTCAGCCTCACCTCTGGATTCCATCCGCAATCAAACGGCCAAACGGAGAGGGCCAACCAGGACCTGGAGGCGGCGCTCCGTTGTGTGGCCGCACAAGAACTCACCGCCTGGGCTTCTTACCTGCCCTGGGTGGAGTATTTCGCACAACTCCCTTACCTCGTCTGCCACCGGACTCTCACCCTTTGAAGCGGCCTCCCTTGTTCCCTGACCAGGAGAAGGACCTGGCTGTGCCATCCGTACAGGAGCACCTTCGTCGCTGCAAGAGGATCTGGACGACGGCTCGCGAGGCCCTGCTGCGAACCACGGAAAGGACCAAGACGATGGCAGACAGACACAGGGCGCCAGCGACCCAGTTCCGGCCAGGCCTGGAGGTTTGGTTGTCCTCCCGGAACGTGCCTCTGCGGACGGAGTCTCGGAAGCTCTCCCCTCGGTTCTTGGGTCCGTTTCCCGTCGAGTCCGTCGTCAACCCCTCGGCCGTCCGGCTGAAGCTGCCCGCGGCCATGAGGATCAACCCGACCTTTCACGTCTCCCAGCTTAAACCTGTGTCCTCCAGTCCCCTCTGTCCTCCTGCAGACCCTCCTCCGCCGGTCCGATTGATTGACGATCATCCGGCCTACACTGTCCGCCAGCTCCTGGACATTCGGCGGCGAGGGAGAGGGCTGCAGTATTTGGTCGATTGGGAGGGTTACGGGCCGGAGGAACGGACTTGGGTACATCGGAGGTTCATTTTGGATCCCCAGCTGGTGGTCAATTTTCACCGGGCCCATCCGGATGGTCCTGGGCCGCCAGGTGGCGTCCCTTGAGGGGGGGGCACTGTTGTGAGGCCGCTCCTGTTGTGTCCATTCTCCCTTTTCCGTGTGTTTGTTTGCCACAAGAGGTCACTGTAGAGGAACCAGGTCCGGAGGCGTGGCCACTCACTTACCCTGCCGTCCTGCACAGCTGCAACCCATCTCCATTCATCATCCGTCCTGCACAGCTGCAACCCATCTCCATTCATCATCCCCACAGTATATCTACCTGGGCTGACCACCTCTTCAGCGCCAGTTTGTTGCTAACCCCTATGTGTTCCTTGTTCCTGTCCTACCGTGTTCCGCTGCAGCCGCATCAGACCTCCGCCTGGTTCTCTCCTCATCACCTCCAGTACCTTGTCTTTGTGTGTTTTTTGGATTAAACCCTTTTTCTTTATCCTGTCGTCTCCCTCGTGTTTGTTTCTGTGTTGGGTCCAAACTAAACCCACAACAGAAATGTGGTGGAAAACGTATTCAGAGCCTTTACTAAAGGGAAAGTACTAATACCACACTGTAAACATACTCTGTTACAAGTAAAAGTCCTGCATTGAAAAAGTTACTTAAGTTAAATTATGTAAGTACCATCAGGAAAATTTACCTCAAGTATTAAAAGTAAAAGTACTCAATGCAGAAAAAATCCTCACCGGAAAGGATCCAAACTTGTTTTGTCTGATATTTCAGATGAAGGCCGTTATATTGATGGGTAGTTTAATTTACATAAAACGGATTTGATACTACTATGAGTTCTGTGTGCAGACATCTTAATCTGTAAAGTAACTAGAAACTAAAGCTGTGATGATGTGCAGATGAATGTAGTGGAGTAAAAAGTAGACTATTCTGTCTGAAATGAAGTGGAGTAGAAGTAGACTGTGGCCTGAAAAGAAAAAGTAAAGTACCGTAACATTTGTACTGAAGTACAAAGAGAGAGTAAATGGAATGTAATTAGTTACATTCCACGACTGGAAAAGTCCAGCATACTTATGTATTCACACAGTGCACAACAAAAGGCTCAGCTCATCTCTTTTTCCTCTCCAGGAAATGAGGACTGCTACTGAAGAAGGAAGATATTTGGGAACACTGGTCTATGATCAAGACGGTGCAGCATTTCAGACCTTTAAGCTGCCTGTAAGTATGATATGACAGTATAACTTTCATGAACATGTATAGAATAATAAGTAGAGAGTCTTCTGAGAATGATAGCTCTTCCTTCCCATGTTAATGGCTGCCAACTGTGGTAGTCAAACAAACTGTATTAAAGACGTGGATTTCATCATTTCTCTCTCTGACTCCTACCAGAATCCAGACAAAGAAGTCTTCCGATATGTGAAGCTACAGATTGACAGCAACTGGGGAAACACAGACTACACCTGCTTGTACAGCTTCAGGGTTGGATCGGATTGCTCACAATGTGCTTACTCATACAAAACAAACAATATGTACACACTATAAACAATATAGACAGGTTGAGACCATAGTTATTGTGATTTTAATTATGGAATTATTAGGTTATTACATACTATAAGAATTATATTCCAATATGAACAGTATATTGTGTAGGATTCATAAACACAAATCTACATGTTATGTTACCAGATGTTTTGTAGTTGATTTACCTTCCCTCATAGGGCAGCATGGTGGCTATGTGAATGTAGCCTCCCATGTCTGCGTGGGTTTACTCCGGGTGCTCCGGTTTCCTCCCACACATGTACAGTGGTGTGAAAAAGTGTTTGCCCCCTTCCTCATTTCCTGTTCCTTTGCATGTTTGTCACACTTAAGTGTTTCGGAACATCAAACTAATTTAAACAATAGTCAAGGACAACACAAGTAAACACAAAATGCAATTTGTAAATGAAGGTGTTTATTATTAAAGGTGGAAAAAAATCCAAACCATCATGGCCCTGTGTGAAAAAGTGATTGCCCCCCTTGTTAAAACATACTATAACTGTGGTTGTCCACACCTGAGTTCAATTTCTCTAGCCACACCCAGGCCTGATTATTGCCACACCTGTTCACAATCAAGGCATCACTTAAATAGGAGCTGCTTGACACAGTAAGGTCCACCAGAAGATCCTTAAAAGCTACACATCATGCCGAGACCCAAAGAAATTCAGGAACAATTGAGAAAGAAAGTAATTGAGATCTATCAGTCTGGAAAGGGTTATAAAGCTATTTCCAAAGCTTTGGGAATCCAGCGAACCACAGTGAGAGCCATTATCCACAAATGGCGAAGACATGGAACAGTGGTGAACCTTCCCAGGAGTGGCCGGCCGCCCAAAATTACCCCAAGAGCGCAGCAACGACTCATCCAAGAGGTCACAATAGACCCCACAACAACGTCCAAAGAACTGCAGGCCTCACTTGCCTCAGTTAAGGTCAGCGTTCATGCCTCCATCATCAGGAAAAGACTGGGCAAAAATGGCCTGCATGGCAGAGTTCCAAGGAGAAAACCACTGCTGAGCAAAAAGAACATCAAAGCTCGTCTCAATTTCTCCACAACACATCTTGATGATCCCCAAGACTTTTGGGACAACATTCTGTGGACCGATGAGACAAAAGTGGAACTCTTTGGAAGGTGTGTGTCCAAGTATATCTGGCGTAGAAGGAACACTGCATTTCATAAAAAGAACATTATACCAACAGTAAAATATGGTGGTGGTAGTGTGATGGTCTGGGGCTGTTTTGCTGCTTCAGGACCTGGAAGACTTGCCGTGATAAAAGGAACTATGAATTCTGCTGTCTACCAAGAGATCCTGAAGGAGAATGTCCGACCATCTGTTAGTGTACTCAAGCTGAAACGAACTTGGGTTCTGCAGCAGGACAATGATCCTAAACACACCAGCAAGTCCACCACCGAATGGCTGAAGAAAAACAAAATGAAGACTTTGGAGTGGCCTAGCCAAAGTCCTGACCTGAATCCTATTGAGATGTTGTGGTATGACCTTAAAAAGGCCGTTCATGCTCGAAAACCCTCTAATGTAACTGAATTAGGACAATTCTGCAAAGATGAGTGGGCCAAAATTCCTCCAGGACGCTGTAAAAGCCTCATTGCACATTATCGCAAACATTTGGTTGCAGTTGTTGCTGCTAAGGGTGGCCCAACCAGTTATTAGGTTTAGGGGGCAATCACTTTTTCACACAGGGCCATGATGGTTTGGATTTTTTTTCACCTTTAATAATAAACACCTTAATTTACAAATTGCATTTTGTGTTTACTTGTGTTGTCCTTGACTATTGTTTAAATTGGTTTGATGTTCCGAAACACTTAAGTGTGACAAACATGCAAAGGAACAGGAAATGAGGAAGGGGGCAAACACTTTTTCACACCACTGTAGGTCAACTGGTCTGTTTGAATTGAATTGTATTGGATCATTTAATTGGAATAAATGAAATATAATTACAAAACTAAAGACATTGAATTGTAATTATTTTTGCTCTGTGTGTTTTTTTTCAATAATAAATGGATTTTTTCCTACATCACCAATTATTAATCAAGCATGAATTTTCACTGTCCTGAGCTTGTTTTCCAGCCAAAAGACTTTCCCTTTATATACTTATATTGATAAAATGAAATTTTCTTTTTTTTTTTCAATAAAAATAATTTGCTAAATTTCAAAATGAATATATTTCTCTCTTCCAATTTAATTAAATCACTTCTAGTATTTGGGTCTTGGTCAAGGTATACATTAAATGTATAGAAGATCCAGATGCTAGTTCATAAATAAGACCCTCCTGATTACATAAAGTCTGATTATAAGCTTTAATGGCAGGCAGAACCAATGAAACATCTCAGGGTGTTTCTGCCGAAAGATTCAATCTCCAAATTGAACTTATTACCAAGACTTTTGTATCTGTTTAAAACCATGCCTGTTAATATTCCAGATAAGCAATTTGTGGGGTGGGATATACCTATATCAAGGTACCTGTTGCAGGGCAAAAAACAAGGAGGAGCAATTACACTCTCCAACTGCCAAGAAAAAACAGTGGTTTAGACTATCACAGCGCAGCCCAAAAACAGCAGGGATTTAACAATTGAAAGCTAATGAGACTGCTCTGACAGACAATACCCCAATTCAAAATATAAGATCGAGGACAACCCATTGGACCAGTCTACCTCCGAAAATATGGAATGATGTGATAAAAAGGTTAAATCTCAGAACTGTAGAAGGGTTTCTGACATGGTGTGAATATGACACTGAGTTTACTCCAAATGCTCAAGACAGCTGATATAAAAATTGGGCCACAAGTGTGCTTTTTGCTTTAAAGTACCAGTATGACTAATGGGGAACTTCAAGATTTTCAAATCAAGACTGGATAAGAAGGTAATAAAGGATTTGTATAGATATTTAACAAATGGGACATGTGTGCATTTTTCTTTATCAAGTAATCATAGGTGGACATAGAAGAAACACAATGGATGGATTATTACAGCTTATGGATCACAAAGCCTAACAGAATTTATTTCTAAAATCTAATGGATTTGTGAACCAGATGAAATTTTAAAAGCAATATTGAATTATAAATTGCCTCTAAAAAAATGTATCTAGAAACAAACTGGATTGAATTAATTGGAAATTTAACACTGTCCATTTCTTTTATAAACAGTACCAAATTACAAAGTCCTTTCCAGGTCTCATCAGTCCTCCTCAGTATCTAATGTACTAAATACTCGCTTAAAGTATTAAAATAAAGTTTTGTGTTGGAGTTTGTAACGTTCCAAAATTTTAATTTTTACTTAATTTTCACTGTAAATGCATATCTGTTCCAAATTAACTACTAATAATCAGTATCGGCCTTGAAAAACGAATATCGGTTGATCCCAATCCAAGGGTCTATTTCACAAAAGCAGAATCTATAAATCTAGGATAACCGATAAAGAGACTTGGTCTAGTCTAATCAGTGCATCCTGGCTGCGTTTCATGACGGCCAAACCAGGCCGAGGAGGAGCGACTAGGTCGAGCCAGGCTGAAGTTTTGGATAAAACTTGGATAAAAAGTTTTCGCAAAAAAAATAAAATAAAAATAAGGTATGTAAATGCCCACCCAACAAGTTATTGTAGACCCAGTTTAATATGCAAATTAATTTTATACAATATATGCAATAGTGGGTCCCTGCTCTGTCCCTCTCTGAGTTAAGGGGTCCTTGGCTTAAAAAAGGTTGAAGACCCCTAGCCACCCCCCGGTAGTCGGTGCGGTCCGGCCTGCGTTAGCCTCTGGTAGCCGTCCCCCGGCAACTCCTGAGCAGCCAGGAAAAGGTGCCTGGGTGACTGTTCGTGGCAGAAATAGTCGTAAGCTATCAAAGGCCACGGACCACCACCAGCTTGCTCACATTTCTAACAGATTTTCCCCACTCAGCGACACACCCGCAGAGAAACCAACTCTGGTTATCGGCAGCTCCATTTTGAGAAACTTAGTTAGCGAAGCCGGCAGCCATAGTTAAGTGCATCCCGGGGGCCAGAGCGGGCGACGTTGAGTCTTATTTGAAACTGCTGGCTAAGGATAAACGTAAATACAGCAAGATTGTTATTCACGTTGGCGTTAATGACTCCCGGTTACGCCAAACAGAGGTCACCAAGATTAATGTTGAATCGGTGTGTACATACGCAAAGTCAATGTCGGACACCGTAGTTTTCTCTGGACCCCTGCCAAATCTGACTACTGATGATATGTACAGCCGCATGTCGTCATTTCGCCGCTGGCTGTCGAGGTGGTGTCCAGATAATGATGTGGGCTTTGTAGATCACTGGCAGTCTTTCTGGGGAAGACCGGGTCTGATTCGGAGAGACGGCATTCATCCCACTTGGGATGGAGCAGCTCTTATTTCTAGAAATCTGGACAAGTTTATTAGTGGACCTAATCCCTGACAATCCAGAGCTGGGACCAGGAGGAAGAGTCACAGTCTAACACACTTCTCTGCTCCTCCATTCCAGGAGTTACCTAGTAAAACCCCCATAGTGACGGTGTCTGCCCCCCGACCATTGAAATTATTTAAATCAAAGGTAAACAGAAGAGGAGCTGTGCATGAAAACCTCATAACAATTAAAACCACAAGTGCAATAGTGCAAAACAATAGGAGAATTAAATGTGGACTCTTAAACATCAGATCGCTCTCTTCTAAAGGTGTACTAGTAAATTAATTAATATCAGATTCTAATATTGATCTATTCTGTCTTACTGAAACCTGGCTGGGTGATGGAGAATATGTTAGTCTAAATGAATCCACCCCTCCCAGTCATATTAATACTCACATTCCTCGAGGCACAGGCCGAGGAGGTGGAGTTGCAGCTATCTACGATTCTAGTCTACTAATCAGCTCTAAACCTAAATTGAATTTTAACTCATTTGAAAGTCTTGTTCTTAGTCTTTCACACCCAAGTTGGAAATCACTGCAGCCAGTTGTATTTGTTATAGTGTACCAAGCACCTGGTCCATACTCTGGATTCTTATCTGAATTTGCTGAGTTCTTGTCAAATTTAGTGCTAAAAACGGACAAAGTTATTATTGTAGGAGATTTTAATATTCATGTGGACGATGAGAATGATAGCCTTAGTACTGCGTTTATCTCTCTATTAGATTCTATTGGCTTCTCTCAAAGTGTTCATAAACCTACTCACCGTTTTAACCACACCCTCGATCTTGTTCTGTTATATGGTGTTGAAATTTAACATTTAATAGTGTTCCCACAGAATCCCTTTTTATCTGACCACTGCTTGATAACTTTTGAGTTTATACTGCTGAACTACACGCCATTAGGCAAAACCTTCTATACAAGATGTCTATCTGATAGTGCTGTAGCTAAATTTAAGGATGTGATTCCATTAGCATTTAATTCATTACCAAGTCCCAAAGTAACGGAGGACTCCTATGCTATTAGTCCCTCCCGAATTGATAATTTTGTTGATAGTGCAGCAGGCTCGCTGCGAATGACACTCAACTCTGTTGCCCCTCTAAAAAAGAAGATAATAAAACAAAGACGGTTAGCTCCATGGTATAACACTGAAACTCGCAAATTAACGCAAATATCACGGAAACTTGAGAAGATTTGGCATTCCACCAAACTGAAAAATTCTCGTTTCATCTGGCAAGATAGTCTTAAAACTTATAGGAAGGCCCTCCGTAATACCAGAGCAGCGTACTAAATAAATGCCCTTGGTCGCCTGAAAAGGGCCAGCATTGTCCAGGAAGTAATGATGATTGTCCCTAAGGGGAGAAAATGTAACATTTTAGTCTACAAAGTTTACGAACTATAACTGTTTCTCCATGTTATTTCGTATTAAATAACGGAAGTTTTAAAACTGTGATTACAATACAGTATTACACTATCTTTGCATAGTGTAATCCTACCTGGATTACTCTTCGCTGAGTTTTGGATGAATACCACCAGCTGTATATCTTATCCCACATCCCAAATCCTGGAGGCCGATATGTATCCGAAGATAAATCATGTAAAACTCTGGCACCTGCATTCACACAAATTCACACATACAGCTTCAGAAATGTAGCTCCAAACAAGTTCCACCATAAAGAGTGTGTATGAATCCTGATAAGACAGATGAAGATGACTCACCTTGCGATTCTAACGCAAAGTTTGATGCCGAAGGGAACAGACATGATCACATGTTGCTGGATCTCCACCACCTGCTGCACTTCTTTTAGTTGCATACTCTTGTGTAGGCAATGTGGGAGTTCTGAGGGACACAAAGTCCAAAGGTTAGAAATAAAGTTTAAGGATCTGGTTCAATTTAAGACTGCACAAATAATTTATACCAAAATATACACCTCTGCCTGGAAACATACGACACAGACAGAGAGAGGGGGGTAATAATTCAATTTGCTTGGACCAACGTAAAAGTGTGTGTTTTTTCAATTTGCAGTGGGGTTTTGTTGAATGGTCTTGGCAACATGATCAAACAATTAATAAACAATAAAATAATTGCAAACATTTACAAAAGATATATATTTGAAAAATACAGAAGTGACGAAGGAAAATGTCAATCTCACTGATGTAAATGAGGCTTGTTTTTTTGTTCTTTTTCTTAATAAGAACATAAACTGGAGTAATATGTTTGTATTGTTTCAAAAAAAATTAAAAATTGATTGTGCACTTGCCTATGATAAAGACTGGGGGTAGGACCTGACAAGCCTAGGCTTCCTATCCCTTTTTTGTGTTTTTGTTTGACTTTTTTTCATTCTTCTTCTTTTTTTTTTAAGCGTTCAAAATAAAGATAAAAAAATAAGGCTATTATCATTTTTATTGACTAAGGGTGTAGCCATACATGGATTTGGATCAATATATATTGATTCAATCCTCAGCGATCCAATATTATCGATACAAAGTGGAAATATCACTACGTATTCTCATTTTTTAGATGTGGCATTATTTTGAAATGTCCACAGCATGAGTAGTAATTTAAATGTCTGGAAGAGTTTATTAATGAAATTGTCAAATGTTATTTTAGTTGCTTTTTGTAAGTGAATATAAATGTTGGTCTAACCTGTCTGAAATAATATGATAAATAAATGATAAGTGGTCGCCGAAAAAAAAGCCATTTGGTCAACTGGAAATTTCGGCGACCACTTATCATTTATTTATCATATTATTTCAGACCGGTTCTTACAGTTATTGTCATACTATACTGTATATTTTATGTACTGTATACCAAACCCACCTACCTCATGTACATAACACCGCTCATAATACTTATTTATTCCAGCATTCTTTGCACTCATCACACTGTGTACACGTATGCTTGTATGTGTATGTGCTGTATATCACATCCACCTCTGACATGTACATAATAATAACAGTAATAATAATTTTACGTTACTCCTGCATCCTTTGCACTCTGCTCATTGCACTATTGTCTCAATCTGTCTATTTTATTTGTAGTGTAAATACCAGTATGTGTTCTCTATACTGTAGCTTAGCTGTGTTTGATTTTATTACTGTATTACAGTTTTACTGTATTATTGTATAAGTAAGCACATTATGAGCAGTGTACAATCCAAGAGGTTAATTTCTTGTATGTGTACACCAGAGATGCTCACAAGTCTTTGAGCTAGAGTCCAAGTCAAGTCTCAAGTCTCTCGGGGTTATTACTAATGTTGTCTCACCTGCTGCATTCGATCCAGGCTGCTTATAAAACTGCATAGGTATATGGAATAATGTAACTATAACCTGTTTTTCACAGAGCACAACCATGTAATGTGCAATGTAATCAATGACAGCTTAAACTACTGTCAGTCACCACACCACCAGATTCTCAAACAAGTGTAACGTTATAACTAAATAAAACTGTAACATGATCAACAGCCAATCTGTAATAATTAACGTGATGGCAGCCTGCGGGACGTAAATGATAAGCCTACATTAATTGACTACCACAAGTTTGGAAAGTAACCAAACGCTCATTCATCTTCTCATAACGAACGACAGTCAGAGTAAACCTCCCGAAGGTCGAACGACAGTCAGAGTAAACCTCCCGAAGGTCGTAGCTGAAGCAACAAGCAAGCTAACGTTAGATGGCCAATGCTGAGCTGAACATGTTTACTCACCACAGGTTACTAACCTATTTTGCGTTCAGCGCTTCTTTGTTTGGTTTTAAAGTTTTAAAGCCAAAGTTTATGATGAATGGCGGAGCAGCTGCGGTGTTTGTTGTCAACTCTCACTCACGTGCGGCCGCGCGCAGCAGATACTACGTGTTAAGGTAGGCAGGTTATAGGTAACGGAGGAAGGTAATAACGGCAAGCTCAGCCGACGCTTCCTAAGAATAAACATTGTTCACGAGTCCCGCACCTCGAGTCGGAGTCGAGTCTGAAGTCACTGTGTGTGCGACATAACGTTACTTTCTATGCATTCTTGATTAGTTCCATAACTTTGTAAATTAACAAAAGCTAGCAAGGGTTTGCCTTTCTCCTGTGTCATTCTTGTGAATTGGTAATGTTACACACACTGGTTCTATTGGCATCACATGTAATGGTACACTCACCTTATGTCATTCTCTGCCATCCGACGAACTGTTTTTTGCACTGACTCCAAAAAGCCTTGCAATGGCACCAACAGGCAAACCCGCATGTAAAAGTCCTTCCACGGCGTCCACAGGCAGCATATAAGCAGGGCGACCAGCTATCCCAGGTGTGTGATTAACGTTAGCGACCGAGTTAAGAAGATAGGCCGCTTCCTTCAGATTCTGAAAAACTACATTGTCGATATCTGTGTCCATGTGTGCCGCTAACTGAAACACACGTTCTGTCAGAGCGTCTAAACGAAAAATTATAAAGTCAATACTTATAACGTTAGCATTGTTTTCAAAAACAGTTGCTAAATTACTCAGCTCACTGACAACTTCATCGTAGGTAGCCATCTTTGTTGTGACTGTGGCCGGTGGCATGTAGATTCGACCGATGCAGTAAAATGCTAACCAACCAATGGGCAGAAGTTGACCCCTTAAGACCAGCCTCTCCTCATTTGCATAATGAGGCAGGAATGCATGAAGAAATGTAAAATTGACAGGCAGAAATAAATACCAGGGGTGAAAATAAATAGGGTAGAAAATGCAACGGAAGAATAAAACAGACAAAAAATTTAAACACACACAGAAATAAATACATTTAAAAATAAGTAATTAATAAATAAAGTTGAAGATCATAACGGACAATAAATAAATAAGGTAATTATTACAAAGGTGAATAAATAAAGAAGCTAATTAAAAGAGATATATACATTTATGTCTCACTGTATAATTTAATTTCTACCTACATTTATTTGTTTATTGTATTTTTTGGGGCAATTAATTGTATGCTTATTTATTTATTGAGCATTTATTTATTTCTGTATTTATTTTTAAATATGGTAGACCTTCAAAGCTCCGTCCTGCTGAAATGGGAAAACGCCCCTCCAAGATTTAGTTCTACAGGTAAGCAACAAGCCTGGTTTCCGTACAGCCTGGTTTCCGTACAGCCTAGTTTATGACAGGCCAGGTAGGAACCACATCCTTTACCTTGCTGCTGCTAACTGGAATGATGTTCTTGGTTGTGCTTTTTTTTTGTGTCTCGTGGTGAAACCGTGTGGCTGTCAGGACGTGTGTGCCTCTGTGTACCTGATTAATTGTGATACATAAAAATACATAAAAGCTGAATTGTACTGCCATTTACATTGGTGTCTTTTAAAAGGCTCAAGGCTGCCACTTACCTAATACTTCATCATCCAAACTGGAACCTGGTTCCACAGGAGAGGAGCCTGATAGCTGAACGCTCTGGCTCCCGTTCTACTTTTAGAGACTCTAGGAACCACAAGTAACCCTGCATTCTGGGAGCGCAGTGCTCTTGTAGGGTTGTAAGGTACTATGAGGTCTTTAAGATAAGATGGTGCCTGATCATGAAGAGCTTTGTAGGTGAGAAGAAGGATTTTAAATTCTATTCTGGATTTTACAGGAAGCCAATGCAGAGAAGCTAAAACAGGAGAGATGTGATCTCTTTTCCTGGTTCCTGTCAGAACACGTGCTGCAGCATTCTGGACCAGCTGAAGAGACTTTATGGACTTTTTTGAGCAGCCTGATAATAAAGAATTGCAGTAATCCAGCCTAGAAGTACAGTGGGGGAAATTTTGCAGGTTTGCCCACTTACAAAGAATGCAACGATCTATAATTTTAATCATATGTACATTCTAACAGTGAAAGACAGAATCCCAAAGAAAATTCCAGAAAATCACATCATATGAATTTATTAAAATTGATAACCATCTGATGAGGAAAAACAAGTATTTGACCCCCTGGACAAACAGCATGTTAATATTTTGTAGAAAAGCCATTATTGGCCAGCACAGATGTCAAACGGTTTTTATAGTTGGTGACAAGGTTTTTGCACATTTCAGCAGGGATGTTGGCCCACTCCTCCCTGCAGACAGCCTCCAAATCATTCAGGTTCCGAGGTTGTCGCCTGGCAACTCGAATTTTAAGCTCCCTCCAAAGATTTTCAATTGGATTCAGGTCTGGAGACTGGCTAGGCCACTCCAGAACCTTGATGTGCTTTGGCGGTGTGCTTAGGGTCGTTGTCGTGCTGAAACACCCATCCTCGACCCATCTTCAGCTCTCTCACTGAGGGAAGGAGATGTTGGTCCAGAATTCCACGATACATGGCCCCGTCCATCCTCCCCTCAATACGATGGAGTTGTCCCGTCCCCTTGGCTGAAAAGCACCCCCAAAGCATGATGTTGCCACCACCATGCTTGACGGTGGGGATGGTGTTCTTTGGGTTGTACTCGGTGTTCTTTGCCCTCCAAACACGACGAGTTGAGTTGAGGCCAAAAAGTTCTATTTTGGTCTCATCTGACCACATCACCTTCTTCCAGGCCTCTTTTGAGTCGTCCAGGTGGTGAATGGCGAATTTAATGCGGGCCTGTACATGTTTCTTCTTGAGCAGGGGGACCTTGCATGCGCTGCAGGATTTCAATCCATGACGGCGTAGTGTGTTACCAACCGTTTCTTTTGTAACTGTGGTCCCAGCTGCCTTCAGTTGATTCATCAGTTCCCCCCTTGTGGTTTTGGGATGATTCCTCACCGTTCGCATGATCAGGGACACCCCACGAGGCGAGATCTTGTGTGGAGGCCCAGACCGAGGAGGTTGGCGGTGGTGTGGTGCTTCTTCCATTTCCTGATAACTGCACCGACAGTTGATCTTTTCTCTCCAAGTTGCTTTCCGATTCTCTTGTAGCCCATCCCAGCCTTGTGCAGATCTACAATCTTGTCCCTGATGTCCGTAGAAAGCTCTTTGGTCTTGCCCATGGTGGTGATGTTGGATGCTGGTTGTTTGGGTGTTGACAGGTGTCTTTTATACAGGTAACGAGGTGAGGCAGGTGTATTTGATGTAGATAATTGGTTGGGATTGGGGCTGTGTCTTAAAGAAAGACTAACTGGCTTGTAGGAGCCAGAATACTTGCTGTTTGGTAGGGGGTCATATACTTGTTTTTCCTCATCAGATGGTTATCAATTTTTATAAATTCATATGATGTGATTTTCTGGAATTTTCTTTGGGATTCTGTCTTTCACTGTTAGAATGTACATATGATTAAAATTATAGATCGTTGCATTCTTTGTAAGTGGGCAAACCTGCAAAATCAGCAAGGGGTCAAATACTTATTTCCCCCACTGTAACAAACGCATGGACTAGTTTTTCTGCATCATTTTTAGACAGGATATTCCTGATTTTTGCAATATTACGTAGGTGAAAAAAAGCGATCCTTGAAATTTGCTTTATGTGGGAATTAAAGGACATATCCTGATCAAAGATAACTCCAAGATTCCTCACAGTGGTGCTGGAGGCCAGAGTGATGCCATCCAGAGTAACTATCTCTTTGGATAATGCGTCACGGAGGTGCTTGGGCCCCAGGGCAATAACTTCAGTTTTATCTGAGTTTAACATTAGAAAATTACAGCTCATCCAGGTTTTAATATCCTGAAGGCACATTTGAAGTTTAGCTAACTGATTAGTTTCATCTATCATTCATCATCGTTTCATCACTATCATATTGATAGATATAATTGAGTATCATCTGCATAACAATTAAAGTTTATGGCGTGTTTCCTGATAATATTGCCTAAAGGAAGCATATATAAAGTGAACAGGATTGGACCGAGCACAGATCCTTGTGGGACTCCATGACTAACTTTGGCGTGCACGGAGGATTCATCGTTAACATGAACAAACTGAGATCGATCTGATAAATAAGACTTAAACCAGCTTAGAGCAGTCCCTTTAATGCCAATAAAATGTTCCAATCTCTGTTATAAGATATGATGGTCAATGGTATCAAATGCAGCACTAAGATCTAATAACACAAGTACAGAGATAAGTCCTTTGTCTGATGCAATTAGGAGGTCATTAGTAATTTTCACAAGTGCTGTCTCTGTGCTATGATGAACTCTAAATCCTGACTGAAAATCCTCAAATAAGCTGTTGCTATGCAGAAAGTCACATAGGTGTTAGGCGACTACTTTCTCAAGAATTTTAGAGAGAAATGGAAGGTTGGATATAGGTCTATAGTTGGCTAAAACATCTGGATCAAGGTTGGGCTTTTTCAGAAGAGGTTTAATTACAGCTACTTTAAAGTGCTGTGGTACATAGCCTGTCAATAAAGACATATTGGTTATATCTAGTAGAGAAGTGTTGACTAAGGGTAAAACTTCTTTAAGGAGCCTAGTCGGGATGGGGTCTAAGAGGCAGGTTGATGGTTTAGATGAAGAAATAATTGAATTAAATTGATAAAGATCAAGTGAAGCAAAGCAGTCTAAACAAATATCTGGTTTTACAGCTGTTTCTGAGGTTCCTGAGTTTAGAGATAAGTCAGTGCCAGTTAAAGGCAGGTCTTGGTGAATTTTGTTTCTAATAGTTATAATTTTATCATTGAAGAACCTCATAAAGTCGTTACTACTAAGAGCTATGGGAATACTTGGCTTAGTAGAGCTGTGACCTTCCGTTAGCCTGGCTACAGTGCTGAAAAGAAACCTGGGGTTGTTCCTATTTTCCTCTATTAATGACGAGTAGTACGCTGCTCTGGCATTACGGAGAGCCTTCCTATAAGTTTAAAGACTATCTTGCCAGATGAAACGAGAATTTTTCAGTTTGGTGGAACTCCAAATCTTCTCAAGTTTCCGTGATATTTGCTTTAATTTGCGAGTTTCAGTGTTATACCATGGAGCTAACCGTCTTTGTTTTATTATCTTCTTTTTTAGAGGGGCAACAGAGTCAAGTGTCATTTGCACTATCAACAAAATTATCAATTCGGGAGGGACTAATAGCATAGGAGTCCTCCGTTACTTTGGGACTTGGTAATGAATTAAATGCTAATGGAATCACATCCTTAAATTTAGCTACAGCACTATCAGATAGACATCTTGTATAGAAGGTTTTGCCAAATGGCGTGTAGTTCAGCAGTATAAACTCAAAAGTTATCAAGCAGTGGTCAGATAAAAAGGGATTCTGTGGGAACACTATTAAATGTTAAATTTCAACACCATATAACAGAACAAGATCGAGGGTGTGGTTAAAACGGTGAGTAGGTTTATGAACACTTTGAGAGAAGCCAATAGAATCTAATAGAGAGATAAACGCAGTACTAAGGCTATCATTCTCATCGTCCACATGAATATTAAAATCTCCTACAATAATAACATTCGGGGCGGCTGAATGTAGAGATCAGTCTGCCATGCTGTCTGTCTTAGAAGCTGTTGTTAGAAGCTGTTGTGTTTAAAAGCTGTTGTTAAAAGCTGTTGTGTTTAAAAGCTGGTAAGAGTTACTAGTTAGAGCCTGTTGTGCTCAAAGTCTTGGTTTTTGGTTATACTTTACATTTATTATAATTTGGCAAGCTACTGGGTGCTGTGTTCTTTTAGTTTTGTTTGGAATATCTTTGTTTATATAGGCAGCACCCATTAGCTCTCTTTGTGTTTGGTATTGTGTTAATTAAAACTCCTTTATTTTTTCATAACCTCGTCTCCCTTTTGTATTGGTTCTTCCACCTTCATCCTGTTTATGTAACGCCCATCATTACAACGGGCCAGGTCGTAACATATGGGGGTTCATCCGGGATTTAAACTACATTAATTGGTAACTGATTGTTATTGATTAATTGGTTAATAAAATAAAGAAACAAAAAAATAAAACAAATAGGGGAATGTGGAAAGCTGAGACAAAAAGGTATAGAGAAGTGTGGCTAGCTACTTGAGTCCCACCATGGCAGAAAGACTGATAGCTCTAGTGTCTCCCTTCAGTTTTGATATATCTAAATACCTGGTCAAAAAGGAACTTAGAGATAGGGTTATTAGTAGCTTGGTGGATAAGGGGGTGCTGGTGTTAACTGAGCAACCAGAGCCTGCTGTGCCTTTTGCCGATCATCCAATAGACGCTGAAACTCCCACAGTCTCCGGGGGGGGGGCGACAGGGCAGGTGAGCTGGAAAAACCCCTGTTTACCCTGCCCAGGTACGACCCATCCCCACAGAGCGGTACTGGCTCCAGGGACGAGGCACGGCTGAAAGTTCGCCTCGCCTGGTTGCAACTGGAGGCACCAGAGGCAGCTGCAGCTCCAGTTGGAAGTAAAGCGCATGGAGATTGAGGCTGACAAGGCAGTAAGGCTGCGTCGACTAGAGCTGGAAGTCTCTGACGCAGGACAGATTGCTACTAACGGTTCAGGTATGGCATCCCCCTCCACCACTGCTAAAACAATGCCTAAAATAGTATTTGATATTGGTAAGAATGTTTCTTTTGTCCCTACATTCCGTGAGAGTGAAGTTGATGCCTACTTTAACGTATTTGAGAGAATTGCTACTGCACTGGCCATCTGAGGTATGGACACTCCTACTTCAGTGTAAAGTCCATGGTAAGGCTCAAGTTTAAATTATGAGACTGTGAAATCCGCAATCCTACAAACTAGGGATGTCCCGATCAGCATTTTAGGCCTCCGATCCTTATCCGATCTTTTAACCTCAAATCCGATCCGATTTTGAGTCCCAATCCGATATTTTGCCGGCAAGTGCATCTATAATGTTACATTGTGAGAGCAAACCCTCATGCACAGCTAGCTGGAGTGAGTGAGCAATACAGCCCAGGCTTGGCACGCCCAATTCATCCATTGCCTTCTTCATGTTCCTCGCGTTGTCACGTAAAATGACATGCACACGTTGTTTGTCTATTCCCCACGCATTCAGCATCTCCGAAATGGCTTGTCTGACATGTTCTGCTGTATGAGCCCCGCGGAACTGATGAGCATGCAGCACGGCATGCTTTAAATCATAAGTTTCGGGATCAACCCAGTGCGCCGTGAGGCTCAGTAGGGACATCGGGCAAACATCTGCGCTCCAAATATCCGTAGTGAAACTAACAACAATGTTGCGGTTCAACTTACTTTGTATCGTTTCTTTTACTTTGCTGTACAGCTGTGGTATGGCTGTTTCGGCAATGTAGTGTCTCGATGGCAGAGCGTAGCGCGGGTCCAAAACGTCCAGAAGACGAGTTAGTCCGACATTCTCAACTACTGAGATGGGCTGGTTGTCAAGAGCAATAAATTCGACCAACCTTTCTGTGATCTTTTTTGCTCTATTATTTTCGTTGGAGTATTTGTCTCTCCTCATAATGTCCAGCGTTTGTTGCTTTGCTTTAGCAACCTTTCCATCTGCAGCTTTACAAAACGCTTCATACACATTGTCATGTTTTGTCCTCAAATGACGAATCAAGTTCGTGGTGTTAAATGTAGCTCTGCTGCTACCTCCTCTTGAAATTGCCATGTTGCAGACATTGCAAGTAGCTTTAGGACAGTCTTCACTCGCGAGAGTAAAATACTTCCACACTTCTGACATGCTTGCTTTGCACCGCCGCGGAGGTTTCTATTGCGCAACTACTGTCAACCGTAACTAGCGGGTACTTTACGGCAGTTGCCGTAAAGATCGGCACGACTAGTCAGGTAATGTAGCCGAGCTCCGATCACGGGAAAATAGGAAAAGATCGGGCCGATCCGATCTCGAGAACGGGATCGGGACATCCCTACTACAAACCTATGAACTAGTGCCTAAAGCGTACAGACAACAGTTTAGAAATCACAGAAAAACTTCTGTACAGACGCACCTCGAGTTTGTCCGTGAGAAAGCAGCGCTATTTGATAAATGGTGCCAAACTTGTAAAGTCAATGACTATAGTGCTTTAAGGGAATTAGTTTTACTGGAAGACTTTAAAAGATTTTTACCAGATCGTATTGTGGTATACCTAAATGAACAGAAGGTGAATAACATTTCTGCTGCTGCTATGTTGGCTGATGAGTATGTGTTGACATGTGTGTAACATCTCCGCGTGGACGTGTCATTTGGCCATGGGCGCCGCTGCGAAGCCTTTCCACCAGATCGTTGCGACTTATGCGCTCCAGCAGGATGAGCAAGACCGCTCGCGCTTTGTCTTTGTAGCGCTGCACGATAGCGTCTGCTATCTGGGTTCTATGAGTCAGTGGATCCAAAGTGGCACGACTGACAGGTGGTTGATCGTAGACGTGTATGTCAAGCATGACAAACTTGAGCCTGCTAATATCTTTGGTGGTCAACTCATCCAACATTGCGAGTACATCGTGAGCTACCTCGGGTGCAGCCGGGGACCCGTGGTGTTGTCCTTCGGGTCCCCGGGACCCGTGGAATTGTCCTTCGGGTCCCTGGGACCCTTGACGTTGTCCTTTTGGGTCACCAGGACCCTTGACGTTGTCCTATGGGTTCCAGTGACCCGTGGCATTGTCCTTTTGGGTCCCCGGGACCCAGGGCATTGTCCTTATGGGTCCCTGGGACCCTTGACGTTGTCCTTCGGGTCCTTGGGACCCTTGACGTTGTCCTTTGAGTCCCTGGGACCCAGGGCATTGTCCTTGAGCTCAAGTGGAAAGGGAGGTAAAAAAGAATAGAGAAACAAAGGCATTTGTTTGACATTATTCTACTAATTATTTTTATTACTCACACACACACACACACACACACACACACACAAACACACAATATACACACAATAGACACTTTAGACACATTTGTCTTGTCTTCTTGTTCTTGTCATTTTCTTTTTCACATCATCTTTTTTCGGACCTGTGCACTTTTTGCACGTGGCACGTTGGCACAGCCGGCCAGAAGCTGCAGCATGGCCCGTCATTTGACACTGGAGTTGAAGCTGCATCGATTCTCTTGAGCGGCGGTGCCTTCGCAATGTCCCCGCTGAAGCCAAGGTACAAAACGGAGAAAAACCACAAGAGGACCAACGTATACACGACCACAGCAAAGAAAAAGACTACTGCTGCTACGATGACAACGACATCAAAGATGATGACCAAGGCCAAGTGGACATTGAAGTTCAAGACCAAGGAGGAGAACAGGTGAATGAAGAAGAAGAAGAAGAAGAAGAAGAAGAAGAAGAAGAAGAAGAGGGTGGACATGCAAGGGACGAAGAAGAAGAAGAAGACGAAGATGAAGTAGTTGTAGAAGAAGACGAAGAAGAAGAAGACGAAGATGAAAAAGTAGATGTAGAAGAAGACAAAGAGGGTAGTGAAGACGAGGGGCAAGAGGAGGACAAGCAGGATGAGGAGACATTTGTGTCAAAAGATGGCAAAATCAAATGGTCCTCGAAAACGTGTCATCCCAGTGTCCCAAGAACTCACTGCCACGCCACCGAAGAGGACAAACCCGAGCAAGAAAAGGACACGACAGACGCTGCTACTGATGCTGCTGCTGCTGCCGCCGCAGACGCCACCGCGCTGCTACTACTACAGCGCCCGGGACCCACAGAGTACGCCGCGGAACACGTCCACGACATAGTGTCTGCGTTTGGCCTGTTTGTCACGCGGCAAATCGAAGACATGGTTGTGGCCGCCACAAACCTCGAGGGTCAAAGGAGATGTGCCACAGGCGGCAAGTGGAAAGCGATGGACGTCACGGACCTGCGAGGCTACCTCGGGCTGCTGCTCCTCGCGGGCGTGTACCGGTCCCGCGAGGCCTTGGAGAGCCTGTGGCACGAGGAGATTGGCAGGGCCATTTCCGCGCCACAATGCCAATCAAGCAGTTCCACGCGTACTCTAGACTGTTGCGATTCGACGACCGCGAGTCGAGAGCTGTCCGCGAGCCTCGGACAAACTGGCGGCCGTACGAGAGGTGTGGGACGAGTGGGCCGCGGCAGCTGCCTCGCCTCTACAACCCGGGCGCCGACGTGACGGTGGACGAGCAGCTGGTGCCCTTTCGAGGTGTTGTATTTTTATTATTTATTTTTGCTTGGTTGTTGTTTTTTGTACCTCTGCCGTACACTTGTCTTTCTTTTGTGTGTGTGTGTGTGTGTGTGTGTGTGTGTTTGTGTGTGTATGTGTGTGTTGAATTTTGTCTTCCATCTCTATCCATCGTGTTCCATCTTCTTGTTTGGACACGCCACTTTCACAAGGTCGCTGCGCCTTCCGCCAGTACATGCCCAGCAAGCCTGCCCGGTACGGACTCAAGTCGTGGGTGGCCTGCGACGCCGGCTCCAGCTACGCCTGGCACATGCAGCTCTACACGGGCAAGTCGGTGAGCGGCACGCCCGAGAAGAATCTGGGCTCCCGCGTGTTGCTGGACGTGACCGAGGGCCTGAGGGGCCCGCGTAACGTGACGTGCGACAACTTTTTCACCTCCTTCGCACTGGCCCAGCGGCTGCTCGCCGAGCGGCGCCTCACCGTGGTGGGCACGATGTGCAAAAACAAGCCCGAGCTGCCGGGGGCGTTGCTCGCCACCAAGGGCCGTGCGGTCTTCTCGTCCAAGTTTGCCTTCACGCCCGTCGCCACTCTGGTGTCCTACGTGCCCAAGAAGCACAGGAACGTGGTGCTGTTGAGCACGCTGCACACGGGGGATGCGGGCGTCGGCGCTGGCAGGCAGGCCAAACCCGACATCATCCTCCACTACAACCACACCAAGGGCGGGGTGGACAACCTGGACAAGCTTGTGGGCACGTACAGCTGCCGCAGGAAGACAGCACGCTGGCCCCTTGCCGTCTTCCACAACATCCTCGACGTGTCCGCCTACAACGCCTTTGTGCTGTGGCGAGCTCAGGCCAGTGGATGCGCGGCAAGCTCAACAAGAGGAGGCGTTCCTCGAGCAGTTGGGAAGGGCGCTTGTGAATCCGCTCATCGAGAGACGGCGGCGTCTGCCTCGCACGGAGCGTCCGCCGCGCTTGTCAAAGCCGTCGTCACGGCGAGCAGGTCCTGTGGTGGTGGCGATGGCGACAGCGCGGCGGTGGCACAGTCACAAGGGGCCTAGAGGAGCATGGGGATTCTGAACCGGACACACCGAGGTGCAAAGCAAAGGAAGCGGTGTCAGCTCTGTCCGGAGAGAAAGGACCGCAAATCACACATCGTTTGCGGTGGCTGCAAGAGATACATCTGTGGAAGCTGCACGCGGGCCTACTACTGTGCCGAGTGTGTTCGCCCGTAGCCTCTTGGCCCGTGTGGACGAGGCCCCGAACACACACACACACACACACACACACACACACACACACACACACACACACACAACCCTGGGTCCCAGGGACCCGAATGGCGAGGTTGAGGCCTCAAGGGTAGGAGAAAGATGACATCGAACAAGGATGGGTCCCCGGGACCCCGGAGGATGGGGGCGCCACGGCAGTTGTGGGATATACGTATAATGGCATGGCACATAAAACAGCGGGGTCTCTGAGACCCAAAGGATGAGGCCACGATGGTATTTGACATGGAATGAAAGTGGTGTCTCGGGATCCCGAAGCAGAACGGCTGGCTAGTACAGAAGGTCACATAAGCTAACCATGTCCCTGTGACACAAAGGACAATACAAGGGTTAAGCCAGCTTGATTCCAAGTCTGGGTGAGACATCACATATCCATGGTAACACACAGGTAATATCGGACCATTCTGATGTAGGATTTTAAAATGAAAGGCTAAAATGTCCAAGTAAATCTACAGTATATTTGACATCTTTTTCAGGCTGTTAAAGCCATATTTTACTCTTTTTCAGGCAACTGCAGAACGGAATCCTCCTGTTAAAATAGCTTCATTCCAAGTCTGAGAGAAACATCACATATCCATGGTGACACACAGTCAATATTGGAAATTCTGATGTAGGATTTTAAAATTAAAGGCTAAAATGTCCAAGTAAATCTACAGTATATTTGACATCTTTTTCAGGCTGTTAAAGCCATATTTTACTCTTTTTCAGGCAACTGTAGAACGGAATCCTCTTGTTAAACCAGCTTCATTCCAAGTCTGAGAGAAACATCACATATCCATGGTGTCACACAGTCAATATTGGACCATTCTGATGTAGGATTTTAAAATTAAAGGCTAAAATGTCCAAGTAAATCTACAGTATATTTGACATCTTTTTCAGGCTGTTAAAGCCATATTTTACTCTTTTTCAGGCAACTGTTGAATGGAATCCTCTTGTTAAACCAGCTTCATTCCAAGTCTGAGAGAAACATCACATATCCATGGTGTCACACAGTCAATATTGGACCATTCTGATGTAGGATTTTAAAATTAAAGGCTAAAATGTCCAAGTAAATCTACAGTATATTTGACATCTTTTTCAGGCTGTTAAAGCCATATTTTACTCTTTTTCAGGCAACTGTAGAACGGAATCCTCCTGTTAAGCCAGCTTGATTCCAAGTCTAGGTGAGACATCACATATCCATGGTGACACACAGGTAATATCGGACCATTCTGATGTAGGATTTTAAAATTAAAGGCTAAAATGTCCAAGTAAATCTACAGTATATTTGACATCTTTTTCAGGCTGTTAAAGCCATATTTTACTCTTTTTCAGGCAACTGTAGAACGGAATCCTCCTGTTAAACCAGCTTCATTCCAAGTCTGAGAGAAACATCACATATCCATGGTGTCACACAGTCAATATTGGACCATTCTGATGTAGGATTTTAAAATTAAAGGCTAAAATGTCCAAGTAAATCTACAGTATATTTGACATCTTTTTCAGGCTGTTAAAGCCATATTTTACTCTTTTTCAGGCAACTGTAGAACGGAATCCTCCTGTTAAACCAGCTTCATTCCAAGTCTGAGAGAAACATCACATATCCATGGTGTCACACAGTCAATATTGGACCATTCTGATGTAGGATTTTAAAATTAAAGGCTAAAATGTCCAAGTAAATCTACAGTATATTTGACATCTTTTTCAGGCTGTTAAAGCCATATTTTACTCTTTTTCAGGCAACTGTAGAACGGAATCCTCCTGTTAAACCAGCTTCATTCCAAGTCTGAGAGAAACATCACATATCCATGGTGTCACACAGTCAATATCGGACCATTCTGATGTAGGATTTTAAAATTAAAGGCTAAAATGTCCAAGTAAATCTACAGTATATTTGACATCTTTTTCAGGCTGTTAAAGCCATATTTTACTCTTTTTCAGGCAACTGTAGAACGGAATCCTCCTGTTAAACCAGCTTCATTCCAAGTCTGAGAGAAACATCACATATCCATGGTGTCACACAGTCAATATTGGACCATTCTGATGTAGGATTTTAAAATTAAAGGCTAAAATGTCCAAGTAAATCTACAGTATATTTGACATCTTTTTCAGGCTGTTAAAGCCATATTTTACTCTTTTTCAGGCAACTGTAGAACGGAATCCTCCTGTTAAACCAGCTTCATTCCAAGTCTGAGAGAAACATCACATATCCATGGTGTCACACAGTCAATATTGGACCATTCTGATGTAGGATTTTAAAATTAAAGGCTAAAATGTCCAAGTAAATCTACAGTATATTTGACATCTTTTCAGGCTGTTAAAGCCATATTTTACTCTTTTTCAGGCAACTGTAGAACGGAATCCTCCTGTTAAACCAGCTTCATTCCAAGTCTGAGAGAAACATCACATATCCATGGTGTCACACAGTCAATATTGGACCATTCTGATGTAGGATTTTAAAATTAAAGGCTAAAATGTCCAAGTAAATCTACAGTATATTTGACATCTTTTTCAGGCTGTTAAAGCCATATTTTACTCTTTTTCAGGCAACTGTAGAACGGAATCCTCCTGTTAAACCAGCTTCATTCCAAGTCTGAGAGAAACATCACATATCCATGGTGTCACACAGTCAATATGGACCATTCTGATGTAGGATTTTAAAATTAAAGGCTAAAATGTCCAAGTAAATCTACAGTATATTTGACATCTTTTTCAGGCTGTTAAAGCCATATTTTACTCTTTTTCAGGCAACTGTAGAACGGAATCCTCCTGTTAAACCAGCTTCATTCCAAGTCTGAGAGAAACATCACATATCCATGGTGTCACACAGTCAATATTGGACCATTCTGATGTAGGATTTTAAAATTAAAGGCTAAAATGTCCAAGTAAATCTACAGTATATTTGACATCTTTTTCAGGCTGTTAAAGCCATATTTTACTCTTTTTCAGGCAACTGTAGAACGGAATCCTCCTGTTAAACCAGCTTCATTCCAAGTCTGAGAGAAACATCACATATCCATGGTGTCACACAGTCAATATTGGACCATTCTGATGTAGGATTTTAAAATTAAAGGCTAAAATGTCCAAGTAAATCTACAGTATATTTGACATCTTTTTCAGGCTGTTAAAGCCATATTTTACTCTTTTTCAGGCAACTGTAGAACGGAATCCTCCTGTTAAACCAGCTTCATTCCAAGTCTGAGAGAAACATCACATATCCATGGTGTCACACAGTCAATATTGGACCATTCTGATGTAGGATTTTAAAATTAAAGGCTAAAATGTCCAAGTAAATCTACAGTATATTTGACATCTTTTTCAGGCTGTTAAAGCCATATTTTACTCTTTTTCAGGCAACTGTAGAACGGAATCCTCCTGTTAAACCAGCTTCATTCCAAGTCTGAGAGAAACATCACATATCCATGGTGTCACACAGTCAATATTGGACCATTCTGATGTAGGATTTTAAAATTAAAGGCTAAAATGTCCAAGTAAATCTACAGTATATTTGACATCTTTTTCAGGCTGTTAAAGCCATATTTTACTCTTTTTCAGGCAACTGTAGAACGGAATCCTCCTGTTAAACCAGCTTCATTCCAAGTCTGAGAGAAACATCACATATCCATGGTGTCACACAGTCAATATTGGACCATTCTGATGTAGGATTTTAAAATTAAAGGCTAAAATGTCCAAGTAAATCTACAGTATATTTGACATCTTTTTCAGGCTGTTAAAGCCATATTTTACTCTTTTTCAGGCAACTGTAGAACGGAATCCTCCTGTTAAACCAGCTTCATTCCAAGTCTGAGAGAAACATCACATATCCATGGTGTCACACAGTCAATATTGGACCATTCTGATGTAGGATTTTAAAATTAAAGGCTAAAATGTCCAAGTAAATCTACAGTATATTTGACATCTTTTTCAGGCTGTTAAAGCCATATTTTACTCTTTTTCAGGCAACTGTAGAACGGAATCCTCCTGTTAAACCAGCTTCATTCCAAGTCTGAGAGAAACATCACATATCCATGGTGTCACACAGTCAATATTGGACCATTCTGATGTAGGATTTTAAAATTAAAGGCTAAAATGTCCAAGTAAATCTACAGTATATTTGACATCTTTTTCAGGCTGTTAAAGCCATATTTTACTCTTTTTCAGGCAACTGTAGAACGGAATCCTCCTGTTAAACCAGCTTCATTCCAAGTCTGAGAGAAACATCACATATCCATGGTGTCACACAGTCAATATTGGACCATTCTGATGTAGGATTTTAAAATTAAAGGCTAAAATGTCCAAGTAAATCTACAGTATATTTGACATCTTTTTCAGGCTGTTAAAGCCATATTTTACTCTTTTTCAGGCAACTGTAGAACGGAATCCTCCTGTTAAACCAGCTTCATTCCAAGTCTGAGAGAAACATCACATATCCATGGTGTCACACAGTCAATATTGGACCATTCTGATGTAGGATTTTAAAATTAAAGGCTAAAATGTCCAAGTAAATCTACAGTATATTTGACATCTTTTTCAGGCTGTTAAAGCCATATTTTACTCTTTTTCAGGCAACTGTAGAACGGAATCCTCCTGTTAAACCAGCTTCATTCCAAGTCTGAGAGAAACATCACATATCCATGGTGTCACACAGTCAATATTGGACCATTCTGATGTAGGATTTTAAAATTAAAGGCTAAAATGTCCAAGTAAATCTACAGTATATTTGACATCTTTTTCAGGCTGTTAAAGCCATATTTTACTCTTTTTCAGGCAACTGTAGAACGGAATCCTCCTGTTAAACCAGCTTCATTCCAAGTCTGAGAGAAACATCACATATCCATGGTGTCACACAGTCAATATGGACCATTCTGATGTAGGATTTTAAAATTAAAGGCTAAAATGTCCAAGTAAATCTACAGTATATTTGACATCTTTTTCAGGCTGTTAAAGCCATATTTTACTCTTTTTCAGGCAACTGTAGAACGGAATCCTCCTGTTAAACCAGCTTCATTCCAAGTCTGAGAGAAACATCACATATCCATGGTGTCACACAGTCAATATTGGACCATTCTGATGTAGGATTTTAAAATTAAAGGCTAAAATGTCCAAGTAAATCTACAGTATATTTGACATCTTTTTCAGGCTGTTAAAGCCATATTTTACTCTTTTTCAGGCAACTGTAGAACGGAATCCTCCTGTTAAACCAGCTTCATTCCAAGTCTGAGAGAAACATCACATATCCATGGTGTCACACAGTCAATATTGGACCATTCTGATGTAGGATTTTAAAATTAAAGGCTAAAATGTCCAAGTAAATCTACAGTATATTTGACATCTTTTTCAGGCTGTTAAAGCCATATTTTACTCTTTTTCAGGCAACTGTAGAACGGAATCCTCCTGTTAAACCAGCTTCATTCCAAGTCTGAGAGAAACATCACATATCCATGGTGTCACACAGTCAATATTGGACCATTCTGATGTAGGATTTTAAAATTAAAGGCTAAAATGTCCAAGTAAATCTACAGTATATTTGACATCTTTTTCAGGCTGTTAAAGCCATATTTTACTCTTTTTCAGGCAACTGTAGAACGGAATCCTCCTGTTAAACCAGCTTCATTCCAAGTCTGAGAGAAACATCACATATCCATGGTGTCACACAGTCAATATTGGACCATTCTAGGATTTTAAAATTAAAGGCTAAAATGTCCAAGTAAATCTACAGTATATTTGACATCTTTTTCAGGCTGTTAAAGCCATATTTTACTCTTTTTCAGGCAACTGTAGAACGGAATCCTCCTGTTAAACCAGCTTCATTCCAAGTCTGAGAGAAACATCACATATCCATGGTGTCACACAGTCAATATTGGACCATTCTGATGTAGGATTTTAAAATTAAAGGCTAAAATGTCCAAGTAAATCTACAGTATATTTGACATCTTTTTCAGGCTGTTAAAGCCATATTTTACTCTTTTTCAGGCAACTGTAGAACGGAATCCTCCTGTTAAACCAGCTTCATTCCAAGTCTGAGAGAAACATCACATATCCATGGTGTCACACAGTCAATATGGACCATTCTGATGTAGGATTTTAAAATTAAAGGCTAAAATGTCCAAGTAAATCTACAGTATATTTGACATCTTTTTCAGGCTGTTAAAGCCATATTTTACTCTTTTTCAGGCAACTGTAGAACGGAATCCTCCTGTTAAACCAGCTTCATTCCAAGTCTGAGAGAAACATCACATATCCATGGTGTCACACAGTCAATATTGGACCATTCTGATGTAGGATTTTAAAATTAAAGGCTAAAATGTCCAAGTAAATCTACAGTATATTTGACATCTTTTTCAGGCTGTTAAAGCCATATTTTACTCTTTTTCAGGCAACTGTAGAACGGAATCCTCCTGTTAAACCAGCTTCATTCCAAGTCTGAGAGAAACATCACATATCCATGGTGTCACACAGTCAATATTGGACCATTCTGATGTAGGATTTTAAAATTAAAGGCTAAAATGTCCAAGTAAATCTACAGTATATTTGACATCTTTTTCAGGCTGTTAAAGCCATATTTTACTCTTTTTCAGGCAACTGTAGAACGGAATCCTCCTGTTAAACCAGCTTCATTCCAAGTCTGAGAGAAACATCACATATCCATGGTGTCACACAGTCAATATTGGACCATTCTGATGTAGGATTTTAAAATTAAAGGCTAAAATGTCCAAGTAAATCTACAGTATATTTGACATCTTTTTCAGGCTGTTAAAGCCATATTTTACTCTTTTTCAGGCAACTGTAGAACGGAATCCTCCTGTTAAACCAGCTTCATTCCAAGTCTGAGAGAAACATCACATATCCATGGTGTCACACAGTCAATATTGGACCATTCTGATGTAGGATTTTAAAATTAAAGGCTAAAATGTCCAAGTAAATCTACAGTATATTTGACATCTTTTTCAGGCTGTTAAAGCCATATTTTACTCTTTTTCAGGCAACTGTAGAACGGAATCCTCCTGTTAAACCAGCTTCATTCCAAGTCTGAGAGAAACATCACATATCCATGGTGTCACACAGTCAATATTGGACCATTCTGATGTAGGATTTTAAAATTAAAGGCTAAAATGTCCAAGTAAATCTACAGTATATTTGACATCTTTTTCAGGCTGTTAAAGCCATATTTTACTCTTTTTCAGGCAACTGTAGAACGGAATCCTCCTGTTAAACCAGCTTCATTCCAAGTCTGAGAGAAACATCACATATCCATGGTGTCACACAGTCAATATTGGACCATTCTGATGTAGGATTTTAAAATTAAAGGCTAAAATGTCCAAGTAAATCTACAGTATATTTGACATCTTTTTCAGGCTGTTAAAGCCATATTTTACTCTTTTTCAGGCAACTGTAGAACGGAATCCTCCTGTTAAACCAGCTTCATTCCAAGTCTGAGAGAAACATCACATATCCATGGTGTCACACAGTCAATATTGGACCATTCTGATGTAGGATTTTAAAATTAAAGGCTAAAATGTCCAAGTAAATCTACAGTATATTTGACATCTTTTTCAGGCTGTTAAAGCCATATTTTACTCTTTTTCAGGCAACTGTAGAACGGAATCCTCCTGTTAAACCAGCTTCATTCCAAGTCTGAGAGAAACATCACATATCCATGGTGTCACACAGTCAATATTGGACCATTCTGATGTAGGATTTTAAAATTAAAGGCTAAAATGTCCAAGTAAATCTACAGTATATTTGACATCTTTTTCAGGCTGTTAAAGCCATATTTTACTCTTTTTCAGGCAACTGTAGAACGGAATCCTCCTGTTAAACCAGCTTCATTCCAAGTCTGAGAGAAACATCACATATCCATGGTGTCACACAGTCAATATTGGACCATTCTGATGTAGGATTTTAAAATTAAAGGCTAAAATGTCCAAGTAAATCTACAGTATATTTGACATCTTTTTCAGGCTGTTAAAGCCATATTTTACTCTTTTTCAGGCAACTGTAGAACGGAATCCTCCTGTTAAACCAGCTTCATTCCAAGTCTGAGAGAAACATCACATATCCATGGTGTCACACAGTCAATATTGGACCATTCTGATGTAGGATTTTAAAATTAAAGGCTAAAATGTCCAAGTAAATCTACAGTATATTTGACATCTTTTTCAGGCTGTTAAAGCCATATTTTACTCTTTTTCAGGCAACTGTAGAACGGAATCCTCCTGTTAAACCAGCTTCATTCCAAGTCTGAGAGAAACATCACATATCCATGGTGTCACACAGTCAATATTGGACCATTCTGATGTAGGATTTTAAAATTAAAGGCTAAAATGTCCAAGTAAATCTACAGTATATTTGACATCTTTTTCAGGCTGTTAAAGCCATATTTTACTCTTTTTCAGGCAACTGTAGAACGGAATCCTCCTGTTAAACCAGCTTCATTCCAAGTCTGAGAGAAACATCACATATCCATGGTGTCACACAGTCAATATTGGACCATTCTGATGTAGGATTTTAAAATTAAAGGCTAAAATGTCCAAGTAAATCTACAGTATATTTGACATCTTTTTCAGGCTGTTAAAGCCATATTTTACTCTTTTTCAGGCAACTGTAGAACGGAATCCTCCTGTTAAACCAGCTTCATTCCAAGTCTGAGAGAAACATCACATATCCATGGTGTCACACAGTCAATATCGGACCATTCTGATGTAGGATTTTAAAATTAAAGGCTAAAATGTCCAAGTAAATCTACAGTATATTTGACATCTTTTTCAGGCTGTTAAAGCCATATTTTACTCTTTTTCAGGCAACTGTAGAACGGAATCCTCCTGTTAAACCAGCTTCATTCCAAGTCTGAGAGAAACATCACATATCCATGGTGTCACACAGTCAATATTGGACCATTCTGATGTAGGATTTTAAAATTAAAGGCTAAAATGTCCAAGTAAATCTACAGTATATTTGACATCTTTTTCAGGCTGTTAAAGCCATATTTTACTCTTTTTCAGGCAACTGTAGAACGGAATCCTCCTGTTAAACCAGCTTCATTCCAAGTCTGAGAGAAACATCACATATCCATGGTGTCACACAGTCAATATTGGACCATTCTGATGTAGGATTTTAAAATTAAAGGCTAAAATGTCCAAGTAAATCTACAGTATATTTGACATCTTTTTCAGGCTGTTAAAGCCATATTTTACTCTTTTTCAGGCAACTGTAGAACGGAATCCTCCTGTTAAACCAGCTTCATTCCAAGTCTGAGAGAAACATCACATATCCATGGTGTCACACAGTCAATATTGGACCATTCTGATGTAGGATTTTAAAATTAAAGGCTAAAATGTCCAAGTAAATCTACAGTATATTTGACATCTTTTTCAGGCTGTTAAAGCCATATTTTACTCTTTTTCAGGCAACTGTAGAACGGAATCCTCCTGTTAAACCAGCTTCATTCCAAGTCTGAGAGAAACATCACATATCCATGGTGTCACACAGTCAATATTGGACCATTCTGATGTAGGATTTTAAAATTAAAGGCTAAAATGTCCAAGTAAATCTACAGTATATTTGACATCTTTTTCAGGCTGTTAAAGCCATATTTTACTCTTTTTCAGGCAACTGTAGAACGGAATCCTCCTGTTAAACCAGCTTCATTCCAAGTCTGAGAGAAACATCACATATCCATGGTGTCACACAGTCAATATTGGACCATTCTGATGTAGGATTTTAAAATTAAAGGCTAAAATGTCCAAGTAAATCTACAGTATATTTGACATCTTTTTCAGGCTGTTAAAGCCATATTTTACTCTTTTTCAGGCAACTGTAGAACGGAATCCTCCTGTTAAACCAGCTTCATTCCAAGTCTGAGAGAAACATCACATATCCATGGTGTCACACAGTCAATATGGACCATTCTGATGTAGGATTTTAAAATTAAAGGCTAAAATGTCCAAGTAAATCTACAGTATATTTGACATCTTTTTCAGGCTGTTAAAGCCATATTTTACTCTTTTTCAGGCAACTGTAGAACGGAATCCTCCTGTTAAACCAGCTTCATTCCAAGTCTGAGAGAAACATCACATATCCATGGTGTCACACAGTCAATATTGGACCATTCTGATGTAGGATTTTAAAATTAAAGGCTAAAATGTCCAAGTAAATCTACAGTATATTTGACATCTTTTTCAGGCTGTTAAAGCCATATTTTACTCTTTTTCAGGCAACTGTAGAACGGAATCCTCCTGTTAAACCAGCTTCATTCCAAGTCTGAGAGAAACATCACATATCCATGGTGTCACACAGTCAATATTGGACCATTCTGATGTAGGATTTTAAAATTAAAGG
>JABXJD010000930.1:0-136221 GCA_013375575.1 Percina caprodes | reverse complement strand
ACAGGCAACTGTAGCGGAATCCTCCTGTTAAACCAGCTTCATTCCAAGTCTGAGAGAAACATCACATATCCATGGTGTCACACAGTCAATATCGGACCATTCTGATGTAGGATTTTAAAATTAAAGGCTAAAATGTCCAGTAAATCTACAGTATATTTGACATCTTTTTCAGGCTGTTAAAGCCATATTTTACTCTTTTTCAGGCAACTGTAGAACGGAATCCTCCTGTTAAACCAGCTTCATTCCAAGTCTGAGAGAAACATCACATATCCATGGTGTCACACAGTCAATATGGACCATTCTGATGTAGGTTTTAAAATTAAAGGCTAAAATGTCCAGTAAATCTACAGTATATTTGACATCTTTTTCAGGCTGTTAAAGCCATATTTTACTCTTTTTCAGGCAACTGTAGACGGAATCCTCCTGTTAAACCAGCTTCATTCCAAGTCTGAGAGAAACATCACATATCCATGGTGTCACACAGTCAATATTGGACCATTCTGATGTAGGTTTTAAAATTAAAGGCTAAAATGTCCAAGTAAATCTACAGTATATTTGACATCTTTTTCAGGCTGTTAAAGCCATATTTTACTCTTTTTCAGGCAACTGTAGACGGAATCCTCCTGTTAAACCAGCTTCATTCCAAGTCTGAGAGAAACATCACATATCCATGGTGTCACACAGTCAATATGGACCATTCTGATGTAGGTTTTTAAAATTAAAGGCTAAAATGTCCAAGTAAATCTACAGTATATTTGACATCTTTTTCAGGCTGTTAAAGCCATATTTTACTCTTTTTCAGGCAACTGTAGAGCGGAATCCTCCTGTTAAACCAGCTTCATTCCAAGTCTGAGAGAAACATCACATATCCATGGTGTCACACAGTCAATATCGGACCATTCTGATGTAGGTTTTAAAATTAAAGGCTAAAATGTCCAAGTAAATCTACAGTATATTTGACATCTTTTTCAGGCTGTTAAAGCCATATTTTACTCTTTTTCAGGCAACTGTAGAACGGAATCCTCCTGTTAAACCAGCTTCATTCCAAGTCTGAGAGAAACATTACATATCCATGGTGTCACACAGTCAATATTGGACCATTCTGATGTAGGATTTTAAAATTAAAGGCTAAAATGTCCATTAAATCTACAGTATATTTGACATCTTTTTCAGGCTGTTAAAGCCATATTTTACTCTTTTTCAGGCAACTGTAGAACGGAATCCTCCTGTTAAACCAGCTTCATTCCAAGTCTGAGAGAAACATCACATATCCATGGTGTCACACAGTCAATATTGGACCATTCTGATGTAGGTTTTTAAAATTAAAGGCTAAAATGTCCAAGTAAATCTACAGTATATTTGACATCTTTTTCAGGCTGTTAAAGCCATATTTTACTCTTTTTCAGGCAACTGTAGAACGGAATCCTCCTGTTAAACCAGCTTCATTCCAAGTCTGAGAGAAACATCACATATCCATGGTGTCACACAGTCAATATGGACCATTCTGATGTAGGTTTTTAAAATTAAAGGCTAAAATGTCCAAGTAAATCTACAGTATATTTGACATCTTTTTCAGGCTGTTAAAGCCATATTTTACTGGCAACTGTAGACGGAATCCTCCTGTTAAACCAGCTTCATTCCAAGTCTGAGAGAAACATCACATATCCATGGTGTCACACAGTCAATATTGGACCATTCTGATGTAGGATTTTAAAATTAAAGGCTAAAATGTCCAAGTAAATCTACAGTATATTTGACATCTTTTTCAGGCTGTTAAAGCCATATTTTACTCTTTTTCAGGCAACTGTAGAACGGAATCCTCCTGTTAAACCAGCTTCATTCCAAGTCTGAGAGAAACATCACATATCCATGGTGTCACACAGTCAATATGGACCATTCTGATGTAGGTTTTAAAATTAAAGGCTAAAATGTCCAAGTAAATCTACAGTATATTTGACATCTTTTTCAGGCTGTTAAAGCCATATTTTACTCTTTTTCAGGCAACTGTAGAACGGAATCCTCCTGTTAAACCAGCTTCATTCCAAGTCTGAGAGAAACATCACATATCCATGGTGTCACACAGTCAATATTGGACCATTCTGATGTAGGATTTTAAAATTAAAGGCTAAAATGTCCAAGTAAATCTACAGTATATTTGACATCTTTTTCAGGCTGTTAAAGCCATATTTTACTCTTTTTCAGGCAACTGTAGAACGGAATCCTCCTGTTAAACCAGCTTCATTCCAAGTCTGAGAGAAACATCACATATCCATGGTGTCACACAGTCAATATTGGACCATTCTGATGTAGGATTTTAAAATTAAAGGCTAAAATGTCCAAGTAAATCTACAGTATATTTGACATCTTTTTCAGGCTGTTAACGCCATATTTTACTCTTTTTCAGGCAACTGTAGAACGGAATCCTCCTGTTAAACCCTTCTCTAAGTCACACATATCCATGGTTACAGTGTCATTGTCATATGGACCATTCTGATGTAAGCTTTTAAAATTAAAGGCTAATGTCCAAGTAAATCTAATATGTATATTTTTTTTCAGGCAAATGTTATTACTCTATTTGGGCAACTGTGAGGCTCACCTCCTGTTAAACCAGCTTCTAGGAAGTTAAAGAAAATAAATATCCATGGTGTCAGAACATGAATCTTCCAGATATGTATTGATATTACACACAAATCAATAAAACTAAGTATTTACTCTTTAAAACACTTCTCATATGTCTTGGAGTCACATTGTGAAGGAATAATCATTTAAAACTTATTCAGTTGACAAAATACATACATTTTTTCAAATAAAGTCAAGGCCTTCTTTTGCCCTCATGACATTTACTTATGCCAATAATCAACATAATAATTCTATGTTATTGATATTACACCCACAGCAATGTACACAAGCAATTGTGTGTCTAAAACAGTTCACCTATTGGCCTTCCATACAACCGTTTGGCCTTCCATACAGGCTTTTGGCCTTCTTTACATTTTGGGTGACGTTTCTCAAGTCTTGAGCATGCATTCCATATATGAGTCACTTGACTTCCGTACACAAAGGACGGACCAACCTAGCTGGCAGGTGAAGCGAAAAGCATCAATTATGGACAAAAGTGGATGGAAATCTTGGATGTAATTATGGATTTAATGCTCAAGAACCCAAAAAGGCAGATTTTCCAGGCTGGATAGAAAATCACCTTTCCAGGCTAAGAAGGACCCTGAAAAAGACCTCCTGTAACCACTAACTCGTTAGGTTTGGCCACAATTTTGGCAAGTTTCTATGTGTTATGAATGGTAATTGAACTATTAATCTAGATTTGCTTTTTAGGCGTAGGCAACTCTCTCAGGTTAGTTAAACCAGCTTCATTCCAAGTCTGAGAGAAACATCACATATCCATGGTGTCACACAGTCAATATTGGACCATTCTGATGTAGTTTTTAAAATTAAAGGCTAAAATGTCCAAAAATCTACAGTATATTTGACATCTTTTTCAGGCTGTTAAAGCCATATTTTACTCTTTTTCAGGCAACTGTAGAACGGAATCCTCCTGTTAAACCAGCTTCATTCCAAGTCTGAGAGAAACATCACATATCCATGGTGTCACACAGTCAATATGGACCATTCTGATGTAGGATTTTAAAATTAAAGGCTAAAATGTCCAAGTAAATCTACAGTATATTTGACATCTTTTTCAGGCTGTTAAAGCCATATTTTACTCTTTTTCAGGCAACTGTAGAACGGAATCCTCCTGTTAAACCAGCTTCATTCCAAGTCTGAGAGAAACATCACATATCCATGGTGTCACACAGTCAATATGGACCATTCTGATGTAGGATTTTAAAATTAAAGGCTAAAATGTCCAAGTAAATCTACAGTATATTTGACATCTTTTTCAGGCTGTTAAAGCCATATTTTACTCTTTTTCAGGCAACTGTAGAACGGAATCCTCCTGTTAAACCAGCTTCATTCCAAGTCTGAGAGAAACATCACATATCCATGGTGTCACACAGTCAATATGGACCATTCTGATGTAGGATTTTAAAATTAAAGGCTAAAATGTCCAAGTAAATCTACAGTATATTTGACATCTTTTTCAGGCTGTTAAAGCCATATTTTACTCTTTTTCAGGCAACTGTAGAACGGAATCCTCCTGTTAAACCAGCTTCATTCCAAGTCTGAGAGAAACATCACATATCCATGGTGTCACACAGTCAATATCGGACCATTCTGATGTAGGATTTTAAAATTAAAGGCTAAAATGTCCAAGTAAATCTACAGTATATTTGACATCTTTTTCAGGCTGTTAAAGCCATATTTTACTCTTTTTCAGGCAACTGTAGAACGGAATCCTCCTGTTAAACCAGCTTCATTCCAAGTCTGAGAGAAACATCACATATCCATGGTGTCACACAGTCAATATTGGACCATTCTGATGTAGGATTTTAAAATTAAAGGCTAAAATGTCCAAGTAAATCTACAGTATATTTGACATCTTTTTCAGGCTGTTAAAGCCATATTTTACTCTTTTTCAGGCAACTGTAGAACGGAATCCTCCTGTTAAACCAGCTTCATTCCAAGTCTGAGAGAAACATCACATATCCATGGTGTCACACAGTCAATATGGACCATTCTGATGTAGGATTTTAAAATTAAAGGCTAAAATGTCCAAGTAAATCTACAGTATATTTGACATCTTTTTCAGGCTGTTAAAGCCATATTTTACTCTTTTTCAGGCAACTGTAGAACGGAATCCTCCTGTTAAACCAGCTTCATTCCAAGTCTGAGAGAAACATCACATATCCATGGTGTCACACAGTCAATATTGGACCATTCTGATGTAGGATTTTAAAATTAAAGGCTAAAATGTCCAAGTAAATCTACAGTATATTTGACATCTTTTTCAGGCTGTTAAAGCCATATTTTACTCTTTTTCAGGCAACTGTAGAACGGAATCCTCCTGTTAAACCAGCTTCATTCCAAGTCTGAGAGAAACATCACATATCCATGGTGTCACACAGTCAATATTGGACCATTCTGATGTAGGATTTTAAAATTAAAGGCTAAAATGTCCAAGTAAATCTACAGTATATTTGACATCTTTTTCAGGCTGTTAAAGCCATATTTTACTCTTTTTCAGGCAACTGTAGAACGGAATCCTCCTGTTAAACCAGCTTCATTCCAAGTCTGAGAGAAACATCACATATCCATGGTGTCACACAGTCAATATCGGACCATTCTGATGTAGGATTTTAAAATTAAAGGCTAAAATGTCCAAGTAAATCTACAGTATATTTGACATCTTTTTCAGGCTGTTAAAGCCATATTTTACTCTTTTTCAGGCAACTGTAGAACGGAATCCTCCTGTTAAACCAGCTTCATTCCAAGTCTGAGAGAAACATCACATATCCATGGTGTCACACAGTCAATATGGACCATTCTGATGTAGGATTTTAAAATTAAAGGCTAAAATGTCCAAGTAAATCTACAGTATATTTGACATCTTTTTCAGGCTGTTAAAGCCATATTTTACTCTTTTTCAGGCAACTGTAGAACGGAATCCTCCTGTTAAACCAGCTTCATTCCAAGTCTGAGAGAAACATCACATATCCATGGTGTCACACAGTCAATATTGGACCATTCTGATGTAGGATTTTAAAATTAAAGGCTAAAATGTCCAAGTAAATCTACAGTATATTTGACATCTTTTTCAGGCTGTTAAAGCCATATTTTACTCTTTTTCAGGCAACTGTAGAACGGAATCCTCCTGTTAAACCAGCTTCATTCCAAGTCTGAGAGAAACATCACATATCCATGGTGTCACACAGTCAATATCGGACCATTCTGATGTAGGATTTTAAAATTAAAGGCTAAAATGTCCAAGTAAATCTACAGTATATTTGACATCTTTTTCAGGCTGTTAAAGCCATATTTTACTCTTTTTCAGGCAACTGTAGAACGGAATCCTCCTGTTAAACCAGCTTCATTCCAAGTCTGAGAGAAACATCACATATCCATGGTGTCACACAGTCAATATTGGACCATTCTGATGTAGGATTTTAAAATTAAAGGCTAAAATGTCCAAGTAAATCTACAGTATATTTGACATCTTTTTCAGGCTGTTAAAGCCATATTTTACTCTTTTTCAGGCAACTGTAGAACGGAATCCTCCTGTTAAACCAGCTTCATTCCAAGTCTGAGAGAAACATCACATATCCATGGTGTCACACAGTCAATATTGGACCATTCTGATGTAGGATTTTAAAATTAAAGGCTAAAATGTCCAAGTAAATCTACAGTATATTTGACATCTTTTTCAGGCTGTTAAAGCCATATTTTACTCTTTTTCAGGCAACTGTAGAACGGAATCCTCCTGTTAAACCAGCTTCATTCCAAGTCTGAGAGAAACATCACATATCCATGGTGTCACACAGTCAATATTGGACCATTCTGATGTAGGATTTTAAAATTAAAGGCTAAAATGTCCAAGTAAATCTACAGTATATTTGACATCTTTTTCAGGCTGTTAAAGCCATATTTTACTCTTTTTCAGGCAACTGTAGAACGGAATCCTCCTGTTAAACCAGCTTCATTCCAAGTCTGAGAGAAACATCACATATCCATGGTGTCACACAGTCAATATTGGACCATTCTGATGTAGGATTTTAAAATTAAAGGCTAAAATGTCCAAGTAAATCTACAGTATATTTGACATCTTTTTCAGGCTGTTAAAGCCATATTTTACTCTTTTTCAGGCAACTGTAGAACGGAATCCTCCTGTTAAACCAGCTTCATTCCAAGTCTGAGAGAAACATCACATATCCATGGTGTCACACAGTCAATATTGGACCATTCTGATGTAGGATTTTAAAATTAAAGGCTAAAATGTCCAAGTAAATCTACAGTATATTTGACATCTTTTTCAGGCTGTTAAAGCCATATTTTACTCTTTTTCAGGCAACTGTAGAACGGAATCCTCCTGTTAAGCCAGCTTCATTCCAAGTCTGGGTGAGACATCACATATCCATGGTGTCACACAGTCAATATTGGACCATTCTGATGTAGGATTTTAAAATTAAAGGCTAAAATGTCCAAGTAAATCTACAGTATATTTGACATCTTTTTCAGGCTGTTAAAGCCATATTTTACTCTTTTTCAGGCAACTGTAGAACGGAATCCTCCTGTTAAACCAGCTTCATTCCAAGTCTGAGGAAACATCACATATCCATGGTGTCACACAGTCAATATTGGACCATTCTGATGTAGGATTTTAAAATTAAAGGCTAAAATGTCCAAGTAAATCTACAGTATATTTGACATCTTTTTCAGGCTGTTAAAGCCATATTTTACTCTTTTTCAGGCAACTGTAGAACGGAATCCTCCTGTTAAACCAGCTTCATTCCAAGTCTGAGAGAAACATCACATATCCATGGTGTCACACAGTCAATATTGGACCATTCTGATGTAGGATTTTAAAATTAAAGGCTAAAATGTCCAAGTAAATCTACAGTATATTTGACATCTTTTTCAGGCTGTTAAAGCCATATTTTACTCTTTTTCAGGCAACTGTAGAACGGAATCCTCCTGTTAAACCAGCTTCATTCCAAGTCTGGGTGAACATCACATATCCATGGTGTCACACAGTCAATATTGGACCATTCTGATGTAGGATTTTAAAATTAAAGGCTAAAATGTCCAAGTAAATCTACAGTATATTTGACATCTTTTTCAGGCTGTTAAAGCCATATTTTACTCTTTTTCAGGCAACTGTAGAACGGAATCCTCCTGTTAAACCAGCTTCATTCCAAGTCTGAGAGAAACATCACATATCCATGGTGTCACACAGTCAATATTGGACCATTCTGATGTAGGATTTTAAAATTAAAGGCTAAAATGTCCAAGTAAATCTACAGTATATTTGACATCTTTTTCAGGCTGTTAAAGCCATATTTTACTCTTTTTCAGGCAACTGTAGAACGGAATCCTCCTGTTAAACCAGCTTCATTCCAAGTCTGAGAGAAACATCACATATCCATGGTGTCACACAGTCAATATTGGACCATTCTGATGTAGGATTTTAAAATTAAAGGCTAAAATGTCCAAGTAAATCTACAGTATATTTGACATCTTTTTCAGGCTGTTAAAGCCATATTTTACTCTTTTTCAGGCAACTGTAGAACGGAATCCTCCTGTTAAACCAGCTTCATTCCAAGTCTGGGTGAAACATCACATATCCATGGTGTCACACAGTCAATATTGGACCATTCTGATGTAGGATTTTAAAATTAAAGGCTAAAATGTCCAAGTAAATCTACAGTATATTTGACATCTTTTTCAGGCTGTTAAAGCCATATTTTACTCTTTTTCAGGCAACTGTAGAACGGAATCCTCCTGTTAAACCAGCTTCATTCCAAGTCTGAGAGAAACATCACATATCCATGGTGTCACACAGTCAATATTGGACCATTCTGATGTAGGATTTTAAAATTAAAGGCTAAAATGTCCAAGTAAATCTACAGTATATTTGACATCTTTTTCAGGCTGTTAAAGCCATATTTTACTCTTTTTCAGGCAACTGTAGAACGGAATCCTCCTGTTAAACCAGCTTCATTCCAAGTCTGGGAGAAACATCACATATCCATGGTGTCACACAGTCAATATTGGACCATTCTGATGTAGGATTTTAAAATTAAAGGCTAAAATGTCCAAGTAAATCTACAGTATATTTGACATCTTTTTCAGGCTGTTAAAGCCATATTTTACTCTTTTTCAGGCAACTGTAGAACGGAATCCTCCTGTTAAACCAGCTTCATTCCAAGTCTGAGAGAAACATCACATATCCATGGTGTCACACAGTCAATATTGGACCATTCTGATGTAGGATTTTAAAATTAAAGGCTAAAATGTCCAAGTAAATCTACAGTATATTTGACATCTTTTTCAGGCTGTTAAAGCCATATTTTACTCTTTTTCAGGCAACTGTAGAACGGAATCCTCCTGTTAAACCAGCTTCATTCCAAGTC
This sequence comes from Percina caprodes, assembly GCA_013375575.1. NCBI lineage: Eukaryota > Metazoa > Chordata > Actinopteri > Perciformes > Percidae > Percina > Percina caprodes. Next base: position 127,198 of record JABXJD010000930.1, on the reverse strand, counting down.
TGGGAAACATCACATATCCATGGTGTCACACAGTCAATATTGGACCATTCTGATGTAGGATTTTAAAATTAAAGGCTAAAATGTCCAAGTAAATCTACAGTATATTTGACATCTTTTTCAGGCTGTTAAAGCCATATTTTACTCTTTTTCAGGCAACTGTAGAACGGAATCCTCCTGTTAAACCAGCTTCATTCCAAGTCTGAGAGAAACATCACATATCCATGGTGTCACACAGTCAATATTGGACCATTCTGATGTAGGATTTTAAAATTAAAGGCTAAAATGTCCAAGTAAATCTACAGTATATTTGACATCTTTTTCAGGCTGTTAAAGCCATATTTTACTCTTTTTCAGGCAACTGTAGAACGGAATCCTCCTGTTAAACCAGCTTCATTCCAAGTCTGGGTGAAACATCACATATCCATGGTGTCACACAGTCAATATTGGACCATTCTGATGTAGGATTTTAAAATTAAAGGCTAAAATGTCCAAGTAAATCTACAGTATATTTGACATCTTTTTCAGGCTGTTAAAGCCATATTTTACTCTTTTTCAGGCAACTGTAGAACGGAATCCTCCTGTTAAGCCAGCTTCATTCCAAGTCTGGGTGAGACATCACATATCCATGGTGTCACACAGTCAATATTGGACCATTCTGATGTAGGATTTTAAAATTAAAGGCTAAAATGTCCAAGTAAATCTACAGTATATTTGACATCTTTTTCAGGCTGTTAAAGCCATATTTTACTCTTTTTCAGGCAACTGTAGAACGGAATCCTCCTGTTAAACCAGCTTCATTCCAAGTCTGGGTGAAACATCACATATCCATGGTGTCACACAGTCAATATTGGACCATTCTGATGTAGGATTTTAAAATTAAAGGCTAAAATGTCCAAGTAAATCTACAGTATATTTGACATCTTTTTCAGGCTGTTAAAGCCATATTTTACTCTTTTTCAGGCAACTGTAGAACGGAATCCTCCTGTTAAACCAGCTTCATTCCAAGTCTGGGAGAAACATCACATATCCATGGTGTCACACAGTCAATATTGGACCATTCTGATGTAGGATTTTAAAATTAAAGGCTAAAATGTCCAAGTAAATCTACAGTATATTTGACATCTTTTTCAGGCTGTTAAAGCCATATTTTACTCTTTTTCAGGCAACTGTAGAACGGAATCCTCCTGTTAAACCAGCTTCATTCCAAGTCTGAGAGAAACATCACATATCCATGGTGTCACACAGTCAATATTGGACCATTCTGATGTAGGATTTTAAAATTAAAGGCTAAAATGTCCAAGTAAATCTACAGTATATTTGACATCTTTTTCAGGCTGTTAAAGCCATATTTTACTCTTTTTCAGGCAACTGTAGAACGGAATCCTCCTGTTAAACCAGCTTCATTCCAAGTCTGGGAGAAACATCACATATCCATGGTGTCACACAGTCAATATTGGACCATTCTGATGTAGGATTTTAAAATTAAAGGCTAAAATGTCCAAGTAAATCTACAGTATATTTGACATCTTTTTCAGGCTGTTAAAGCCATATTTTACTCTTTTTCAGGCAACTGTAGAACGGAATCCTCCTGTTAAACCAGCTTCATTCCAAGTCTGAGAGAAACATCACATATCCATGGTGTCACACAGTCAATATTGGACCATTCTGATGTAGGATTTTAAAATTAAAGGCTAAAATGTCCAAGTAAATCTACAGTATATTTGACATCTTTTTCAGGCTGTTAAAGCCATATTTTACTCTTTTTCAGGCAACTGTAGAACGGAATCCTCCTGTTAAACCAGCTTCATTCCAAGTCTGGGTGAGACATCACATATCCATGGTGTCACACAGTCAATATTGGACCATTCTGATGTAGGATTTTAAAATTAAAGGCTAAAATGTCCAAGTAAATCTACAGTATATTTGACATCTTTTTCAGGCTGTTAAAGCCATATTTTACTCTTTTTCAGGCAACTGTAGAACGGAATCCTCCTGTTAAACCAGCTTCATTCCAAGTCTGGAGAAACATCACATATCCATGGTGTCACACAGTCAATATTGGACCATTCTGATGTAGGATTTTAAAATTAAAGGCTAAAATGTCCAAGTAAATCTACAGTATATTTGACATCTTTTTCAGGCTGTTAAAGCCATATTTTACTCTTTTTCAGGCAACTGTAGAACGGAATCCTCCTGTTAAACCAGCTTCATTCCAAGTCTGGGAGAAACATCACATATCCATGGTGTCACACAGTCAATATTGGACCATTCTGATGTAGGATTTTAAAATTAAAGGCTAAAATGTCCAAGTAAATCTACAGTATATTTGACATCTTTTTCAGGCTGTTAAAGCCATATTTTACTCTTTTTCAGGCAACTGTAGAACGGAATCCTCCTGTTAAACCAGCTTCATTCCAAGTCTGAGAGAAACATCACATATCCATGGTGTCACACAGTCAATATTGGACCATTCTGATGTAGGATTTTAAAATTAAAGGCTAAAATGTCCAAGTAAATCTACAGTATATTTGACATCTTTTTCAGGCTGTTAAAGCCATATTTTACTCTTTTTCAGGCAACTGTAGAACGGAATCCTCCTGTTAAACCAGCTTCATTCCAAGTCTGAGAGAAACATCACATATCCATGGTGTCACACAGTCAATATTGGACCATTCTGATGTAGGATTTTAAAATTAAAGGCTAAAATGTCCAAGTAAATCTACAGTATATTTGACATCTTTTTCAGGCTGTTAAAGCCATATTTTACTCTTTTTCAGGCAACTGTAGAACGGAATCCTCCTGTTAAACCAGCTTCATTCCAAGTCTGGGAAACATCACATATCCATGGTGTCACACAGTCAATATTGGACCATTCTGATGTAGGATTTTAAAATTAAAGGCTAAAATGTCCAAGTAAATCTACAGTATATTTGACATCTTTTTCAGGCTGTTAAAGCCATATTTTACTCTTTTTCAGGCAACTGTAGAACGGAATCCTCCTGTTAAACCAGCTTCATTCCAAGTCTGAGAAACATCACATATCCATGGTGTCACACAGTCAATATTGGACCATTCTGATGTAGGATTTTAAAATTAAAGGCTAAAATGTCCAAGTAAATCTACAGTATATTTGACATCTTTTTCAGGCTGTTAAAGCCATATTTTACTCTTTTTCAGGCAACTGTAGAACGGAATCCTCCTGTTAAACCAGCTTCATTCCAAGTCTGGGTGAAACATCACATATCCATGGTGTCACACAGTCAATATTGGACCATTCTGATGTAGGATTTTAAAATTAAAGGCTAAAATGTCCAAGTAAATCTACAGTATATTTGACATCTTTTTCAGGCTGTTAAAGCCATATTTTACTCTTTTTCAGGCAACTGTAGAACGGAATCCTCCTGTTAAACCAGCTTCATTCCAAGTCTGGAGAAACATCACATATCCATGGTGTCACACAGTCAATATTGGACCATTCTGATGTAGGATTTTAAAATTAAAGGCTAAAATGTCCAAGTAAATCTACAGTATATTTGACATCTTTTTCAGGCTGTTAAAGCCATATTTTACTCTTTTTCAGGCAACTGTAGAACGGAATCCTCCTGTTAAACCAGCTTCATTCCAAGTCTGAGAGAAACATCACATATCCATGGTGTCACACAGTCAATATTGGACCATTCTGATGTAGGATTTTAAAATTAAAGGCTAAAATGTCCAAGTAAATCTACAGTATATTTGACATCTTTTTCAGGCTGTTAAAGCCATATTTTACTCTTTTTCAGGCAACTGTAGAACGGAATCCTCCTGTTAAACCAGCTTCATTCCAAGTCTGGGTGAAACATCACATATCCATGGTGTCACACAGTCAATATTGGACCATTCTGATGTAGGATTTTAAAATTAAAGGCTAAAATGTCCAAGTAAATCTACAGTATATTTGACATCTTTTTCAGGCTGTTAAAGCCATATTTTACTCTTTTTCAGGCAACTGTAGAACGGAATCCTCCTGTTAAACCAGCTTCATTCCAAGTCTGAGAGAAACATCACATATCCATGGTGTCACACAGTCAATATTGGACCATTCTGATGTAGGATTTTAAAATTAAAGGCTAAAATGTCCAAGTAAATCTACAGTATATTTGACATCTTTTTCAGGCTGTTAAAGCCATATTTTACTCTTTTTCAGGCAACTGTAGAACGGAATCCTCCTGTTAAACCAGCTTCATTCCAAGTCTGGGTGAAACATCACATATCCATGGTGTCACACAGTCAATATTGGACCATTCTGATGTAGGATTTTAAAATTAAAGGCTAAAATGTCCAAGTAAATCTACAGTATATTTGACATCTTTTTCAGGCTGTTAAAGCCATATTTTACTCTTTTTCAGGCAACTGTAGAACGGAATCCTCCTGTTAAACCAGCTTCATTCCAAGTCTGGGAAACATCACATATCCATGGTGTCACACAGTCAATATTGGACCATTCTGATGTAGGATTTTAAAATTAAAGGCTAAAATGTCCAAGTAAATCTACAGTATATTTGACATCTTTTTCAGGCTGTTAAAGCCATATTTTACTCTTTTTCAGGCAACTGTAGAACGGAATCCTCCTGTTAAACCAGCTTCATTCCAAGTCTGGAGAAACATCACATATCCATGGTGTCACACAGTCAATATTGGACCATTCTGATGTAGGATTTTAAAATTAAAGGCTAAAATGTCCAAGTAAATCTACAGTATATTTGACATCTTTTTCAGGCTGTTAAAGCCATATTTTACTCTTTTTCAGGCAACTGTAGAACGGAATCCTCCTGTTAAACCAGCTTCATTCCAAGTCTGGGAGAAACATCACATATCCATGGTGTCACACAGTCAATATTGGACCATTCTGATGTAGGATTTTAAAATTAAAGGCTAAAATGTCCAAGTAAATCTACAGTATATTTGACATCTTTTTCAGGCTGTTAAAGCCATATTTTACTCTTTTTCAGGCAACTGTAGAACGGAATCCTCCTGTTAAACCAGCTTCATTCCAAGTCTGGAGAAACATCACATATCCATGGTGTCACACAGTCAATATTGGACCATTCTGATGTAGGATTTTAAAATTAAAGGCTAAAATGTCCAAGTAAATCTACAGTATATTTGACATCTTTTTCAGGCTGTTAAAGCCATATTTTACTCTTTTTCAGGCAACTGTAGAACGGAATCCTCCTGTTAAACCAGCTTCATTCCAAGTCTGGGTGAAACATCACATATCCATGGTGTCACACAGTCAATATTGGACCATTCTGATGTAGGATTTTAAAATTAAAGGCTAAAATGTCCAAGTAAATCTACAGTATATTTGACATCTTTTTCAGGCTGTTAAAGCCATATTTTACTCTTTTTCAGGCAACTGTAGAACGGAATCCTCCTGTTAAACCAGCTTCATTCCAAGTCTGGGAGAAACATCACATATCCATGGTGTCACACAGTCAATATTGGACCATTCTGATGTAGGATTTTAAAATTAAAGGCTAAAATGTCCAAGTAAATCTACAGTATATTTGACATCTTTTTCAGGCTGTTAAAGCCATATTTTACTCTTTTTCAGGCAACTGTAGAACGGAATCCTCCTGTTAAACCAGCTTCATTCCAAGTCTGGGAAACATCACATATCCATGGTGTCACACAGTCAATATTGGACCATTCTGATGTAGGATTTTAAAATTAAAGGCTAAAATGTCCAAGTAAATCTACAGTATATTTGACATCTTTTTCAGGCTGTTAAAGCCATATTTTACTCTTTTTCAGGCAACTGTAGAACGGAATCCTCCTGTTAAACCAGCTTCATTCCAAGTCTGGGAAACATCACATATCCATGGTGTCACACAGTCAATATTGGACCATTCTGATGTAGGATTTTAAAATTAAAGGCTAAAATGTCCAAGTAAATCTACAGTATATTTGACATCTTTTTCAGGCTGTTAAAGCCATATTTTACTCTTTTTCAGGCAACTGTAGAACGGAATCCTCCTGTTAAACCAGCTTCATTCCAAGTCTGGGAAACATCACATATCCATGGTGTCACACAGTCAATATTGGACCATTCTGATGTAGGATTTTAAAATTAAAGGCTAAAATGTCCAAGTAAATCTACAGTATATTTGACATCTTTTTCAGGCTGTTAAAGCCATATTTTACTCTTTTTCAGGCAACTGTAGAACGGAATCCTCCTGTTAAACCAGCTTCATTCCAAGTCTGAGAGAAACATCACATATCCATGGTGTCACACAGTCAATATTGGACCATTCTGATGTAGGATTTTAAAATTAAAGGCTAAAATGTCCAAGTAAATCTACAGTATATTTGACATCTTTTTCAGGCTGTTAAAGCCATATTTTACTCTTTTTCAGGCAACTGTAGAACGGAATCCTCCTGTTAAACCAGCTTCATTCCAAGTCTGGGTGAAACATCACATATCCATGGTGTCACACAGTCAATATTGGACCATTCTGATGTAGGATTTTAAAATTAAAGGCTAAAATGTCCAAGTAAATCTACAGTATATTTGACATCTTTTTCAGGCTGTTAAAGCCATATTTTACTCTTTTTCAGGCAACTGTAGAACGGAATCCTCCTGTTAAACCAGCTTCATTCCAAGTCTGGGAGAAACATCACATATCCATGGTGTCACACAGTCAATATTGGACCATTCTGATGTAGGATTTTAAAATTAAAGGCTAAAATGTCCAAGTAAATCTACAGTATATTTGACATCTTTTTCAGGCTGTTAAAGCCATATTTTACTCTTTTTCAGGCAACTGTAGAACGGAATCCTCCTGTTAAACCAGCTTCATTCCAAGTCTGGGAGAAACATCACATATCCATGGTGTCACACAGTCAATATTGGACCATTCTGATGTAGGATTTTAAAATTAAAGGCTAAAATGTCCAAGTAAATCTACAGTATATTTGACATCTTTTTCAGGCTGTTAAAGCCATATTTTACTCTTTTTCAGGCAACTGTAGAACGGAATCCTCCTGTTAAACCAGCTTCATTCCAAGTCTGGGAAACATCACATATCCATGGTGTCACACAGTCAATATTGGACCATTCTGATGTAGGATTTTAAAATTAAAGGCTAAAATGTCCAAGTAAATCTACAGTATATTTGACATCTTTTTCAGGCTGTTAAAGCCATATTTTACTCTTTTTCAGGCAACTGTAGAACGGAATCCTCCTGTTAAACCAGCTTCATTCCAAGTCTGGAGAAACATCACATATCCATGGTGTCACACAGTCAATATTGGACCATTCTGATGTAGGATTTTAAAATTAAAGGCTAAAATGTCCAAGTAAATCTACAGTATATTTGACATCTTTTTCAGGCTGTTAAAGCCATATTTTACTCTTTTTCAGGCAACTGTAGAACGGAATCCTCCTGTTAAACCAGCTTCATTCCAAGTCTGGGAAACATCACATATCCATGGTGTCACACAGTCAATATTGGACCATTCTGATGTAGGATTTTAAAATTAAAGGCTAAAATGTCCAAGTAAATCTACAGTATATTTGACATCTTTTTCAGGCTGTTAAAGCCATATTTTACTCTTTTTCAGGCAACTGTAGAACGGAATCCTCCTGTTAAACCAGCTTCATTCCAAGTCTGAGAGAAACATCACATATCCATGGTGTCACACAGTCAATATTGGACCATTCTGATGTAGGATTTTAAAATTAAAGGCTAAAATGTCCAAGTAAATCTACAGTATATTTGACATCTTTTTCAGGCTGTTAAAGCCATATTTTACTCTTTTTCAGGCAACTGTAGAACGGAATCCTCCTGTTAAACCAGCTTCATTCCAAGTCTGGGTAAACATCACATATCCATGGTGTCACACAGTCAATATTGGACCATTCTGATGTAGGATTTTAAAATTAAAGGCTAAAATGTCCAAGTAAATCTACAGTATATTTGACATCTTTTTCAGGCTGTTAAAGCCATATTTTACTCTTTTTCAGGCAACTGTAGAACGGAATCCTCCTGTTAAACCAGCTTCATTCCAAGTCTGAGAGAAACATCACATATCCATGGTGTCACACAGTCAATATTGGACCATTCTGATGTAGGATTTTAAAATTAAAGGCTAAAATGTCCAAGTAAATCTACAGTATATTTGACATCTTTTTCAGGCTGTTAAAGCCATATTTTACTCTTTTTCAGGCAACTGTAGAACGGAATCCTCCTGTTAAACCAGCTTCATTCCAAGTCTGGGAAACATCACATATCCATGGTGTCACACAGTCAATATTGGACCATTCTGATGTAGGATTTTAAAATTAAAGGCTAAAATGTCCAAGTAAATCTACAGTATATTTGACATCTTTTTCAGGCTGTTAAAGCCATATTTTACTCTTTTTCAGGCAACTGTAGAACGGAATCCTCCTGTTAAACCAGCTTCATTCCAAGTCTGAGAGAAACATCACATATCCATGGTGTCACACAGTCAATATTGGACCATTCTGATGTAGGATTTTAAAATTAAAGGCTAAAATGTCCAAGTAAATCTACAGTATATTTGACATCTTTTTCAGGCTGTTAAAGCCATATTTTACTCTTTTTCAGGCAACTGTAGAACGGAATCCTCCTGTTAAACCAGCTTCATTCCAAGTCTGGGAGAAACATCACATATCCATGGTGTCACACAGTCAATATTGGACCATTCTGATGTAGGATTTTAAAATTAAAGGCTAAAATGTCCAAGTAAATCTACAGTATATTTGACATCTTTTTCAGGCTGTTAAAGCCATATTTTACTCTTTTTCAGGCAACTGTAGAACGGAATCCTCCTGTTAAACCAGCTTCATTCCAAGTCTGAGAGAAACATCACATATCCATGGTGTCACACAGTCAATATTGGACCATTCTGATGTAGGATTTTAAAATTAAAGGCTAAAATGTCCAAGTAAATCTACAGTATATTTGACATCTTTTTCAGGCTGTTAAAGCCATATTTTACTCTTTTTCAGGCAACTGTAGAACGGAATCCTCCTGTTAAACCAGCTTCATTCCAAGTCTGGGTGAAACATCACATATCCATGGTGTCACACAGTCAATATTGGACCATTCTGATGTAGGATTTTAAAATTAAAGGCTAAAATGTCCAAGTAAATCTACAGTATATTTGACATCTTTTTCAGGCTGTTAAAGCCATATTTTACTCTTTTTCAGGCAACTGTAGAACGGAATCCTCCTGTTAAACCAGCTTCATTCCAAGTCTGGGTGAAACATCACATATCCATGGTGTCACACAGTCAATATTGGACCATTCTGATGTAGGATTTTAAAATTAAAGGCTAAAATGTCCAAGTAAATCTACAGTATATTTGACATCTTTTTCAGGCTGTTAAAGCCATATTTTACTCTTTTTCAGGCAACTGTAGAACGGAATCCTCCTGTTAAACCAGCTTCATTCCAAGTCTGGGAAACATCACATATCCATGGTGTCACACAGTCAATATTGGACCATTCTGATGTAGGATTTTAAAATTAAAGGCTAAAATGTCCAAGTAAATCTACAGTATATTTGACATCTTTTTCAGGCTGTTAAAGCCATATTTTACTCTTTTTCAGGCAACTGTAGAACGGAATCCTCCTGTTAAACCAGCTTCATTCCAAGTCTGGGAAACATCACATATCCATGGTGTCACACAGTCAATATTGGACCATTCTGATGTAGGATTTTAAAATTAAAGGCTAAAATGTCCAAGTAAATCTACAGTATATTTGACATCTTTTTCAGGCTGTTAAAGCCATATTTTACTCTTTTTCAGGCAACTGTAGAACGGAATCCTCCTGTTAAACCAGCTTCATTCCAAGTCTGAGAGAAACATCACATATCCATGGTGTCACACAGTCAATATTGGACCATTCTGATGTAGGATTTTAAAATTAAAGGCTAAAATGTCCAAGTAAATCTACAGTATATTTGACATCTTTTTCAGGCTGTTAAAGCCATATTTTACTCTTTTTCAGGCAACTGTAGAACGGAATCCTCCTGTTAAACCAGCTTCATTCCAAGTCTGGGTGAAACATCACATATCCATGGTGTCACACAGTCAATATTGGACCATTCTGATGTAGGATTTTAAAATTAAAGGCTAAAATGTCCAAGTAAATCTACAGTATATTTGACATCTTTTTCAGGCTGTTAAAGCCATATTTTACTCTTTTTCAGGCAACTGTAGAACGGAATCCTCCTGTTAAACCAGCTTCATTCCAAGTCTGGAGAAACATCACATATCCATGGTGTCACACAGTCAATATTGGACCATTCTGATGTAGGATTTTAAAATTAAAGGCTAAAATGTCCAAGTAAATCTACAGTATATTTGACATCTTTTTCAGGCTGTTAAAGCCATATTTTACTCTTTTTCAGGCAACTGTAGAACGGAATCCTCCTGTTAAACCAGCTTCATTCCAAGTCTGGGAGAAACATCACATATCCATGGTGTCACACAGTCAATATTGGACCATTCTGATGTAGGATTTTAAAATTAAAGGCTAAAATGTCCAAGTAAATCTACAGTATATTTGACATCTTTTTCAGGCTGTTAAAGCCATATTTTACTCTTTTTCAGGCAACTGTAGAACGGAATCCTCCTGTTAAACCAGCTTCATTCCAAGTCTGGGAAACATCACATATCCATGGTGTCACACAGTCAATATTGGACCATTCTGATGTAGGATTTTAAAATTAAAGGCTAAAATGTCCAAGTAAATCTACAGTATATTTGACATCTTTTTCAGGCTGTTAAAGCCATATTTTACTCTTTTTCAGGCAACTGTAGAACGGAATCCTCCTGTTAAACCAGCTTCATTCCAAGTCTGGGAGAAACATCACATATCCATGGTGTCACACAGTCAATATTGGACCATTCTGATGTAGGATTTTAAAATTAAAGGCTAAAATGTCCAAGTAAATCTACAGTATATTTGACATCTTTTTCAGGCTGTTAAAGCCATATTTTACTCTTTTTCAGGCAACTGTAGAACGGAATCCTCCTGTTAAACCAGCTTCATTCCAAGTCTGGGAAACATCACATATCCATGGTGTCACACAGTCAATATTGGACCATTCTGATGTAGGATTTTAAAATTAAAGGCTAAAATGTCCAAGTAAATCTACAGTATATTTGACATCTTTTTCAGGCTGTTAAAGCCATATTTTACTCTTTTTCAGGCAACTGTAGAACGGAATCCTCCTGTTAAACCAGCTTCATTCCAAGTCTGAGAGAAACATCACATATCCATGGTGTCACACAGTCAATATTGGACCATTCTGATGTAGGATTTTAAAATTAAAGGCTAAAATGTCCAAGTAAATCTACAGTATATTTGACATCTTTTTCAGGCTGTTAAAGCCATATTTTACTCTTTTTCAGGCAACTGTAGAACGGAATCCTCCTGTTAAACCAGCTTCATTCCAAGTCTGGGTGAAACATCACATATCCATGGTGTCACACAGTCAATATTGGACCATTCTGATGTAGGATTTTAAAATTAAAGGCTAAAATGTCCAAGTAAATCTACAGTATATTTGACATCTTTTTCAGGCTGTTAAAGCCATATTTTACTCTTTTTCAGGCAACTGTAGAACGGAATCCTCCTGTTAAACCAGCTTCATTCCAAGTCTGGAGAAACATCACATATCCATGGTGTCACACAGTCAATATTGGACCATTCTGATGTAGGATTTTAAAATTAAAGGCTAAAATGTCCAAGTAAATCTACAGTATATTTGACATCTTTTTCAGGCTGTTAAAGCCATATTTTACTCTTTTTCAGGCAACTGTAGAACGGAATCCTCCTGTTAAACCAGCTTCATTCCAAGTCTGGGAGAAACATCACATATCCATGGTGTCACACAGTCAATATTGGACCATTCTGATGTAGGATTTTAAAATTAAAGGCTAAAATGTCCAAGTAAATCTACAGTATATTTGACATCTTTTTCAGGCTGTTAAAGCCATATTTTACTCTTTTTCAGGCAACTGTAGAACGGAATCCTCCTGTTAAACCAGCTTCATTCCAAGTCTGGGAAACATCACATATCCATGGTGTCACACAGTCAATATTGGACCATTCTGATGTAGGATTTTAAAATTAAAGGCTAAAATGTCCAAGTAAATCTACAGTATATTTGACATCTTTTTCAGGCTGTTAAAGCCATATTTTACTCTTTTTCAGGCAACTGTAGAACGGAATCCTCCTGTTAAACCAGCTTCATTCCAAGTCTGGGAAACATCACATATCCATGGTGTCACACAGTCAATATTGGACCATTCTGATGTAGGATTTTAAAATTAAAGGCTAAAATGTCCAAGTAAATCTACAGTATATTTGACATCTTTTTCAGGCTGTTAAAGCCATATTTTACTCTTTTTCAGGCAACTGTAGAACGGAATCCTCCTGTTAAACCAGCTTCATTCCAAGTCTGGGAAACATCACATATCCATGGTGTCACACAGTCAATATTGGACCATTCTGATGTAGGATTTTAAAATTAAAGGCTAAAATGTCCAAGTAAATCTACAGTATATTTGACATCTTTTTCAGGCTGTTAAAGCCATATTTTACTCTTTTTCAGGCAACTGTAGAACGGAATCCTCCTGTTAAACCAGCTTCATTCCAAGTCTGAGAGAAACATCACATATCCATGGTGTCACACAGTCAATATTGGACCATTCTGATGTAGGATTTTAAAATTAAAGGCTAAAATGTCCAAGTAAATCTACAGTATATTTGACATCTTTTTCAGGCTGTTAAAGCCATATTTTACTCTTTTTCAGGCAACTGTAGAACGGAATCCTCCTGTTAAACCAGCTTCATTCCAAGTCTGGGTGAAACATCACATATCCATGGTGTCACACAGTCAATATTGGACCATTCTGATGTAGGATTTTAAAATTAAAGGCTAAAATGTCCAAGTAAATCTACAGTATATTTGACATCTTTTTCAGGCTGTTAAAGCCATATTTTACTCTTTTTCAGGCAACTGTAGAACGGAATCCTCCTGTTAAACCAGCTTCATTCCAAGTCTGGGAGAAACATCACATATCCATGGTGTCACACAGTCAATATGGACCATTCTGATGTAGGATTTTAAAATTAAAGGCTAAAATGTCCAAGTAAATCTACAGTATATTTGACATCTTTTTCAGGCTGTTAAAGCCATATTTTACTCTTTTTCAGGCAACTGTAGAACGGAATCCTCCTGTTAAACCAGCTTCATTCCAAGTCTGGGAGAAACATCACATATCCATGGTGTCACACAGTCAATATTGGACCATTCTGATGTAGGATTTTAAAATTAAAGGCTAAAATGTCCAAGTAAATCTACAGTATATTTGACATCTTTTTCAGGCTGTTAAAGCCATATTTTACTCTTTTTCAGGCAACTGTAGAACGGAATCCTCCTGTTAAACCAGCTTCATTCCAAGTCTGGGTAAACATCACATATCCATGGTGTCACACAGTCAATATTGGACCATTCTGATGTAGGATTTTAAAATTAAAGGCTAAAATGTCCAAGTAAATCTACAGTATATTTGACATCTTTTTCAGGCTGTTAAAGCCATATTTTACTCTTTTTCAGGCAACTGTAGAACGGAATCCTCCTGTTAAACCAGCTTCATTCCAAGTCTGGAGAAACATCACATATCCATGGTGTCACACAGTCAATATTGGACCATTCTGATGTAGGATTTTAAAATTAAAGGCTAAAATGTCCAAGTAAATCTACAGTATATTTGACATCTTTTTCAGGCTGTTAAAGCCATATTTTACTCTTTTTCAGGCAACTGTAGAACGGAATCCTCCTGTTAAACCAGCTTCATTCCAAGTCTGGGAAACATCACATATCCATGGTGTCACACAGTCAATATTGGACCATTCTGATGTAGGATTTTAAAATTAAAGGCTAAAATGTCCAAGTAAATCTACAGTATATTTGACATCTTTTTCAGGCTGTTAAAGCCATATTTTACTCTTTTTCAGGCAACTGTAGAACGGAATCCTCCTGTTAAACCAGCTTCATTCCAAGTCTGGGAAACATCACATATCCATGGTGTCACACAGTCAATATTGGACCATTCTGATGTAGGATTTTAAAATTAAAGGCTAAAATGTCCAAGTAAATCTACAGTATATTTGACATCTTTTTCAGGCTGTTAAAGCCATATTTTACTCTTTTTCAGGCAACTGTAGAACGGAATCCTCCTGTTAAACCAGCTTCATTCCAAGTCTGGGAAACATCACATATCCATGGTGTCACACAGTCAATATTGGACCATTCTGATGTAGGATTTTAAAATTAAAGGCTAAAATGTCCAAGTAAATCTACAGTATATTTGACATCTTTTTCAGGCTGTTAAAGCCATATTTTACTCTTTTTCAGGCAACTGTAGAACGGAATCCTCCTGTTAAACCAGCTTCATTCCAAGTCTGAGAGAAACATCACATATCCATGGTGTCACACAGTCAATATTGGACCATTCTGATGTAGGATTTTAAAATTAAAGGCTAAAATGTCCAAGTAAATCTACAGTATATTTGACATCTTTTTCAGGCTGTTAAAGCCATATTTTACTCTTTTTCAGGCAACTGTAGAACGGAATCCTCCTGTTAAACCAGCTTCATTCCAAGTCTGGGAAACATCACATATCCATGGTGTCACACAGTCAATATTGGACCATTCTGATGTAGGATTTTAAAATTAAAGGCTAAAATGTCCAAGTAAATCTACAGTATATTTGACATCTTTTTCAGGCTGTTAAAGCCATATTTTACTCTTTTTCAGGCAACTGTAGAACGGAATCCTCCTGTTAAACCAGCTTCATTCCAAGTCTGGGAAACATCACATATCCATGGTGTCACACAGTCAATATTGGACCATTCTGATGTAGGATTTTAAAATTAAAGGCTAAAATGTCCAAGTAAATCTACAGTATATTTGACATCTTTTTCAGGCTGTTAAAGCCATATTTTACTCTTTTTCAGGCAACTGTAGAACGGAATCCTCCTGTTAAACCAGCTTCATTCCAAGTCTGAGAGAAACATCACATATCCATGGTGTCACACAGTCAATATTGGACCATTCTGATGTAGGATTTTAAAATTAAAGGCTAAAATGTCCAAGTAAATCTACAGTATATTTGACATCTTTTTCAGGCTGTTAAAGCCATATTTTACTCTTTTTCAGGCAACTGTAGAACGGAATCCTCCTGTTAAACCAGCTTCATTCCAAGTCTGAGAAACATCACATATCCATGGTGTCACACAGTCAATATTGGACCATTCTGATGTAGGATTTTAAAATTAAAGGCTAAAATGTCCAAGTAAATCTACAGTATATTTGACATCTTTTTCAGGCTGTTAAAGCCATATTTTACTCTTTTTCAGGCAACTGTAGAACGGAATCCTCCTGTTAAACCAGCTTCATTCCAAGTCTGGGAAACATCACATATCCATGGTGTCACACAGTCAATATTGGACCATTCTGATGTAGGATTTTAAAATTAAAGGCTAAAATGTCCAAGTAAATCTACAGTATATTTGACATCTTTTTCAGGCTGTTAAAGCCATATTTTACTCTTTTTCAGGCAACTGTAGAACGGAATCCTCCTGTTAAACCAGCTTCATTCCAAGTCTGGGAAACATCACATATCCATGGTGTCACACAGTCAATATTGGACCATTCTGATGTAGGATTTTAAAATTAAAGGCTAAAATGTCCAAGTAAATCTACAGTATATTTGACATCTTTTTCAGGCTGTTAAAGCCATATTTTACTCTTTTTCAGGCAACTGTAGAACGGAATCCTCCTGTTAAACCAGCTTCATTCCAAGTCTGAGAGAAACATCACATATCCATGGTGTCACACAGTCAATATTGGACCATTCTGATGTAGGATTTTAAAATTAAAGGCTAAAATGTCCAAGTAAATCTACAGTATATTTGACATCTTTTTCAGGCTGTTAAAGCCATATTTTACTCTTTTTCAGGCAACTGTAGAACGGAATCCTCCTGTTAAACCAGCTTCATTCCAAGTCTGGGTGAAACATCACATATCCATGGTGTCACACAGTCAATATTGGACCATTCTGATGTAGGATTTTAAAATTAAAGGCTAAAATGTCCAAGTAAATCTACAGTATATTTGACATCTTTTTCAGGCTGTTAAAGCCATATTTTACTCTTTTTCAGGCAACTGTAGAACGGAATCCTCCTGTTAAACCAGCTTCATTCCAAGTCTGGGAGAAACATCACATATCCATGGTGTCACACAGTCAATATTGGACCATTCTGATGTAGGATTTTAAAATTAAAGGCTAAAATGTCCAAGTAAATCTACAGTATATTTGACATCTTTTTCAGGCTGTTAAAGCCATATTTTACTCTTTTTCAGGCAACTGTAGAACGGAATCCTCCTGTTAAACCAGCTTCATTCCAAGTCTGGAGAAACATCACATATCCATGGTGTCACACAGTCAATATTGGACCATTCTGATGTAGGATTTTAAAATTAAAGGCTAAAATGTCCAAGTAAATCTACAGTATATTTGACATCTTTTTCAGGCTGTTAAAGCCATATTTTACTCTTTTTCAGGCAACTGTAGAACGGAATCCTCCTGTTAAACCAGCTTCATTCCAAGTCTGGGAAACATCACATATCCATGGTGTCACACAGTCAATATTGGACCATTCTGATGTAGGATTTTAAAATTAAAGGCTAAAATGTCCAAGTAAATCTACAGTATATTTGACATCTTTTTCAGGCTGTTAAAGCCATATTTTACTCTTTTTCAGGCAACTGTAGAACGGAATCCTCCTGTTAAACCAGCTTCATTCCAAGTCTGGGTAAACATCACATATCCATGGTGTCACACAGTCAATATTGGACCATTCTGATGTAGGATTTTAAAATTAAAGGCTAAAATGTCCAAGTAAATCTACAGTATATTTGACATCTTTTTCAGGCTGTTAAAGCCATATTTTACTCTTTTTCAGGCAACTGTAGAACGGAATCCTCCTGTTAAACCAGCTTCATTCCAAGTCTGGGAAACATCACATATCCATGGTGTCACACAGTCAATATTGGACCATTCTGATGTAGGATTTTAAAATTAAAGGCTAAAATGTCCAAGTAAATCTACAGTATATTTGACATCTTTTTCAGGCTGTTAAAGCCATATTTTACTCTTTTTCAGGCAACTGTAGAACGGAATCCTCCTGTTAAACCAGCTTCATTCCAAGTCTGAGAGAAACATCACATATCCATGGTGTCACACAGTCAATATTGGACCATTCTGATGTAGGATTTTAAAATTAAAGGCTAAAATGTCCAAGTAAATCTACAGTATATTTGACATCTTTTTCAGGCTGTTAAAGCCATATTTTACTCTTTTTCAGGCAACTGTAGAACGGAATCCTCCTGTTAAGCCAGCTTCATTCCAAGTCTGGGAAACATCACATATCCATGGTGTCACACAGTCAATATTGGACCATTCTGATGTAGGATTTTAAAATTAAAGGCTAAAATGTCCAAGTAAATCTACAGTATATTTGACATCTTTTTCAGGCTGTTAAAGCCATATTTTACTCTTTTTCAGGCAACTGTAGAACGGAATCCTCCTGTTAAACCAGCTTCATTCCAAGTCTGAGAGAAACATCACATATCCATGGTGTCACACAGTCAATATTGGACCATTCTGATGTAGGATTTTAAAATTAAAGGCTAAAATGTCCAAGTAAATCTACAGTATATTTGACATCTTTTTCAGGCTGTTAAAGCCATATTTTACTCTTTTTCAGGCAACTGTAGAACGGAATCCTCCTGTTAAACCAGCTTCATTCCAAGTCTGGGTAAACATCACATATCCATGGTGTCACACAGTCAATATTGGACCATTCTGATGTAGGATTTTAAAATTAAAGGCTAAAATGTCCAAGTAAATCTACAGTATATTTGACATCTTTTTCAGGCTGTTAAAGCCATATTTTACTCTTTTTCAGGCAACTGTAGAACGGAATCCTCCTGTTAAACCAGCTTCATTCCAAGTCTGGGAAACATCACATATCCATGGTGTCACACAGTCAATATTGGACCATTCTGATGTAGGATTTTAAAATTAAAGGCTAAAATGTCCAAGTAAATCTACAGTATATTTGACATCTTTTTCAGGCTGTTAAAGCCATATTTTACTCTTTTTCAGGCAACTGTAGAACGGAATCCTCCTGTTAAACCAGCTTCATTCCAAGTCTGGGTAAACATCACATATCCATGGTGTCACACAGTCAATATTGGACCATTCTGATGTAGGATTTTAAAATTAAAGGCTAAAATGTCCAAGTAAATCTACAGTATATTTGACATCTTTTTCAGGCTGTTAAAGCCATATTTTACTCTTTTTCAGGCAACTGTAGAACGGAATCCTCCTGTTAAACCAGCTTCATTCCAAGTCTGAGAGAACATCACATATCCATGGTGTCACACAGTCAATATTGGACCATTCTGATGTAGGATTTTAAAATTAAAGGCTAAAATGTCCAAGTAAATCTACAGTATATTTGACATCTTTTTCAGGCTGTTAAAGCCATATTTTACTCTTTTTCAGGCAACTGTAGAACGGAATCCTCCTGTTAAACCAGCTTCATTCCAAGTCTGGGAAACATCACATATCCATGGTGTCACACAGTCAATATTGGACCATTCTGATGTAGGATTTTAAAATTAAAGGCTAAAATGTCCAAGTAAATCTACAGTATATTTGACATCTTTTTCAGGCTGTTAAAGCCATATTTTACTCTTTTTCAGGCAACTGTAGAACGGAATCCTCCTGTTAAACCAGCTTCATTCCAAGTCTGGGAAACATCACATATCCATGGTGTCACACAGTCAATATTGGACCATTCTGATGTAGGATTTTAAAATTAAAGGCTAAAATGTCCAAGTAAATCTACAGTATATTTGACATCTTTTTCAGGCTGTTAAAGCCATATTTTACTCTTTTTCAGGCAACTGTAGAACGGAATCCTCCTGTTAAACCAGCTTCATTCCAAGTCTGAGAGAAACATCACATATCCATGGTGTCACACAGTCAATATTGGACCATTCTGATGTAGGATTTTAAAATTAAAGGCTAAAATGTCCAAGTAAATCTACAGTATATTTGACATCTTTTTCAGGCTGTTAAAGCCATATTTTACTCTTTTTCAGGCAACTGTAGAACGGAATCCTCCTGTTAAACCAGCTTCATTCCAAGTCTGGGAAACATCACATATCCATGGTGTCACACAGTCAATATTGGACCATTCTGATGTAGGATTTTAAAATTAAAGGCTAAAATGTCCAAGTAAATCTACAGTATATTTGACATCTTTTTCAGGCTGTTAAAGCCATATTTTACTCTTTTTCAGGCAACTGTAGAACGGAATCCTCCTGTTAAACCAGCTTCATTCCAAGTCTGGGAAACATCACATATCCATGGTGTCACACAGTCAATATTGGACCATTCTGATGTAGGATTTTAAAATTAAAGGCTAAAATGTCCAAGTAAATCTACAGTATATTTGACATCTTTTTCAGGCTGTTAAAGCCATATTTTACTCTTTTTCAGGCAACTGTAGAACGGAATCCTCCTGTTAAACCAGCTTCATTCCAAGTCTGGGTGAAACATCACATATCCATGGTGTCACACAGTCAATATTGGACCATTCTGATGTAGGATTTTAAAATTAAAGGCTAAAATGTCCAAGTAAATCTACAGTATATTTGACATCTTTTTCAGGCTGTTAAAGCCATATTTTACTCTTTTTCAGGCAACTGTAGAACGGAATCCTCCTGTTAAACCAGCTTCATTCCAAGTCTGGGTGAAACATCACATATCCATGGTGTCACACAGTCAATATTGGACCATTCTGATGTAGGATTTTAAAATTAAAGGCTAAAATGTCCAAGTAAATCTACAGTATATTTGACATCTTTTTCAGGCTGTTAAAGCCATATTTTACTCTTTTTCAGGCAACTGTAGAACGGAATCCTCCTGTTAAACCAGCTTCATTCCAAGTCTGGGAAACATCACATATCCATGGTGTCACACAGTCAATATTGGACCATTCTGATGTAGGATTTTAAAATTAAAGGCTAAAATGTCCAAGTAAATCTACAGTATATTTGACATCTTTTTCAGGCTGTTAAAGCCATATTTTACTCTTTTTCAGGCAACTGTAGAACGGAATCCTCCTGTTAAACCAGCTTCATTCCAAGTCTGGGAAACATCACATATCCATGGTGTCACACAGTCAATATTGGACCATTCTGATGTAGGATTTTAAAATTAAAGGCTAAAATGTCCAAGTAAATCTACAGTATATTTGACATCTTTTTCAGGCTGTTAAAGCCATATTTTACTCTTTTTCAGGCAACTGTAGAACGGAATCCTCCTGTTAAACCAGCTTCATTCCAAGTCTGGGAGAAACATCACATATCCATGGTGTCACACAGTCAATATTGGACCATTCTGATGTAGGATTTTAAAATTAAAGGCTAAAATGTCCAAGTAAATCTACAGTATATTTGACATCTTTTTCAGGCTGTTAAAGCCATATTTTACTCTTTTTCAGGCAACTGTAGAACGGAATCCTCCTGTTAAACCAGCTTCATTCCAAGTCTGGGAGAAACATCACATATCCATGGTGTCACACAGTCAATATTGGACCATTCTGATGTAGGATTTTAAAATTAAAGGCTAAAATGTCCAAGTAAATCTACAGTATATTTGACATCTTTTTCAGGCTGTTAAAGCCATATTTTACTCTTTTTCAGGCAACTGTAGAACGGAATCCTCCTGTTAAACCAGCTTCATTCCAAGTCTGGGTGAGACATCACATATCCATGGTGTCACACAGTCAATATTGGACCATTCTGATGTAGGATTTTAAAATTAAAGGCTAAAATGTCCAAGTAAATCTACAGTATATTTGACATCTTTTTCAGGCTGTTAAAGCCATATTTTACTCTTTTTCAGGCAACTGTAGAACGGAATCCTCCTGTTAAGCCAGCTTCATTCCAAGTCTGGGAAACATCACATATCCATGGTGTCACACAGTCAATATTGGACCATTCTGATGTAGGATTTTAAAATTAAAGGCTAAAATGTCCAAGTAAATCTACAGTATATTTGACATCTTTTTCAGGCTGTTAAAGCCATATTTTACTCTTTTTCAGGCAACTGTAGAACGGAATCCTCCTGTTAAACCAGCTTCATTCCAAGTCTGGGAAACATCACATATCCATGGTGTCACACAGTCAATATTGGACCATTCTGATGTAGGATTTTAAAATTAAAGGCTAAAATGTCCAAGTAAATCTACAGTATATTTGACATCTTTTTCAGGCTGTTAAAGCCATATTTTACTCTTTTTCAGGCAACTGTAGAACGGAATCCTCCTGTTAAACCAGCTTCATTCCAAGTCTGAGAGAAACATCACATATCCATGGTGTCACACAGTCAATATTGGACCATTCTGATGTAGGATTTTAAAATTAAAGGCTAAAATGTCCAAGTAAATCTACAGTATATTTGACATCTTTTTCAGGCTGTTAAAGCCATATTTTACTCTTTTTCAGGCAACTGTAGAACGGAATCCTCCTGTTAAACCAGCTTCATTCCAAGTCTGGGTGAAACATCACATATCCATGGTGTCACACAGTCAATATTGGACCATTCTGATGTAGGATTTTAAAATTAAAGGCTAAAATGTCCAAGTAAATCTACAGTATATTTGACATCTTTTTCAGGCTGTTAAAGCCATATTTTACTCTTTTTCAGGCAACTGTAGAACGGAATCCTCCTGTTAAACCAGCTTCATTCCAAGTCTGGGAAACATCACATATCCATGGTGTCACACAGTCAATATTGGACCATTCTGATGTAGGATTTTAAAATTAAAGGCTAAAATGTCCAAGTAAATCTACAGTATATTTGACATCTTTTTCAGGCTGTTAAAGCCATATTTTACTCTTTTTCAGGCAACTGTAGAACGGAATCCTCCTGTTAAACCAGCTTCATTCCAAGTCTGAGAGAAACATCACATATCCATGGTGTCACACAGTCAATATTGGACCATTCTGATGTAGGATTTTAAAATTAAAGGCTAAAATGTCCAAGTAAATCTACAGTATATTTGACATCTTTTTCAGGCTGTTAAAGCCATATTTTACTCTTTTTCAGGCAACTGTAGAACGGAATCCTCCTGTTAAACCAGCTTCATTCCAAGTCTGGGTGAAACATCACATATCCATGGTGTCACACAGTCAATATTGGACCATTCTGATGTAGGATTTTAAAATTAAAGGCTAAAATGTCCAAGTAAATCTACAGTATATTTGACATCTTTTTCAGGCTGTTAAAGCCATATTTTACTCTTTTTCAGGCAACTGTAGAACGGAATCCTCCTGTTAAACCAGCTTCATTCCAAGTCTGGGTGAAACATCACATATCCATGGTGTCACACAGTCAATATTGGACCATTCTGATGTAGGATTTTAAAATTAAAGGCTAAAATGTCCAAGTAAATCTACAGTATATTTGACATCTTTTTCAGGCTGTTAAAGCCATATTTTACTCTTTTTCAGGCAACTGTAGAACGGAATCCTCCTGTTAAACCAGCTTCATTCCAAGTCTGGGAAACATCACATATCCATGGTGTCACACAGTCAATATTGGACCATTCTGATGTAGGATTTTAAAATTAAAGGCTAAAATGTCCAAGTAAATCTACAGTATATTTGACATCTTTTTCAGGCTGTTAAAGCCATATTTTACTCTTTTTCAGGCAACTGTAGAACGGAATCCTCCTGTTAAACCAGCTTCATTCCAAGTCTGGGTAAACATCACATATCCATGGTGTCACACAGTCAATATTGGACCATTCTGATGTAGGATTTTAAAATTAAAGGCTAAAATGTCCAAGTAAATCTACAGTATATTTGACATCTTTTTCAGGCTGTTAAAGCCATATTTTACTCTTTTTCAGGCAACTGTAGAACGGAATCCTCCTGTTAAACCAGCTTCATTCCAAGTCTGAGAGAAACATCACATATCCATGGTGTCACACAGTCAATATTGGACCATTCTGATGTAGGATTTTAAAATTAAAGGCTAAAATGTCCAAGTAAATCTACAGTATATTTGACATCTTTTTCAGGCTGTTAAAGCCATATTTTACTCTTTTTCAGGCAACTGTAGAACGGAATCCTCCTGTTAAACCAGCTTCATTCCAAGTCTGGGTGAAACATCACATATCCATGGTGTCACACAGTCAATATTGGACCATTCTGATGTAGGATTTTAAAATTAAAGGCTAAAATGTCCAAGTAAATCTACAGTATATTTGACATCTTTTTCAGGCTGTTAAAGCCATATTTTACTCTTTTTCAGGCAACTGTAGAACGGAATCCTCCTGTTAAACCAGCTTCATTCCAAGTCTGGGAGAAACATCACATATCCATGGTGTCACACAGTCAATATTGGACCATTCTGATGTAGGATTTTAAAATTAAAGGCTAAAATGTCCAAGTAAATCTACAGTATATTTGACATCTTTTTCAGGCTGTTAAAGCCATATTTTACTCTTTTTCAGGCAACTGTAGAACGGAATCCTCCTGTTAAACCAGCTTCATTCCAAGTCTGGGAAACATCACATATCCATGGTGTCACACAGTCAATATTGGACCATTCTGATGTAGGATTTTAAAATTAAAGGCTAAAATGTCCAAGTAAATCTACAGTATATTTGACATCTTTTTCAGGCTGTTAAAGCCATATTTTACTCTTTTTCAGGCAACTGTAGAACGGAATCCTCCTGTTAAGCCAGCTTCATTCCAAGTCTGAGTGAAACATCACATATCCATGGTGTCACACAGTCAATATTGGACCATTCTGATGTAGGATTTTAAAATTAAAGGCTAAAATGTCCAAGTAAATCTACAGTATATTTGACATCTTTTTCAGGCTGTTAAAGCCATATTTTACTCTTTTTCAGGCAACTGTAGAACGGAATCCTCCTGTTAAACCAGCTTCATTCCAAGTCTGAGAGAAACATCACATATCCATGGTGTCACACAGTCAATATTGGACCATTCTGATGTAGGATTTTAAAATTAAAGGCTAAAATGTCCAAGTAAATCTACAGTATATTTGACATCTTTTTCAGGCTGTTAAAGCCATATTTTACTCTTTTTCAGGCAACTGTAGAACGGAATCCTCCTGTTAAACCAGCTTCATTCCAAGTCTGGGAGAAACATCACATATCCATGGTGTCACACAGTCAATATTGGACCATTCTGATGTAGGATTTTAAAATTAAAGGCTAAAATGTCCAAGTAAATCTACAGTATATTTGACATCTTTTTCAGGCTGTTAAAGCCATATTTTACTCTTTTTCAGGCAACTGTAGAACGGAATCCTCCTGTTAAACCAGCTTCATTCCAAGTCTGGGTGAAACATCACATATCCATGGTGTCACACAGTCAATATTGGACCATTCTGATGTAGGATTTTAAAATTAAAGGCTAAAATGTCCAAGTAAATCTACAGTATATTTGACATCTTTTTCAGGCTGTTAAAGCCATATTTTACTCTTTTTCAGGCAACTGTAGAACGGAATCCTCCTGTTAAGCCAGCTTCATTCCAAGTCTGGGTGAAACATCACATATCCATGGTGTCACACAGTCAATATTGGACCATTCTGATGTAGGATTTTAAAATTAAAGGCTAAAATGTCCAAGTAAATCTACAGTATATTTGACATCTTTTTCAGGCTGTTAAAGCCATATTTTACTCTTTTTCAGGCAACTGTAGAACGGAATCCTCCTGTTAAACCAGCTTCATTCCAAGTCTGGGAAACATCACATATCCATGGTGTCACACAGTCAATATTGGACCATTCTGATGTAGGATTTTAAAATTAAAGGCTAAAATGTCCAAGTAAATCTACAGTATATTTGACATCTTTTTCAGGCTGTTAAAGCCATATTTTACTCTTTTTCAGGCAACTGTAGAACGGAATCCTCCTGTTAAACCAGCTTCATTCCAAGTCTGAGAGAAACATCACATATCCATGGTGTCACACAGTCAATATTGGACCATTCTGATGTAGGATTTTAAAATTAAAGGCTAAAATGTCCAAGTAAATCTACAGTATATTTGACATCTTTTTCAGGCTGTTAAAGCCATATTTTACTCTTTTTCAGGCAACTGTAGAACGGAATCCTCCTGTTAAACCAGCTTCATTCCAAGTCTGGGTGAAACATCACATATCCATGGTGTCACACAGTCAATATTGGACCATTCTGATGTAGGATTTTAAAATTAAAGGCTAAAATGTCCAAGTAAATCTACAGTATATTTGACATCTTTTTCAGGCTGTTAAAGCCATATTTTACTCTTTTTCAGGCAACTGTAGAACGGAATCCTCCTGTTAAACCAGCTTCATTCCAAGTCTGGGAGAAACATCACATATCCATGGTGTCACACAGTCAATATTGGACCATTCTGATGTAGGATTTTAAAATTAAAGGCTAAAATGTCCAAGTAAATCTACAGTATATTTGACATCTTTTTCAGGCTGTTAAAGCCATATTTTACTCTTTTTCAGGCAACTGTAGAACGGAATCCTCCTGTTAAACCAGCTTCATTCCAAGTCTGGGAAACATCACATATCCATGGTGTCACACAGTCAATATTGGACCATTCTGATGTAGGATTTTAAAATTAAAGGCTAAAATGTCCAAGTAAATCTACAGTATATTTGACATCTTTTTCAGGCTGTTAAAGCCATATTTTACTCTTTTTCAGGCAACTGTAGAACGGAATCCTCCTGTTAAACCAGCTTCATTCCAAGTCTGAGAGAAACATCACATATCCATGGTGTCACACAGTCAATATTGGACCATTCTGATGTAGGATTTTAAAATTAAAGGCTAAAATGTCCAAGTAAATCTACAGTATATTTGACATCTTTTTCAGGCTGTTAAAGCCATATTTTACTCTTTTTCAGGCAACTGTAGAACGGAATCCTCCTGTTAAGCCAGCTTCATTCCAAGTCTGGGTGAGACATCACATATCCATGGTGTCACACAGTCAATATTGGACCATTCTGATGTAGGATTTTAAAATTAAAGGCTAAAATGTCCAAGTAAATCTACAGTATATTTGACATCTTTTTCAGGCTGTTAAAGCCATATTTTACTCTTTTTCAGGCAACTGTAGAACGGAATCCTCCTGTTAAACCAGCTTCATTCCAAGTCTGGAGAAACATCACATATCCATGGTGTCACACAGTCAATATTGGACCATTCTGATGTAGGATTTTAAAATTAAAGGCTAAAATGTCCAAGTAAATCTACAGTATATTTGACATCTTTTTCAGGCTGTTAAAGCCATATTTTACTCTTTTTCAGGCAACTGTAGAACGGAATCCTCCTGTTAAACCAGCTTCATTCCAAGTCTGGGAGAAACATCACATATCCATGGTGTCACACAGTCAATATTGGACCATTCTGATGTAGGATTTTAAAATTAAAGGCTAAAATGTCCAAGTAAATCTACAGTATATTTGACATCTTTTTCAGGCTGTTAAAGCCATATTTTACTCTTTTTCAGGCAACTGTAGAACGGAATCCTCCTGTTAAGCCAGCTTCATTCCAAGTCTGGGTGAGACATCACATATCCATGGTGTCACACAGTCAATATTGGACCATTCTGATGTAGGATTTTAAAATTAAAGGCTAAAATGTCCAAGTAAATCTACAGTATATTTGACATCTTTTTCAGGCTGTTAAAGCCATATTTTACTCTTTTTCAGGCAACTGTAGAACGGAATCCTCCTGTTAAGCCAGCTTCATTCCAAGTCTGAGAGAAACATCACATATCCATGGTGTCACACAGTCAATATTGGACCATTCTGATGTAGGTTTTTAAAATTAAAGGCTAAAATGTCCAAGTAAATCTACAGTATATTTGACATCTTTTTCAGGCTGTTAAAGCCATATTTTACTCTTTTTCAGGCAACTGTAGAACGGAATCCTCCTGTTAAACCAGCTTCATTCCAAGTCTGGGAAACATCACATATCCATGGTGTCACACAGTCAATATTGGACCATTCTGATGTAGGATTTTAAAATTAAAGGCTAAAATGTCCAAGTAAATCTACAGTATATTTGACATCTTTTTCAGGCTGTTAAAGCCATATTTTACTCTTTTTCAGGCAACTGTAGAACGGAATCCTCCTGTTAAACCAGCTTCATTCCAAGTCTGAGAGAAACATCACATATCCATGGTGTCACACAGTCAATATTGGACCATTCTGATGTAGGATTTTAAAATTAAAGGCTAAAATGTCCAAGTAAATCTACAGTATATTTGACATCTTTTTCAGGCTGTTAAAGCCATATTTTACTCTTTTTCAGGCAACTGTAGAACGGAATCCTCCTGTTAAACCAGCTTCATTCCAAGTCTGGGTGAGACATCACATATCCATGGTGTCACACAGTCAATATCGGACCATTCTGATGTAGGATTTTAAAATTAAAGGCTAAAATGTCCAAGTAAATCTACAGTATATTTGACATCTTTTTCAGGCTGTTAAAGCCATATTTTACTCTTTTTCAGGCAACTGTAGAACGGAATCCTCCTGTTAAACCAGCTTCATTCCAAGTCTGGGAGAAACATCACATATCCATGGTGTCACACAGTCAATATTGGACCATTCTGATGTAGGATTTTAAAATTAAAGGCTAAAATGTCCAAGTAAATCTACAGTATATTTGACATCTTTTTCAGGCTGTTAAAGCCATATTTTACTCTTTTTCAGGCAACTGTAGAACGGAATCCTCCTGTTAAGCCAGCTTCATTCCAAGTCTGGGAAACATCACATATCCATGGTGTCACACAGTCAATATTGGACCATTCTGATGTAGGATTTTAAAATTAAAGGCTAAAATGTCCAAGTAAATCTACAGTATATTTGACATCTTTTTCAGGCTGTTAAAGCCATATTTTACTCTTTTTCAGGCAACTGTAGAACGGAATCCTCCTGTTAAACCAGCTTCATTCCAAGTCTGAGAGAAACATCACATATCCATGGTGTCACACAGTCAATATTGGACCATTCTGATGTAGGATTTTAAAATTAAAGGCTAAAATGTCCAAGTAAATCTACAGTATATTTGACATCTTTTTCAGGCTGTTAAAGCCATATTTTACTCTTTTTCAGGCAACTGTAGAACGGAATCCTCCTGTTAAACCAGCTTCATTCCAAGTCTGGGAGAAACATCACATATCCATGGTGTCACACAGTCAATATTGGACCATTCTGATGTAGGATTTTAAAATTAAAGGCTAAAATGTCCAAGTAAATCTACAGTATATTTGACATCTTTTTCAGGCTGTTAAAGCCATATTTTACTCTTTTTCAGGCAACTGTAGAACGGAATCCTCCTGTTAAACCAGCTTCATTCCAAGTCTGGGAGAAACATCACATATCCATGGTGTCACACAGTCAATATTGGACCATTCTGATGTAGGATTTTAAAATTAAAGGCTAAAATGTCCAAGTAAATCTACAGTATATTTGACATCTTTTTCAGGCTGTTAAAGCCATATTTTACTCTTTTTCAGGCAACTGTAGAACGGAATCCTCCTGTTAAGCCAGCTTCATTCCAAGTCTGGGTGAAACATCACATATCCATGGTGTCACACAGTCAATATTGGACCATTCTGATGTAGGATTTTAAAATTAAAGGCTAAAATGTCCAAGTAAATCTACAGTATATTTGACATCTTTTTCAGGCTGTTAAAGCCATATTTTACTCTTTTTCAGGCAACTGTAGAACGGAATCCTCCTGTTAAACCAGCTTCATTCCAAGTCTGGGAAACATCACATATCCATGGTGTCACACAGTCAATATTGGACCATTCTGATGTAGGATTTTAAAATTAAAGGCTAAAATGTCCAAGTAAATCTACAGTATATTTGACATCTTTTTCAGGCTGTTAAAGCCATATTTTACTCTTTTTCAGGCAACTGTAGAACGGAATCCTCCTGTTAAACCAGCTTCATTCCAAGTCTGAGAGAAACATCACATATCCATGGTGTCACACAGTCAATATTGGACCATTCTGATGTAGGATTTTAAAATTAAAGGCTAAAATGTCCAAGTAAATCTACAGTATATTTGACATCTTTTTCAGGCTGTTAAAGCCATATTTTACTCTTTTTCAGGCAACTGTAGAACGGAATCCTCCTGTTAAACCAGCTTCATTCCAAGTCTGGAGAAACATCACATATCCATGGTGTCACACAGTCAATATCGGACCATTCTGATGTAGGATTTTAAAATTAAAGGCTAAAATGTCCAAGTAAATCTACAGTATATTTGACATCTTTTTCAGGCTGTTAAAGCCATATTTTACTCTTTTTCAGGCAACTGTAGAACGGAATCCTCCTGTTAAACCAGCTTCATTCCAAGTCTGAGAGAAACATCACATATCCATGGTGTCACACAGTCAATATTGGACCATTCTGATGTAGGATTTTAAAATTAAAGGCTAAAATGTCCAAGTAAATCTACAGTATATTTGACATCTTTTTCAGGCTGTTAAAGCCATATTTTACTCTTTTTCAGGCAACTGTAGAACGGAATCCTCCTGTTAAGCCAGCTTCATTCCAAGTCTGGGAAACATCACATATCCATGGTGTCACACAGTCAATATTGGACCATTCTGATGTAGGATTTTAAAATTAAAGGCTAAAATGTCCAAGTAAATCTACAGTATATTTGACATCTTTTTCAGGCTGTTAAAGCCATATTTTACTCTTTTTCAGGCAACTGTAGAACGGAATCCTCCTGTTAAACCAGCTTCATTCCAAGTCTGAGAGAAACATCACA
The DNA here is from genome assembly GCA_013375575.1 of Percina caprodes. Classification (NCBI taxonomy): domain Eukaryota; kingdom Metazoa; phylum Chordata; class Actinopteri; order Perciformes; family Percidae; genus Percina; species Percina caprodes. The sequence goes on along the minus strand of JABXJD010000930.1, from coordinate 97,195 downwards.
TATCCATGGTGTCACACAGTCAATATTGGACCATTCTGATGTAGGATTTTAAAATTAAAGGCTAAAATGTCCAAGTAAATCTACAGTATATTTGACATCTTTTTCAGGCTGTTAAAGCCATATTTTACTCTTTTTCAGGCAACTGTAGAACGGAATCCTCCTGTTAAACCAGCTTCATTCCAAGTCTGGGTGAGACATCACATATCCATGGTGTCACACAGTCAATATTGGACCATTCTGATGTAGGATTTTAAAATTAAAGGCTAAAATGTCCAAGTAAATCTACAGTATATTTGACATCTTTTTCAGGCTGTTAAAGCCATATTTTACTCTTTTTCAGGCAACTGTAGAACGGAATCCTCCTGTTAAACCAGCTTCATTCCAAGTCTGAGAGAAACATCACATATCCATGGTGTCACACAGTCAATATCGGACCATTCTGATGTAGGTTTTTAAAATTAAAGGCTAAAATGTCCAAGTAAATCTACAGTATATTTGACATCTTTTTCAGGCTGTTAAAGCCATATTTTACTCTTTTTCAGGCAACTGTAGAACGGAATCCTCCTGTTAAACCAGCTTCATTCCAAGTCTGGAGAAACATCACATATCCATGGTGTCACACAGTCAATATTGGACCATTCTGATGTAGGATTTTAAAATTAAAGGCTAAAATGTCCAAGTAAATCTACAGTATATTTGACATCTTTTTCAGGCTGTTAAAGCCATATTTTACTCTTTTTCAGGCAACTGTAGAACGGAATCCTCCTGTTAAACCAGCTTCATTCCAAGTCTGGGAAACATCACATATCCATGGTGTCACACAGTCAATATTGGACCATTCTGATGTAGGTTTTTAAAATTAAAGGCTAAAATGTCCAAGTAAATCTACAGTATATTTGACATCTTTTTCAGGCTGTTAAAGCCATATTTTACTCTTTTTCAGGCAACTGTAGAACGGAATCCTCCTGTTAAACCAGCTTCATTCCAAGTCTGAGAGAAACATCACATATCCATGGTGTCACACAGTCAATATTGGACCATTCTGATGTAGGATTTTAAAATTAAAGGCTAAAATGTCCAAGTAAATCTACAGTATATTTGACATCTTTTTCAGGCTGTTAAAGCCATATTTTACTCTTTTTCAGGCAACTGTAGAACGGAATCCTCCTGTTAAACCAGCTTCATTCCAAGTCTGGGAGAAACATCACATATCCATGGTGTCACACAGTAATATGGACCATTCTGATGTAGGATTTTAAAATTAAAGGCTAAAATGTCCAAGTAAATCTACAGTATATTTGACATCTTTTTCAGGCTGTTAAAGCCATATTTTACTCTTTTTCAGGCAACTGTAGAACGGAATCCTCCTGTTAAACCAGCTTCATTCCAAGTCTGAGAGAAACATCACATATCCATGGTGTCACACAGTCAATATTGGACCATTCTGATGTAGGATTTTAAAATTAAAGGCTAAAATGTCCAAGTAAATCTACAGTATATTTGACATCTTTTTCAGGCTGTTAAAGCCATATTTTACTCTTTTTCAGGCAACTGTAGAACGGAATCCTCCTGTTAAACCAGCTTCATTCCAAGTCTGAGAGAAACATCACATATCCATGGTGTCACACAGTCAATATGGACCATTCTGATGTAGGATTTTAAAATTAAAGGCTAAAATGTCCAAGTAAATCTACAGTATATTTGACATCTTTTTCAGGCTGTTAAAGCCATATTTTACTCTTTTTCAGGCAACTGTAGAACGGAATCCTCCTGTTAAACCAGCTTCATTCCAAGTCTGGGAAACATCACATATCCATGGTGTCACACAGTCAATATTGGACCATTCTGATGTAGGTTTTTAAAATTAAAGGCTAAAATGTCCAAGTAAATCTACAGTATATTTGACATCTTTTTCAGGCTGTTAAAGCCATATTTTACTCTTTTTCAGGCAACTGTAGAACGGAATCCTCCTGTTAAACCAGCTTCATTCCAAGTCTGAGAGAAACATCACATATCCATGGTGTCACACAGTCAATATTGGACCATTCTGATGTAGGATTTTAAAATTAAAGGCTAAAATGTCCAAGTAAATCTACAGTATATTTGACATCTTTTTCAGGCTGTTAAAGCCATATTTTACTCTTTTTCAGGCAACTGTAGAACGGAATCCTCCTGTTAAACCAGCTTCATTCCAAGTCTGGGAGAAACATCACATATCCATGGTGTCACACAGTCAATATGGACCATTCTGATGTAGGATTTTAAAATTAAAGGCTAAAATGTCCAAGTAAATCTACAGTATATTTGACATCTTTTTCAGGCTGTTAAAGCCATATTTTACTCTTTTTCAGGCAACTGTAGAACGGAATCCTCCTGTTAAGCCAGCTTCATTCCAAGTCTGGGTAAACATCACATATCCATGGTGTCACACAGTCAATATTGGACCATTCTGATGTAGGTTTTAAAATTAAAGGCTAAAATGTCCAAGTAAATCTACAGTATATTTGACATCTTTTTCAGGCTGTTAAAGCCATATTTTACTCTTTTTCAGGCAACTGTAGAACGGAATCCTCCTGTTAAACCAGCTTCATTCCAAGTCTGGGAAACATCACATATCCATGGTGTCACACAGTCAATACTGGACCATTCTGATGTAGGATTTTAAAATTAAAGGCTAAAATGTCCAAGTAAATCTACAGTATATTTGACATCTTTTTCAGGCTGTTAAAGCCATATTTTACTCTTTTTCAGGCAACTGTAGAACGGAATCCTCCTGTTAAACCAGCTTCATTCCAAGTCTGAGAGAAACATCACATATCCATGGTGTCACACAGTCAATATTGGACCATTCTGATGTAGGATTTTAAAATTAAAGGCTAAAATGTCCAAGTAAATCTACAGTATATTTGACATCTTTTTCAGGCTGTTAAAGCCATATTTTACTCTTTTTCAGGCAACTGTAGAACGGAATCCTCCTGTTAAACCAGCTTCATTCCAAGTCTGAGAGAAACATCACATATCCATGGTGTCACACAGTCAATATTGGACCATTCTGATGTAGGATTTTAAAATTAAAGGCTAAAATGTCCAAGTAAATCTACAGTATATTTGACATCTTTTCAGGCTGTTAAAGCCATATTTTACTCTTTTTCAGGCAACTGTAGAACGGAATCCTCCTGTTAAACCAGCTTCATTCCAAGTCTGAGAGAAACATCACATATCCATGGTGTCACACAGTCAATATTGGACCATTCTGATGTAGGATTTTAAAATTAAAGGCTAAAATGTCCAAGTAAATCTACAGTATATTTGACATCTTTTTCAGGCTGTTAAAGCCATATTTTACTCTTTTTCAGGCAACTGTAGAACGGAATCCTCCTGTTAAACCAGCTTCATTCCAAGTCTGAGAGAAACATCACATATCCATGGTGTCACACAGTAATATCGGACCATTCTGATGTAGGATTTTAAAATTAAAGGCTAAAATGTCCAAGTAAATCTACAGTATATTTGACATCTTTTTCAGGCTGTTAAAGCCATATTTTACTCTTTTTCAGGCAACTGTAGAACGGAATCCTCCTGTTAAACCAGCTTCATTCCAAGTCTGGGAGAAACATCACATATCCATGGTGTCACACAGTCAATACTGGACCATTCTGATGTAGGTTTTTAAAATTAAAGGCTAAAATGTCCAAGTAAATCTACAGTATATTTGACATCTTTTTCAGGCTGTTAAAGCCATATTTTACTCTTTTTCAGGCAACTGTAGAACGGAATCCTCCTGTTAAACCAGCTTCATTCCAAGTCTGAGAGAAACATCACATATCCATGGTGTCACACAGTCAATATTGGACCATTCTGATGTAGGTTTTTAAAATTAAAGGCTAAAATGTCCAAGTAAATCTACAGTATATTTGACATCTTTTTCAGGCTGTTAAAGCCATATTTTACTCTTTTTCAGGCAACTGTAGAACGGAATCCTCCTGTTAAGCCAGCTTCATTCCAAGTCTGGGAAACATCACATATCCATGGTGTCACACAGTCAATACGGACCATTCTGATGTAGGTTTTTAAAATTAAAGGCTAAAATGTCCAAGTAAATCTACAGTATATTTGACATCTTTTTCAGGCTGTTAAAGCCATATTTTACTCTTTTTCAGGCAACTGTAGAACGGAATCCTCCTGTTAAACCAGCTTCATTCCAAGTCTGAGAGAAACATCACATATCCATGGTGTCACACAGTCAATATTGGACCATTCTGATGTAGGATTTTAAAATTAAAGGCTAAAATGTCCAAGTAAATCTACAGTATATTTGACATCTTTTTCAGGCTGTTAAAGCCATATTTTACTCTTTTTCAGGCAACTGTAGAACGGAATCCTCCTGTTAAACCAGCTTCATTCCAAGTCTGAGAGAAACATCACATATCCATGGTGTCACACAGTCAATATCGGACCATTCTGATGTAGGATTTTAAAATTAAAGGCTAAAATGTCCAAGTAAATCTACAGTATATTTGACATCTTTTTCAGGCTGTTAAAGCCATATTTTACTCTTTTTCAGGCAACTGTAGAACGGAATCCTCCTGTTAAACCAGCTTCATTCCAAGTCTGAGAGAAACATCACATATCCATGGTGTCACACAGTCAATATTGGACCATTCTGATGTAGGATTTTAAAATTAAAGGCTAAAATGTCCAAGTAAATCTACAGTATATTTGACATCTTTTTCAGGCTGTTAAAGCCATATTTTACTCTTTTTCAGGCAACTGTAGAACGGAATCCTCCTGTTAAACCAGCTTCATTCCAAGTCTGGGAAACATCACATATCCATGGTGTCACACAGTCAATATTGGACCATTCTGATGTAGGTTTTAAAATTAAAGGCTAAAATGTCCAAGTAAATCTACAGTATATTTGACATCTTTTTCAGGCTGTTAAAGCCATATTTTACTCTTTTTCAGGCAACTGTAGAACGGAATCCTCCTGTTAAACCAGCTTCATTCCAAGTCTGAGAGAAACATCACATATCCATGGTGTCACACAGTCAATATTGGACCATTCTGATGTAGGATTTTAAAATTAAAGGCTAAAATGTCCAAGTAAATCTACAGTATATTTGACATCTTTTTCAGGCTGTTAAAGCCATATTTTACTCTTTTTCAGGCAACTGTAGAACGGAATCCTCCTGTTAAACCAGCTTCATTCCAAGTCTGGGAGAAACATCACATATCCATGGTGTCACACAGTCAATATCGGACCATTCTGATGTAGGTTTTTAAAATTAAAGGCTAAAATGTCCAAGTAAATCTACAGTATATTTGACATCTTTTTCAGGCTGTTAAAGCCATATTTTACTCTTTTTCAGGCAACTGTAGAACGGAATCCTCCTGTTAAACCAGCTTCATTCCAAGTCTGAGAGAAACATCACATATCCATGGTGTCACACAGTCAATATTGGACCATTCTGATGTAGGATTTTAAAATTAAAGGCTAAAATGTCCAAGTAAATCTACAGTATATTTGACATCTTTTTCAGGCTGTTAAAGCCATATTTTACTCTTTTTCAGGCAACTGTAGAACGGAATCCTCCTGTTAAACCAGCTTCATTCCAAGTCTGAGAGAAACATCACATATCCATGGTGTCACACAGTCAATACTGGACCATTCTGATGTAGGTTTTTAAAATTAAAGGCTAAAATGTCCAAGTAAATCTACAGTATATTTGACATCTTTTTCAGGCTGTTAAAGCCATATTTTACTCTTTTTCAGGCAACTGTAGAACGGAATCCTCCTGTTAAACCAGCTTCATTCCAAGTCTGAGAGAAACATCACATATCCATGGTGTCACACAGTCAATATTGGACCATTCTGATGTAGGATTTTAAAATTAAAGGCTAAAATGTCCAAGTAAATCTACAGTATATTTGACATCTTTTTCAGGCTGTTAAAGCCATATTTTACTCTTTTTCAGGCAACTGTAGAACGGAATCCTCCTGTTAAACCAGCTTCATTCCAAGTCTGAGAGAAACATCACATATCCATGGTGTCACACAGTCAATATTGGACCATTCTGATGTAGGTTTTAAAATTAAAGGCTAAAATGTCCAAGTAAATCTACAGTATATTTGACATCTTTTTCAGGCTGTTAAAGCCATATTTTACTCTTTTTCAGGCAACTGTAGAACGGAATCCTCCTGTTAAACCAGCTTCATTCCAAGTCTGAGAGAAACATCACATATCCATGGTGTCACAGAGTGATAGAGAATTCATTTTTATTAAGTCTTTTATTCTTCTAATTCCTTTTTCAGTAATGTTATTTCCTTTTATTAATATCTTATAATAGTTAATCCTTTCTTTAATAATATCTTATAATAATTAATCTCTATGCACTATATATGCACATTTAGCAAACTGCTTTTCTAAAGATTTTCTTAATACAGAAACAGCAAACGTCTACAGCAAATCACGGGTTGTAGATATCATTAAAGACCGAGGTCATACGCTTGCACTTTGCTCTGTTTTCTTCATGTTTTCTTCTTTGATAGCCATTACAAAGCATTCTTTCTGTATCAACAACTGTGAATCAATGTGTGTGTTTTGAATAAATAAACGGCTCTATGGAGACACACTGAAGTTACCGAGTTCAATGCTGAGATAGGTTGTCCTCCATTTTCTTCCCTCTTGCAATTGTCTTAAACTGCTAACTACCGTCTGAGTCTTTTTCTTGCTTGACCGTCTTTGATTTAATAAAGTAAAGTGTTCTGAACCTGACATTTTCTGGTGCCGAAACCCGGGAATCAACAGCTGAGGAGTCCAGGACCGCTCGATCAAGGCCTGAGAATCTGTCGACAGCCGTCCACCCCTTCGCGGGACGGGGCCCTAGGTTGGTCCGGTGCTGCCCTGCGCCCTCGGTGACGATTCCCACGGTCAAGGAGCGAACAGACACGGGTGAGTGACGCAGTTATTTTGAGTTTCTGAGTGGGCACAGGGTCTACTGCAGAAAAAGTGCACAGGGGCCTGGGGCCAGTTATTGCTAGCTAAAGTGAAAGTATCATTAATGAGTATTCTTACTGTCTGGGACAATAATTGAGTAATATTTCTGTTTGCCTGGGGCCAGATAAAAGCTCAAAGTATGACTATGATTTGATGTTTATTTTCCGTCTGGGACACAGCTAAGCAAATAACGGGAAATATCAGTTGATATTTTCCATCTGTCTGGGACAGAACCGAGCGACACAATTATCTTCAAGCGAGAGTCGGTGTCTTGGAGCCGTTCTGAATATTTTCAGAAGTCTGGCAGTTTCTGGCTTTTACTAAAGTGTATGTGTTTTGGAGCCGTTCTGAATCTTTTCAGAAGTCCGGCAGTTTCTGGCTTTCACTAAGGAGTGTATGTGTTTTGAGGCCGTTCTGAATGTTTTCAGAAGTCCGGCTGAGTGTTTGCATGCTATCATGATAATATTGCTGTTTGGTTTGTGGTTACTGAGTTTGCTGTTGTGTGTTTTTGCTGTTTGCTGTTTTGCTGAGTCTTTGTTATTGTGTGTATTTTGTGTTGTTGGATAGCGGGTTAGTGTATGGTTTGTGGTTATTTGTTGTTTGTCTGAAACAATAAAACTGTTGCTGCAAAGCAGGTTATTGTATAATTTGTGGTTGTTTGATTATTTGTCCGAAAAACTATAAAGTTGTGGCTGCAAAGCGGGTATGGTATTTGTTAGTAGTCTGAAACAATAACGTTGTTGTAGCAGTTAATTGTGGTTATTGAGGGATTTGATAAGACACAGAACACAGGTGGTTGCAGCGCAGTTTTCTGTTAGTTTTCTGTTTGTTTTCTGTTTGTTCTATTGTTTGTGGACGTTGTGAGTTGTGAATAAGGAAGAGATATGGGTCAGAATCACAGTGTTGTCATTCCTGACGATGTGTCATTCATGGAAAAAACCTTCCCGGAAGTGTAGGATTTGTGAAAGAATGGGAGAATAAGTATGATTTTGATGGACAGCTTAAGCTGAATTCTGTGAATAGTTTACTAGCACGGTTATAGTTGTTGAGGAATGTGGAAAGAGCAGGCAGGCAAAGAGAAATGGAATGTGCTAAGGAAGACAAAAGTCCAGTTTCAGAATGTGTTAAAAACGACAATGACACAGCCACGGACATCGACGGCTTACGGCTGACCATTGAACGTGCTGTAGCGGCCCTAACGATGCATCCAGATGACGAGACTGGACAGAAAAAGAAAAAACCCGCAACAGCCCCTCCCCCTGTACATCAGCCTGTAGTGGCGCCCCCACCTATGCCAAATGTGGGCCAGTGGCGCACCAACAAAGACAATGTGGACACAGATGAAGAGGAGGAGGAGGGAGGAGTGAAGAGGAGAAACAGTAGAGAAGAGGAGCCTGATACACCCCTGCAGGCCAGAACAAGGGCGGGGGAAAGAAGAAGAAGATACAGACATCAAAGTCCACTGCCGAACAGGAGAAGAGACCCCCAGCGCCCCCACCGGCCGAGACATATGATCCCCTACATCAATTGTTAACACAGAGATCTGTCTGTCCCAAAAGAAGAGGCTCTACCCTGACCTCAGCCCTCCAGCGCCCCCATTGGCCATTACTCTGCCATCAGATCCAGAAGAACAACCCAGTCATAGCTTCCCCATGATGGAAGTCGCAAACCCCACTACGGAGAAGGAAATGACACAGACCGCACTATAAGAGTTTATCGCCCATGGACTAACACAGAAATGACCGAAGCATGTAGAGGGTTAGGAGACCCTACCAAAGATGCCCAGGAATGGGTGACCAACTTCAATCAGTTAATGGCCTCATACCAGTTGAATGGTTACGAAACAACCAAAGCTCTGCAAATCTGTTTCGGGCATAATTGGGCCAGAGTGAGAGGAAGCTACACAGGAAAGGACGGCACTGGAGCATGGCTGCCAGCAGGAGAGGCGGCAGCCTGAGCCTACAGATTGCAGCCGTAGGCCAAAGTGTTACTGCAGTATGGAAGAAGCGACCAGACCACTCAAAAATCGAGGTCACAAGGCAAACCGACACGGAAGACATCCATCAGTTCCGAGGAAGACTGGAGGACGTCTTCAAAGCAAACAGCGGGCTGGTGGATGACGGGGTGCAGATGGGACGTACCAAAGTCAATTAAAACAGCACCTCTTGAACAACATGCTGCCTGCCTTGGCCGACTTTGTCAGAAAGCACCAGGTTGGTTGGAGGACTGCCACCCTGATTCAGATAATGGAATGGGCAGCACACGCTCAGGAGGTCCTAGCAATCAAAAAGATGAAAACCTCTAACACCCAAATGCAGACTGTGGCCCAAGCTATGGTTAACATGGCGAACTACCAAGGGCCAAACAGAAAGGCCAAGAGAAAGGGCAAAAGCCGAAACATAACCGCTGCTACAACTGCGATAAACCAGGCCATTTCGCACGAGAATGCCCAGATCCACCAAAGGAGAGAAGAGGGAAGCGCGCGCTCTCGCCCCCACCCCATAACCCAGAGCACCGAGATAGAGATAGGGATGATTATGAGGATTGACGCCAGGCCAGAGAATCAAGCCAATCGGAAGACGACGTCTCAGACCAATCAGACCCCGTAGAAATACTAGACTTGACCCAATTATTCTCCCTCTCCCTCAAAGAAGACGAAAAACCTTACTACACCCTCACCATTGGAGGAGAAAGAGTGAAGTTTTTATGTGACTCAGGGGCAGACAGGACAGTGCTAAGAGATAAAAACCCTGCAGTAAGACCAGGCCAAAAATGGATAGCCGTAGTATCAGCTAATGGGAAGATGCAGATGTTAAAAATTTCAAAACCAACCTCTGTATTAGACGAAGACGGCGAGACCCATACAGCAGAATTAGTTATCAGTCCAGATTGCCCAGTAAACCTATTAGGGCGGGACCTAATGAAACAGATCAAGATAGCATTAGTCCCCACTGAAAAAGGAATGAGACCAGAAAAATGTCTTCAGCTTATGTCCATGAAGGACGAGGAACGCCAAAGCGATTCTTCGCCCTGGACCTTGCCACCGCGGGCCCTAGGTCCATCGTTGGTCATCTGTTGCAGCTCATACCAGAGAAAACTGGCATCATTCCTCAAAAGGAGTGGCCATTACATGTAACCATGAAATACGAGAGGCCTGAAAGGCCACGCCCCCCTGAGTATGTAGACCCTTTCTTTGACAACCCCTTTGAGAATAAAGTCAATAGTGTGGTCAGCTATGAAGACAAGTTCCAGAAGCTAGGCCCACAGACAGTCACAATAGACTATGTCTACACTACCCAGAACGGAGATACAGCAGCTACAGTGACACTGCCAGACCCAATCAAAGCCCTCTACAAAGGATATGGAAAGCCTCACGTCTCACTGGCCAGGTCATCAGGTACCAGAGGATGGTACCAGCTTGGATGCTTAGTGACAAGACTGTCAGGACTCAGAGAAGAAAAATGGAGTCCTGGTCCCTATGGAGACGAATGCACCCTAGAGGGCATAGGGAAAGTGACAAGAGTAGGGGCTCACTGGGTGACGGTTGCTAAACCAACCATTCATCTCGACGCATGACTTAGACGAGACATTTTCACTGCTGAAGCAGACCCACTTTCGGAAGTCCCCCAAACATTCTGGTCTACAGGCAAAACGGATGTAGGCTTGCTTAAAACTGCTAAACCAGTAGAAGTGTACCCCAAAACATCATACAGGCCAAGAGTAAGACAATATCCCTAAAGCCCGACGCAATTAAGGGAATTGCTCCAGTTGTGCAGAACATGAAGGCAGCTGGCATTCTAGTTGAGGACCCCACTTGTGAATGTAACACGCCCATTTTTCCAGTGAAAAAGAAGGCAGAAGGGTCATGGCGATTAGTACATGACCTTAGGCAGATAAATGCAGCAGTCCAGACTAGAGCCCCATGTGTGCCAGACCCACACACCTTGCTGAACAGTTTGAAAGCTGAACACAAATGGTTCACTGTAGTGGATCTGAGCAACGCCTTCTTCTCCATACCACTACACAAGAACTCACGGCACTGGTTCGGTTTCACCTTCGAGGGAAAAAGGTATACCTACACCAGATTGCCACAAGGGTTCACTGACAGTCCCACCATCTTCTCTCAGGAGATAATGTCATGCATGGAAGGAGCCAAGTACAGTAGGACACGCAGGTCCTGATCTATGTGGATGACATCCTAATAGCTTCCAAAACAAAAGAAGCCAACAGAATGGATGCCATAAGCATATTCCAACACTTGGCCGCCAGTGGGAACAAAGCCTCAAGAAACAAACTCCAGCTCTGTCAAGAGGAAGTGATATTCCTAGGCCACAAAATCTCCCAAACAGGAAAAGCCCTCACGACGGACAGGAAACTAGCGGTGTTACAAAGCCCAAAGCCCCGCACAAAGAGACAAATGATGGCATTTCTTGGACTCTGTAACTACTGCCGTAGTTGGATACCCCAGTATGCCCAAACGACGCAACCTCTTCTGGACATGATGTACCAGCTAAACCTAGCCCTAAAGGATGACCTCACATGGACTCCGGAAGGAGATGACGCATTCAATGCTCTCAAAGACCAAATCGCCAACTCAGGAGTGTTATGTCTCCCAGACTACACCAAGCCCTTCGTCCAATCAGTGGACTGCAAGACTAAGTTCATGACCTCAGTGCTATCACAGAAGCACGGCTCAAGCTCCAGCCAGTGGCGTTCTATTCTAAAAGGCTGGACCCAGTGGCATGTGCCCTACCCCTTGTGTGCGTGCAGTGTGTGCAGCGGCCCTCGCAGTTCAAAGCTCAGCGGAAGTAGTGTTGTTCCATCCAACCACGTTGCTTGTCCCACATGCAGTGGACATGCTGATAACCGAAACCCGAATGAGTTTTCTGTCTCCAGCGAGACACTTGTCAATCATGACTACGTTGCTCTCCCAACCGCATTTAGAGATAAAGAGATGTAACACACTGAACCCTGCCACACTGGTCCCCACAGAGGATGACGGAGACCCCCATTCATGCGTAGACCGCACAAATGAAAACTGCAAACCACGAAAAGACTTGAAAGATGATCCAATTCCAGACAGCATTCACGTGTTTGTTGATGGTTCTGCCTCAAGGTCATCAACAGGCGGAAACCAAGTCGGATATGCAGTGGTGACGCAAGAGAAAACGCTGCTCAGTGGGCCGTTGCCTTCAAAGTACTCCGCCCAAGCAGCAGAGATAATTGCCCTCACAGAAGCCTGTAAATGGGCAGAAGACAAATCAGTAACTATCTACACAGATAGCCAATATGCTTTCTCCACAGTGCATTGTTTTGCAGCTCAGTGGAGTAGACGCGGAATGATGACGTCTACAGGAAAGACAGTAGAGCATGCAGACTTGCTAGTGAAGCTACTTCAAGCTATCCAGTTACCTCACAGACTAGCCATTTGCAAATGTGCAGCACATACTAAGCGGAAGGATCCAGTCAGCTTAGGAAATGCAAAGGCAGATGAGGAAGCTAAGAGAGCAGCTATGGGTTCGCTACACTTAGCGGTTCAAGAGGAACCTCCGAATCCAGTCCCTACAGAGGTACTGAAAAACATGCAGGACAACTCCACCCAGACTGAGAAAGATATATGGCTGTCAGATGGTGCCACTTGTGTTGATGGCCTATATCAGAGAGATGGCAAGCCCTGCTTGCCAAAGAATTTGTATCATATGGTAGCTAAGATGAGCCATGGGGAGACCCATGTCTCAACAGCGGGTATGATGTCTATGGTACAGAAGGTGTTTCACACCTTCAAGGGATTCAACTCTTACTTGAAGAATTTTTGTAGGGGTTGTATTGTCTGCTGCAGACATAATCCACAGGGAAATGTGAGACCAAAGAGAGGAAATGCCCACAAGGGTCACATCCGTTCGAAATCCTACACATGGATTTCATAGAGCTAAACCGAAGTGGTACTTACAGGTACTGTTTAGTCTTGGTTGATTCCTTCTCTAAATGGGTAATAATAGCACCCTCACGAAAAGCAGATGCCATTACTGTAGCCAAAACACTCGCTAAGACAGTAATTCCACAGTATGGCATCCCAAGAATCATTTGGAGTGATAATGGTCCACATTTTGTAAATGAGACAGTGACATTGCTAGGAAAGCACCTAGGCATAGCACTAAGACACCATTGCTCCTACCACCCCCAAAGCGCAGGGTTGGTTGAACGAACAAACGGAACAGTAAAAAATAGACTAAAGAAAACTATGGAACAGACAGGAAAGCCATGGCCAGAGTGTCTTCCCTGGTAGAGTTGTACATGAGAATAACACCAAACTCGACAGGGCTGACGCCTTTGAAATGGTTCATGGCAGGCCATTTGTGTTACCGTTGTGGGAGGGGACCCTGGGCAGAGAAAAGTGATGACCCAGGGGCCCTCCTGGCCGAGTGGATGTGCAAGGTGTTTAGAGATAGGAGCGTTCAAAGTGCATGTAATCTGCCTATCTCTCCTCTCTGTCTCCCCAGGTGCGGAGACTCCAACCAGGTGACCAGGTGCTGACAAAAGTGATAAAAGAAAGTGCTGGTCATCACCAAAGTGGGAGGGGCCATACACTGTGCTCATCACCACGCCCACAGCAGTAAAGATTGCAGAACGATCCACGTGGATACACCAAAGTCACTGCAAAAAGGTTATTCCATTCCCACACCCTGACTAGGCTGGAGATCGGACGGTACCAAAACCTTTGTCTGCTGAAGAAACCAACTGTGACTATAGACTCTATACTCCAGCTATGGGTACCAATAAGGGATGGGCCTTTTCCGTCCTGCTGGCCCTCTGCCTGTCGCCGACAGCGGCCCAGTGGCCACAACACATGGACGGAAACCATCACTCTGTGCCTCACAATGTGCTCAATGACGAGGCTGTGTGGGACTACAGAGTGGTTTACAATTCTTCTTTCGATTTGAACTTATGGTATCGTTATGCTAAATACGTAGCCAGAGCCAGAAACAACACCAATTGTTATGTGTGCTCACGCATGCCAATAGCCGCCAATAACCCGTACGTAGTTCCGAAACCCGCCAACACCAATACTATCTTCCCACACGCGCTACCCTCCGCTTTAACACCTTACCTGATGAATAGATCCGTAAATTGGCAAATGCCCCCACCATTGAATGTATCCGAATTAGACTACTCCCAGTTTGTGGAAGACCCACGCAACGAGACGGTACGTAGTCCCCTCTATGGTCCTGTCCATATACCCCAGGTGCTAACTACACTTGCTATGAGAATCGCGTCCACATACTCACTGTAGACCCGATACCAATGGGAGAAGTCTCCGAGTGCATTGCGCTGTGGTCTACATTCCTGTACACCACTGCCCAATGGCACGCTGAACACAACCCAGGCAATACCTGGTGCGATTTGTGTACCCTATTTCCAAGCCCCGATGCACTGGGTGTATACGGCCAGCTAGGTTTCAATTGGCTGTGCGGCTCCTATATGTTTCTAGAATTACCGATGGGATGGGTGGGTCGTTGCGCGCCAGTAGAACCCGCAGATCACTCGTACATGGTGACGCACCACCACACACGCGCAAACGCAGTATTACCACACGGCATGATAGCATATGGGGAACGGACGTCCCCAACGATCACAAACTGTGGACCGATGGCCAAAAGGTCATACATGCGCTTTTCCGTGGGTAGGGGTGGGCAAAATTGAGCTAAGAATGGAAACAATTAGTTACCGGGTGGGGCTGTTCATGGATTCTACCGTACAGGCCCTGTCAAAAATACGCCAAGAGCTCACCGCCTTACGTTTAGTTGCCCTACAAAATAGGCTAGTTTTGGACCAATTGACAGCGTCGCAGGGCGGTGTATGCACACTGATTGGTGCTACTTGTTGCACTTTTATCCCAGATAATGACAAAGACGCAGGAATTATTCAGCAAGCCATCCTCAATTTGACTGCCCTTAGAGATGCTGCTGAGGCAGATAATGTGGAGAAAGGAGATTTCCTCTCCTGGTTGACTTCGGGACCATGGTATGGGTTATTGCTTAAAATCATTACTCCCCTTATGACAGTGCTGGTAATAATCTTCATAGTGCTAGGATGTGTAATGCCTTGTGTTCGTATCCTGATACAACGTACTATGTCTCATGCATTGACCAACTATGCACATGTTCAATACCAACAACTGTCCGCCACTACTGACCAGGATAAATGTGGCCCATGCAAATCAATGATGTGTTGAAACACCTGTAACAACGCCAATTAACCTTATCTTGGCCAAAGAGCGATCGCTCCTATTGGAGGGTCGAGAAGGAATTTCCCTGTCAACAGACAGGTTTTCGCCTTCTCCTGATAAGAGTACAACCTTCCTGTGAGTACATGTGATGATGTAATTATTAAAACCATATTCTGGAGAGATAATTACTGATGTTTGATAAATGTACAACAGGAGGGAAATGATAGAGAATTCATTTTAATTAAGTCCTTTATTCTTCTAATTCCTTTTTCAGTAATGTTATTTCCTTTTATTAATATCTTATAATAGTTAATCTTAAGCTAAAATGTCCAAGTAAATCTACAGTATATTTGACATCTTTTCAGGCTGTTAAAGCCATATTTTAGTTCAGGTAACTGTAGAATGGAATCCTCGTTGTTAAACCAGCTTGATTCCAAGTCTGGGTGAGACATCACATATCCGTGGTGACACACAGGTAATATCGGACCATTCTGATGTAGGATTTTAAAATTAAAGGCTAAAATGTCCAAGTAAATCTACAGTATATTTGACATCTTTTTCAGGCTATTAAAGCCATATTTTACTCTTCTTCAGGCAACTGTAAAACAGAATCGTCCTGTTAAGCCAGCTTGATTCCAAGTCTGGGTGAGACATCACATATCCATGGTGTCACAGAGTCAATACTGGACCATTCTGATGTAGGTTTTTAAAATTAAAGGCTAAAATGTCCAAGTAAATCTACAGTATATTTGACATCTTTTTCAGGCTGTTAAAGCCATATTTTACTCTTTTTCAGGCAACTGTAGAACGGAATCCTCCTGTTAAACCAGCTTCATTCCAAGTCTGAGGAAACATCACATATCCATGGTGTCACACAGTCAATACTGGACCATTCTGATGTAGGTTTTAAAATTAAAGGCTAAAATGTCCAAGTAAATCTACAGTATATTTGACATCTTTTTCAGGCTGTTAAAGCCATATTTTACTCTTTTCAGGCAACTGTAGAACGGAATCCTCCTGTTAAACCAGCTTCATTTCAAGTCTGAGAGAAACATCACATATCCATGGTGTCACACAGTCAATATTGGACCATTCTGATGTAGGATTTTAAAATTAAAGGCTAAAATGTCCAAGTAAATCTACAGTATATTTGACATCTTTTTCAGGCTGTTAAAGCCATATTTTACTCTTTTTCAGGCAACTGTAGAACGGAATCCTCCTGTTAAACCAGCTTCATTCCAAGTCTGGGAGAAACATCACATATCCATGGTGTCACACAGTAATATGGACCATTCTGATGTAGGATTTTAAAATTAAAGGCTAAAATGTCCAAGTAAATCTACAGTATATTTGACATCTTTTTCAGGCTGTTAAAGCCATATTTTACTCTTTTTCAGGCAACTGTAGAACAGAATCCTCCTGTTAAACCAGCTTCATTCCAAGTCTGGAGAAACATCACATATCCATGGTGTCACACAGTCAATATTGGACCATTCTGATGTAGGTTTTTAAAATTAAAGGCTAAAATGTCCAAGTAAATCTACAGTATATTTGACATCTTTTTCAGGCTGTTAAAGCCATATTTTACTCTTTTTCAGGCAACTGTAGAACGGAATCCTCCTGTTAAGCCAGCTTCATTCCAAGTCTGAGAGAAACATCACATATCCATGGTGTCACACAGTCAATATTGGACCATTCTGATGTAGGTTTTAAAATTAAAGGCTAAAATGTCCAAGTAAATCTACAGTATATTTGACATCTTTTTCAGGCTGTTAAAGCCATATTTTACTCTTTTTCAGGCAACTGTAGAACGGAATCCTCCTGTTAAGCCAGCTTCATTCCAAGTCTGGGAAACATCACATATCCATGGTGTCACACAGTCAATACGGACCATTCTGATGTAGGTTTTAAAATTAAAGGCTAAAATGTCCAAGTAAATCTACAGTATATTTGACATCTTTTTCAGGCTGTTAAAGCCATATTTTACTCTTTTTCAGGCAACTGTAGAACGGAATCCTCCTGTTAAACCAGCTTCATTCCAAGTCTGAGAGAAACATCACATATCCATGGTGTCACACAGTCAATATTGGACCATTCTGATGTAGGATTTTAAAATTAAAGGCTAAAATGTCCAAGTAAATCTACAGTATATTTGACATCTTTTTCAGGCTGTTAAAGCCATATTTTACTCTTTTTCAGGCAACTGTAGAACGGAATCCTCCTGTTAAACCAGCTTCATTCCAAGTCTGAGAGAAACATCACATATCCATGGTGTCACACAGTCAATATTGGACCATTCTGATGTAGGATTTTAAAATTAAAGGCTAAAATGTCCAAGTAAATCTACAGTATATTTGACATCTTTTTCAGGCTGTTAAAGCCATATTTTACTCTTTTTCAGGCAACTGTAGAACGGAATCCTCCTGTTAAACCAGCTTCATTCCAAGTCTGAGAGAAACATCACATATCCATGGTGTCACACAGTCAATATTGGACCATTCTGATGTAGGTTTTAAAATTAAAGGCTAAAATGTCCAAGTAAATCTACAGTATATTTGACATCTTTTTCAGGCTGTTAAAGCCATATTTTACTCTTTTTCAGGCAACTGTAGAACGGAATCCTCCTGTTAAACCAGCTTCATTCCAAGTCTGAGAGAAACATCACATATCCATGGTGTCACACAGTCAATACTGGACCATTCTGATGTAGGATTTTAAAATTAAAGGCTAAAATGTCCAAGTAAATCTACAGTATATTTGACATCTTTTTCAGGCTGTTAAAGCCATATTTTACTCTTTTTCAGGCAACTGTAGAACGGAATCCTCCTGTTAAACCAGCTTCATTCCAAGTCTGAGAGAAACATCACATATCCATGGTGTCACACAGTCAATATTGGACCATTCTGATGTAGGATTTTAAAATTAAAGGCTAAAATGTCCAAGTAAATCTACAGTATATTTGACATCTTTTTCAGGCTGTTAAAGCCATATTTTACTCTTTTTCAGGCAACTGTAGAACGGAATCCTCCTGTTAAACCAGCTTCATTCCAAGTCTGAGAGAAACATCACATATCCATGGTGTCACACAGTCAATATTGGACCATTCTGATGTAGGTTTTTAAAATTAAAGGCTAAAATGTCCAAGTAAATCTACAGTATATTTGACATCTTTTTCAGGCTGTTAAAGCCATATTTTACTCTTTTTCAGGCAACTGTAGAACGGAATCCTCCTGTTAAACCAGCTTCATTCCAAGTCTGGAGAAACATCACATATCCATGGTGTCACACAGTCAATATTGGACCATTCTGATGTAGGTTTTTAAAATTAAAGGCTAAAATGTCCAAGTAAATCTACAGTATATTTGACATCTTTTTCAGGCTGTTAAAGCCATATTTTACTCTTTTTCAGGCAACTGTAGAACGGAATCCTCCTGTTAAACCAGCTTCATTCCAAGTCTGAGAGAAACATCACATATCCATGGTGTCACACAGTCAATACTGGACCATTCTGATGTAGGTTTTAAAATTAAAGGCTAAAATGTCCAAGTAAATCTACAGTATATTTGACATCTTTTTCAGGCTGTTAAAGCCATATTTTACTCTTTTTCAGGCAACTGTAGAACGGAATCCTCCTGTTAAACCAGCTTCATTCCAAGTCTGAGAGAAACATCACATATCCATGGTGTCACACAGTCAATATTGGACCATTCTGATGTAGGATTTTAAAATTAAAGGCTAAAATGTCCAAGTAAATCTACAGTATATTTGACATCTTTTTCAGGCTGTTAAAGCCATATTTTACTCTTTTTCAGGCAACTGTAAAACAGAATCCTCCTGTTAAACCAGCTTCATTCCAAGTCTGGGAGAAACATCACATATCCATGGTGTCACACAGTCAATATTGGACCATTCTGATGTAGGTTTTTAAAATTAAAGGCTAAAATGTCCAAGTAAATCTACAGTATATTTGACATCTTTTTCAGGCTGTTAAAGCCATATTTTACTCTTTTTCAGGCAACTGTAGAACAGAATCCTCCTGTTAAACCAGCTTCATTCCAAGTCTGGGAAACATCACATATCCATGGTGTCACACAGTCAATACTGGACCATTCTGATGTAGGTTTTTAAAATTAAAGGCTAAAATGTCCAAGTAAATCTACAGTATATTTGACATCTTTTCAGGCTGTTAAAGCCATATTTTACTCTTTTTCAGGCAACTGTAGAAAGGAATCCTCCTGTTAAACCAGCTTCATTTCAAGTCTGAGAGAAACATCACATATCCATGGTGTCACACAGTCAATATTGGACCATTCTGATGTAGGATTTTAAAATTAAAGGCTAAAATGTCCAAGTAAATCTACAGTATATTTGACATCTTTTTCAGGCTGTTAAAGCCATATTTTACTCTTTTTCAGGCAACTGTAAAACAGAATCGTCCTGTTAAGCCAGCTTGATTCCAAGTCTGGGTGAGACATCACATATCCATGGTGTCACACAGTCAATATTGGACCATTCTGATGTAGTTTTTAAAATTAAAGGCTAAAATGTCCAAGTAAATCTACAGTATATTTGACATCTTTTTCAGGCTGTTAAAGCCATATTTTACTCTTTTTCAGGCAACTGTAGAACGGAATCCTCCTGTTAAACCAGCTTCATTCCAAGTCTGAGAGAAACATCACATATCCATGGTGTCACACAGTCAATATTGGACCATTCTGATGTAGGATTTTAAAATTAAAGGCTAAAATGTCCAAGTAAATCTACAGTATATTTGACATCTTTTTCAGGCTGTTAAAGCCATATTTTACTCTTTTTCAGGCAACTGTAGAACGGAATCCTCCTGTTAAGCCAGGTTCATTCCAAGTCTGGGTAACACATCACATATCCATGGTGTCACACAGTCAATACTGGACCATTCTGATGTAGGTTTTTAAAATTAAAGGCTAAAATGTCCAAGTAAATCTACAGTATATTTGACATCTTTTTCAGGCTGTTAAAGCCATATTTTACTCTTTTTCAGGCAACTGTAGAACGGAATCCTCCTGTTAAACCAGCTTCATTCCAAGTCTGAGAGAAACATCACATATCCATGGTGTCACACAGTCAATATTGGACCATTCTGATGTAGGTTTTTAAAATTAAAGGCTAAAATGTCCAAGTAAATCTACAGTATATTTGACATCTTTTTCAGGCTGTTAAAGCCATATTTTACTCTTTTTCAGGCAACTGTAAAACAGAATCGTCCTGTTAAGCCAGCTTCATTCCAAGTCTGAGAGAAACATCACATATCCATGGTGTCACACAGTCAATATTGGACCATTCTGATGTAGTTTTTAAAATTAAAGGCTAAAATGTCCAAGTAAATCTACAGTATATTTGACATCTTTTTCAGGCTGTTAAAGCCATATTTTACTCTTTTTCAGGCAACTGTAGAACGGAATCCTCCTGTTAAACCAGCTTCATTCCAAGTCTGGAGTAAACATCACATATCCATGGTGTCACACAGTCAATATTGGACCATTCTGATGTAGGTTTTAAAATTAAAGGCTAAAATGTCCAAGTAAATCTACAGTATATTTGACATCTTTTCAGGCTGTTAAAGCCATATTTTACTCTTTTTCAGGCAACTGTAGAACGGAATCCTCCTGTTAAACCAGCTTCATTCCAAGTCTGAGAGAAACATCACATATCCATGGTGTCACACAGTCAATACTGGACCATTCTGATGTAGGTTTTAAAATTAAAGGCTAAAATGTCCAAGTAAATCTACAGTATATTTGACATCTTTTTCAGGCTGTTAAAGCCATATTTTACTCTTTTTCAGGCAACTGTAGAAAGGAATCCTCCTGTTAAACCAGCTTCATTCCAAGTCTGAGAGAAACATCACATATCCATGGTGTCACACAGTCAATATTGGACCATTCTGATGTAGGATTTTAAAATTAAAGGCTAAAATGTCCAAGTAAATCTACAGTATATTTGACATCTTTTTCAGGCTGTTAAAGCCATATTTTACTCTTTTTCAGGCAACTGTAGAACGGAATCCTCCTGTTAAGCCAGCTTCATTCCAAGTCTGAGAGAAACATCACATATCCATGGTGTCACACAGTCAATATTGGACCATTCTGATGTAGGTTTTTAAAATTAAAGGCTAAAATGTCCAAGTAAATCTACAGTATATTTGACATCTTTTTCAGGCTGTTAAAGCCATATTTTACTCTTTTTCAGGCAACTGTAGAACGGAATCCTCCTGTTAAACCAGCTTCATTCCAAGTCTGAGAGAAACATCACATATCCATGGTGTCACACAGTCAATACTGGACCATTCTGATGTAGGTTTTAAAATTAAAGGCTAAAATGTCCAAGTAAATCTACAGTATATTTGACATCTTTTTCAGGCTGTTAAAGCCATATTTTACTCTTTTTCAGGCAACTGTAGAACGGAATCCTCCTGTTAAACCAGCTTCATTCCAAGTCTGAGAGAAACATCACATATCCATGGTGTCACACAGTCAATATTGGACCATTCTGATGTAGGATTTTAAAATTAAAGGCTAAAATGTCCAAGTAAATCTACAGTATATTTGACATCTTTTTCAGGCTGTTAAAGCCATATTTTACTCTTTTTCAGGCAACTGTAGAACGGAATCCTCCTGTTAAACCAGCTTCATTCCAAGTCTGAGAAAACATCACATATCCATGGTGTCACACAGTCAATATCGGACCATTCTGATGTAGGTTTTTAAAATTAAAGGCTAAAATGTCCAAGTAAATCTACAGTATATTTGACATCTTTTTCAGGCTGTTAAAGCCATATTTTACTCTTTTTCAGGCAACTGTAGAACGGAATCCTCCTGTTAAGCCAGCTTCATTCCAAGTCTGGGAAACATCACATATCCATGGTGTCACACAGTCAATACTGGACCATTCTGATGTAGGTTTTAAAATTAAAGGCTAAAATGTCCAAGTAAATCTACAGTATATTTGACATCTTTTTCAGGCTGTTAAAGCCATATTTTACTCTTTTTCAGGCAACTGTAGAACGGAATCCTCCTGTTAAACCAGCTTCATTCCAAGTCTGAGAGAAACATCACATATCCATGGTGTCACACAGTCAATATTGGACCATTCTGATGTAGGATTTTAAAATTAAAGGCTAAAATGTCCAAGTAAATCTACAGTATATTTGACATCTTTTTCAGGCTGTTAAAGCCATATTTTACTCTTTTTCAGGCAACTGTAGAACAGAATCCTCCTGTTAAACCAGCTTCATTCCAAGTCTGGGTGAGACATCACATATCCATGGTGTCACACAGTCAATATTGGACCATTCTGATGTAGGTTTTTAAAATTAAAGGCTAAAATGTCCAAGTAAATCTACAGTATATTTGACATCTTTTTCAGGCTGTTAAAGCCATATTTTACTCTTTTTCAGGCAACTGTAGAACGGAATCCTCCTGTTAAACCAGCTTCATTCCAAGTCTGGGAAACATCACATATCCATGGTGTCACACAGTCAATACTGGACCATTCTGATGTAGGTTTTAAAATTAAAGGCTAAAATGTCCAAGTAAATCTACAGTATATTTGACATCTTTTTCAGGCTGTTAAAGCCATATTTTACTCTTTTTCAGGCAACTGTAGAACGGAATCCTCCTGTTAAACCAGCTTCATTCCAAGTCTGAGAGAAACATCACATATCCATGGTGTCACACAGTCAATACTGGACCATTCTGATGTAGGATTTTAAAATTAAAGGCTAAAATGTCCAAGTAAATCTACAGTATATTTGACATCTTTTTCAGGCTGTTAAAGCCATATTTTACTCTTTTTCAGGCAACTGTAGAAAGGAATCCTCCTGTTAAACCAGCTTCATTTCAAGTCTGAGAGAAACATCACATATCCATGGTGTCACACAGTCAATATTGGACCATTCTGATGTAGGATTTTAAAATTAAAGGCTAAAATGTCCAAGTAAATCTACAGTATATTTGACATCTTTTTCAGGCTGTTAAAGCCATATTTTACTCTTTTTCAGGCAACTGTAGAACGGAATCCTCCTGTTAAGCCAGCTTCATTCCAAGTCTGCGTAACACATCATATATCCTTGGTGTCACACAGGCAATATCGGTCCATTCTGATGTAGGTTTTTAAAATTAAAGGCTAAAATGTCCAAGTAAATCTACAGTATATTTGACATCTTTTTCAGGCTGTTAAAGCCATATTTTACTCTTTTTCAGGCAACTGTAGAACGGAATCCTCCTGTTAAACCAGCTTCATTTCAAGTCTGAGAGAAACATCACATATCCATGGTGTCACACAGTCAATATTGGACCATTCTGATGTAGGATTTTAAAATTAAAGGCTAAAATGTCCAAGTAAATCTACAGTATATTTGACATCTTTTTCAGGCTGTTAAAGCCATATTTTACTCTTTTTCAGGCAACTGTAGAACGGAATCCTCCTGTTAAACCAGCTTCATTCCAAGTCTGAGAGAAACATCACATATCCATGGTGTCACACAGTCAATATTGGACCATTCTGATGTAGGTTTTTAAAATTAAAGGCTAAAATGTCCAAGTAAATCTACAGTATATTTGACATCTTTTTCAGGCTGTTAAAGCCATATTTTACTCTTTTTCAGGCAACTGTAGAACAGAATCCTCCTGTTAAACCAGCTTCATTCCAAGTCTGGGAGAAACATCACATATCCATGGTGTCACACAGTCAATATTGGACCATTCTGATGTAGGTTTTTAAAATTAAAGGCTAAAATGTCCAAGTAAATCTACAGTATATTTGACATCTTTTTCAGGCTGTTAAAGCCATATTTTACTCTTTTTCAGGCAACTGTAGAACGGAATCCTCCTGTTAAACCAGCTTCATTCCAAGTCTGGGAAACATCACATATCCATGGTGTCACACAGTCAATATTGGACCATTCTGATGTAGGTTTTTAAAATTAAAGGCTAAAATGTCCAAGTAAATCTACAGTATATTTGACATCTTTTTCAGGCTGTTAAAGCCATATTTTACTCTTTTTCAGGCAACTGTAGAACGGAATCCTCCTGTTAAACCAGCTTCATTCCAAGTCTGAGAGAAACATCACATATCCATGGTGTCACACAGTCAATATTGGACCATTCTGATGTAGGATTTTAAAATTAAAGGCTAAAATGTCCAAGTAAATCTACAGTATATTTGACATCTTTTTCAGGCTGTTAAAGCCATATTTTACTCTTTTTCAGGCAACTGTAGAACGGAATCCTCCTGTTAAACCAGCTTCATTCCAAGTCTGAGAGAAACATCACATATCCATGGTGTCACACAGTCAATATTGGACCATTCTGATGTAGGTTTTAAAATTAAAGGCTAAAATGTCCAAGTAAATCTACAGTATATTTGACATCTTTTTCAGGCTGTTAAAGCCATATTTTACTCTTTTTCAGGCAACTGTAGAACGGAATCCTCCTGTTAAACCAGCTTCATTCCAAGTCTGAGAGAAACATCACATATCCATGGTGTCACACAGTCAATATTGGACCATTCTGATGTAGGTTTTTAAAATTAAAGGCTAAAATGTCCAAGTAAATCTACAGTATATTTGACATCTTTTTCAGGCTGTTAAAGCCATATTTTACTCTTTTTCAGGCAACTGTAGAACGGAATCCTCCTGTTAAGCCAGGTTCATTCCAAGTCTGAGTAACACATCACATATCCATGGTGTCACACAGTCAATACTGGACCATTCTGATGTAGGTTTTTAAAATTAAAGGCTAAAATGTCCAAGTAAATCTACAGTATATTTGACATCTTTTTCAGGCTGTTAAAGCCATATTTTACTCTTTTTCAGGCAACTGTAGAACGGAATCCTCCTGTTAAACCAGCTTCATTCCAAGTCTGAGAGAAACATCACATATCCATGGTGTCACACAGTCAATATTGGACCATTCTGATGTAGGATTTTAAAATTAAAGGCTAAAATGTCCAAGTAAATCTACAGTATATTTGACATCTTTTTCAGGCTGTTAAAGCCATATTTTACTCTTTTTCAGGCAACTGTAGAACGGAATCCTCCTGTTAAGCCAGCTTCATTCCAAGTCTGAGAGAAACATCACATATCCATGGTGTCACACAGTCAATATTGGACCATTCTGATGTAGGTTTTTAAAATTAAAGGCTAAAATGTCCAAGTAAATCTACAGTATATTTGACATCTTTTTCAGGCTGTTAAAGCCATATTTTACTCTTTTTCAGGCAACTGTAGAACGGAATCCTCCTGTTAAACCAGCTTCATTCCAAGTCTGGGAAACATCACATATCCATGGTGTCACACAGTCAATACTGGACCATTCTGATGTAGGTTTTTAAAATTAAAGGCTAAAATGTCCAAGTAAATCTACAGTATATTTGACATCTTTTTCAGGCTGTTAAAGCCATATTTTACTCTTTTTCAGGCAACTGTAGAACGGAATCCTCCTGTTAAACCAGCTTCATTCCAAGTCTGAGAGAAACATCACATATCCATGGTGTCACACAGTCAATATTGGACCATTCTGATGTAGGATTTTAAAATTAAAGGCTAAAATGTCCAAGTAAATCTACAGTATATTTGACATCTTTTTCAGGCTATTAAAGCCATATTTTACTCTTTTTCAGGCAACTGTAAAACAGAATCGTCCTGTTAAGCCAGCTTGATTCCAAGTCTGGGTGAGACATCACATATCCATGGTGTCACAGAGTCAATATTGGACCATTCTGATGTAGTTTTTTAAAATTAAAGGCTAAAATGTCCAAGTAAATCTACAGTATATTTGACATCTTTTTCAGGCTGTTAAAGCCATATTTTACTCTTTTTCAGGCAACTGTAGAACGGAATCCTCCTGTTAAGCCAGGTTCATTCCAAGTCTGGGTAACACATCACATATCCATGGTGTCACAGAGTCAATATTGGACCATTCTGATGTAGGTTTTTAAAATTAAAGGCTAAAATGTCCAAGTAAATCTACAGTATATTTGACATCTTTTTCAGGCTGTTAAAGCCATATTTTACTCTTTTTCAGGCAACTGTAGAACGGAATCCTCTTGTTAAGCCAGGTTCATTCCAAGTCTGGGTAACACATCACATATCCATGGTGTCACACAGTCAATACTGGACCATTCTGATGTAGGTTTTTAAAATTAAAGGCTAAAATGTCCAAGTAAATCTACAGTATATTTGACATCTTTTTCAGGCTGTTAAAGCCATATTTTACTCTTTTTCAGGCAACTGTAGAACGGAATCCTCCTGTTAAACCAGCTTCATTTCAAGTCTGAGAGAAACATCACATATCCATGGTGTCACACAGTCAATATTGGACCATTCTGATGTAGGATTTTAAAATTAAAGGCTAAAATGTCCAAGTAAATCTACAGTATATTTGACATCTTTTCAGGCTGTTAAAGCCATATTTTACTCTTTTTCAGGCAACTGTAGAACGGAATCCTCCTGTTAACCAGCTTCATTCCAAGTCTGGGTGAGACATCACATATCCATGGTGTCACACAGTCAATATTGGACCATTCTGATGTAGATTTTAAAATTAAAGGCTAAAATGTCCAAGTAAATCTACAGTATATTTGACATCTTTTTCAGGCTGTTAAAGCCATATTTTACTCTTTTTCAGGCAACTGTAGAACGGAATCCTCCTGTTAAGCCAGCTTCATTCCAAGTCTGGAGTAACACATCACATATCCATGGTGTCACACAGTCAATATTGGACCATTCTGATGTAGGTTTTTAAAATTAAAGGCTAAAATGTCCAAGTAAATCTACAGTATATTTGACATCTTTTCAGGCTGTTAAAGCCATATTTTACTCTTTTCAGGCAACTGTAGAACGGAATCCTCCTGTTAAGCCAGCTTCATTCCAAGTCTGGGTGAGACATCACATATCCATGGTGTCACACAGTCAATATGGACCATTCTGATGTAGGATTTTAAAATTAAAGGCTAAAATGTCCAAGTAAATCTACAGTATATTTGACATCTTTTTCAGGCTGTTAAAGCCATATTTTACTCTTTTCAGGCAACTGTAGAACGGAATCCTCCTGTTAAACCAGCTTCATTCCAAGTCTGAGAGAAACATCACATATCCATGGTGTCACACAGTCAATATTGGACCATTCTGATGTAGGATTTTAAAATTAAAGGCTAAAATGTCCAAGTAAATCTACAGTATATTTGACATCTTTTTCAGGCTGTTAAAGCCATATTTTACTCTTTTCAGGCAACTGTAGAACGGAATCCTCCTGTTAAGCCAGCTTCATTCCAAGTCTGGGAGACATCACATATCCATGGTGTCACAGAGTCAATATTGACCATTCTGATGTAGGTTTTAAAATTAAAGGCTAAAATGTCCAAGTAAATCTACAGTATATTTGACATCTTTTTCAGGCTGTTAAAGCCATATTTTACTCTTTTTCAGGCAACTGTAGAACGGAATCCTCCTGTTAAGCCAGCTTCATTCCAAGTCTGGAGAAACATCACATATCCATGGTGTCACACAGTCAATATGGACCATTCTGATGTAGGTTTTAAAATTAAAGGCTAAAATGTCCAAGTAAATCTACAGTATATTTGACATCTTTTTCAGGCTGTTAAAGCCATATTTTACTCTTTTTCAGGCAACTGTAGAACGGAATCCTCCTGTTAAACCAGCTTCATTTCAAGTCTGAGAGAAACATCACATATCCATGGTGTCACACAGTCAATATTGGACCATTCTGATGTAGGATTTTAAAATTAAAGGCTAAAATGTCCAAGTAAATCTACAGTATATTTGACATCTTTTTCAGGCTGTTAAAGCCATATTTTACTCTTATTCAGGCAACTGTAGAACAGAATCCTCCTGTTAAGCCTGCTTCATTCCAATTCTGGGTAACAGAACATATATCCGTGGTGTCACACAGGCAACATCGGACCATTGTGATGTAGGATTTTAAAATTAAAGGCTAAAATGTCCAAGTAAATCTACAGTATATTTGACATCTTTTTCAGGCTGTTAAAGCCATATTTTACTCTTTTTCAGGCAACTGTAGAACGGAATCCTCCTGTTAAACCAGCTTCATTCCAAGTCTGAGAGAAACAGTACATATCCATGGTAACACACAGGTAAATATCGGACCATTCTGATGTAGGATTTTAAAATTAAAGGCTAAAATGTCCAAGTAAATCTACAGTATATTTGACATCTTTTCAGGCTGTTAAAGCCATATTTTAGTCTTTTTCAGGCAACTGTAGAACGGAATCCTCCTGTTAAGCCAGCTTGATTCCAAGTCTAGGTGAGACCATCACCTCTTGCAATTGTCTATTAACTGCTAACTACCGTCTGAGTCTCGTTTTCTTGCTTGACCGTCTTTGATTTAATAAGTTAAAGTGTCTTGACACATCCAGACGCCCTGATGGTGTTTGGGGGTCAGTAAAAGCCAATGTTTCCTATTGATAAACAGTCAAAAGTCTTTTGAAAACAAAACTAGTCAGAACAGAATATTGTTTCTGGTTGAATAGGCAAATACTTAGGAGTAAAAAGTATTAAAATTAAATTGATTCAATAAATTCCTGGTGATAATCCCATCAAAGTTAATATTTATATATGTTTTTAGGGTAGATGAGAAAAGTGACATCACTACCTGTGTGGTAAAGATGTGCTTCACGCTTAGAAGGTTGTTGCCGGCGGCAACCAGCTGTAGCACTGTAAAATGCACCGACTGCTGGATGGCAATATACAGCCCGGTGGTCAGGGACCCGCCAGGCGCAGACGGGACAGTGTCCAGGATCACCGGACGGCATGTAGTCCACCATGTCCGTCTCTAAGAAACAGGTCTGCTCCTAGAGACACAGAACACTAAAGTTAGAACGCTGCAGTGACAAATCATAAGAGGCTGATTCTAGCAATTGCTGGGGAAAAAAAAGGTAAAATTGTCAAAGAATAGCATCAAAAACCTTGAAAGGTCCTTGGAGACAAATGCAGACATAACAAATTCAGTTGTCTCCTACAAGGAAAAGACACAGTGGAAAGATACAGAAGTCATATACTCAGAGAGGCATTGGAGAGCTTATTAATGAATAATATGAAAATCATTCCTCTCCGGGAACCATCACCTTATCGTGGTGGAGAGGTTTGTGTGTCCCTATGGACCTGAGGGCTGTGTTGTCTGGAGCTTTGTGCTCCTGGTAGGGTCTCCCATGGCAAAGTGGTCTCAGGGGAGGGGCCAGACAAAGAATGGTTCAAAAATCCTATGACAAATCGAGGAAGGGATCGAGGACCCTGCCCGGAGGAAGCCCGGGACCCCCGTCTGGAGCCAGGCCCAGACGGCGGGCTCGTCAGCGAGCGCCAGGCCGGGTTTGCCACGAGCCCGGTCGGGCACAGCCCGAAAAGCTACGTGGCTCCTCTCTCTCCATCCCATGGGCCCACCACCTGTGGGAGGAACCGCTGGGGTCGGGTGCGCTGCCATATGGGTGGCGGCGAAGGTCAGGGCCTCGACGGACCAGACCTGGGCGGCAGAGGCTGGCTCTGGTACGTGGAACGTCACCTCTCTGTGGGTGAAGGAGCGGAACTTGTGCGGGAGGTGGAGCGCTACCAGTTAGATCTGGTGGGGCTTACCTCTACGCACAGTCTCGGTTCTGGAACCGTACTCCTGGATAGGGGTTGACTCTGTCCTACTCCGGAGTTGCCCAGGGTGTGAGGCGCCGGGCGGGTGTGGGGATACTCACAAGTCCCCGGCTGAGCGCCGCTGCGTTGGAGTTTACCCCGGTGGACGAGAGGGTCGCCTCCCTACGCCTGCGGGTGATGGGGGGGAAAACTCTGACTGTTGTTTGTGCGTATGCACCAAACAAGAGTTCGGAGTATTCGGCCTTCTTGGAGACCTTGAATGGAGTCCTGTATGGGGCTCCAGTAGGGGACTCCATAGTTCTGCTGGGGGACTTGAACGCACACGTGGGTGATGATGGAGATACTTGGAGAGGCGTGATTGGGAGGAACGGCCTCCCTGATCTAAACCAGAGTGGTTGTCTGTTGTTGGACTTCTGTGCTAGTCATGGATTGTCCATCACAAACACCATGTTCGAACATAGGGATGCTCATAAGTGTACGTGGTACCAGAGCACCCTAGGCCAAAGGTCAATGATCGATTTTATAATCGTTTCATCTGATCTGAGGCCGTATGTTTTGGACACTCGGGTGAAGAGAGGGGCAGAGCTGTCAACTGATCACCATCTGGTGGTGAGTTGGGTCAGGGAAGACTCTGGACAGACCTGGTAAACCCAAACGGGTAGTGCGGGTGAATTGGGAACGTCTGGAGGAGGCCCCCGTCCGACGGACTTTCAACTCGCACCTCCGGCGGAGCTTTTCGGGCATCCCTGTGGAGGCTGGGGCATTGAACCTGAGTGGACAATGTTCAAAGTTTCCATTGCTGAAGGCGGTGGCGAGCTGTGGTCATAGGGTCTTAGGTGCCTCAAGGGCGGTAACCCACGAACGCCCTGGTGGACACCGGTGGTCAGGGAAGCCGTCCGACTGAAGAAGGAGTCTTTCCGATATGTTATCCCGAGGACTCCGGAGGCAGTTGCAGGGTACCGACGGGCAGCTGGCTGCAGCCTCTGCCGTGACAGAGGCAAAGCAGCGGGTGGGAGAAGTTCGAGAAGACATGGAGAAGGACTTTCGGTCGGCACCAAGGTGCTTCTGGAAAACCGTTCGCCACCTTAGGAGGGGAAGCGAGAATCATCCAAGCTGTATACAGTAAGGATGGGACGTTGTTGACCTCAACTGGGGAGGTAATAGAGCGGTGGAAGGAGCACTTTGAGGAACTCCTAAATCCAGCTGACACGCCCTCTGTGGTAGAGGCAGAGCTGGAGGATGATGGGGGATTGTCGCAATTTCTGGTGGAAGTCGCTGAGGTAGTCAAACAACTCCACAGCGGCAAAGCCCCAGGGATTGATGAGATCCGTCCAGAAATGCTGAAAGCTCTGGGTGTGGAGGGGATGTCTTGGTTGACACGCCTCTTCAACATTGCGTGGAAGTCTGGGACGGTGCCTAAGGAGTGGCAGACCGGGGTGGTGGTTCCCTATTCAAAAAGGGGACCAGAGGGTGTGTGCCAATTACAGGGGTATCACACTTCTCAGCCTCCTGGTAAAGTCTACTCCAAGGTGCTGGAAAGGAGGGTTTCGGCCGATAGTCGAACCTCGGATTGAAGAGGAACAATGTGGATTCCGTCCTGGCCGTGGAACAACGGATCAGATCTTCACTCTCGCAAGGATCTTGGAGGGGCCTGGGAGTATGCCCAACCAGTCTACATGTGTTTTGTGGATCTGGAGAAGGCGTATGACCGGGTCCCCGGGAGAAATTGTGGGAGGTGCTGCGGAGTATGGGGTGAGGGGTCCCTTCTCAGGGCCATCCAATCTCTGTATGACCAAAGCGAGAGCTGTGTCCGGGTTCTCGGCAGTAAGTCGGACTCGTTCCAGGTGAGGGTTGGCCTCCGCCAGGGCTGCGCTTTGTCACCAATCCTGTTTGTAATATTTATGGACAGGATATCGAGGCGTAGTCGGGCGGGAGGGGCAGTTCGGTGGGCTCGGGATCTCATCGCTGCTTTTTGCAGATGATGTGGTCTTGATGGCGTCATCGGCCTGTGACCTCCAGCACTCACTGGATCGGTTCGCAGCCGAGTGTGAAGCGGCTGGGATGAGGATCAGCACCTCTAAATCTGAGGCCATGGTTCTCAGCAGGAAACCGATGGAGTGCTTTCTTCGGGTAGGGAGTGAGTCCTTACCCCAAGTGAAGGAGTTTAAGTACCTTGGGGTCTTGTTCGCGAGTGAGGGGACTATGGAGCGTGAGATTGGTCGGAGAATCGGAGCAGCTGGTGCGGTATTACATTCAGTTTATCGCACTGCTTGACGAAAAGAGAGCTGAGCCAGAAGGCAAAGCTTTCGATCTACCGGGCAATTTTCGCCTACCTCACCTATGGTCATGAAGGCTGGGTCATGACCGAAAGAACGAGGTCCAGGGTACAAGCGTCGAAATGGGTTTCCTCAGGAGGGTGGCTGGCGTCTCCTTAGAGATAGGGTGAGAAGCTCAGTCATCCGAGAGGAGCTCGAGTAGAGCCGCTGCTCCTTCGCGCCGAAAGGAGCCAGTTGAGGTGGTTCAGGCATCTGTAAGGATGCCTCCAGGGCGCCTCCCTAGGGAGGTGTTCCAGGCACGTCCAGCTGGGAGGAGGCCTGGGAAGACCCAGGACTAGGTGGAGAGATTATATCTCCAACCTGACCTGGGAACGCCTCGGGATCCCCCAGTCGGAGCTGGTTGATGTGGCTCGGGAAAGGGAAGTTTGGGGTCCCCTACTGGAGCTGCTGCCCCCGCGACCCGATACCGGATAAGCAGATGAAGATGGATGGATGGATGGATAATTAGAAAATCATGAAAGTTGATTTGTCAGTAATTCCATTCAAAAAGTGAAATTTGCATATTATATTCATTCATTCATCACAGTGATATATTTTAAATGTTAATTTCTTTTAATTGTGAGTTTCATAACTCAAAATCCCAAATTCCGTATTCCGAAAATTTTAATATTACTTAAGACAAATACAAAAAGGATTTTACGAAATGTTGGCCAACTGAAGAGTATAAGCATGTACAGCACTCAATACTCAGTTGGGGCTTCTTTGCCTGTATTACTGCAGCAATGCGGCGTGGCATGGAGTCAGTCTATGGCACTGCTCAGGTGTTATGAGAGCCCAGGTTGCTCTGATAGTGGCCTTCAGCTCTTATGCGTTGTTGGGTCTAGCACATTAGATTAGATTTAGATTATTAGATTTTCTATAGGGTTAAGGTCAGGCGAGTTTGCTGGCCAATTAGGAACAGGGATACAATGGTCCTTAAACCAGGTACTGGTAGTCCTGTTGGAAAATGAAATCTGCATCTCAATAAAGTTGGTCAGCAGCAGGAAGCATGAAGTGCTCTAAAACTTCCTGGTAGACGGCTGCGTTGACCCTGGACCTCAGAAAACACCGTGGACCAACACCAGCAGATGACATGGCACCCCACACCATCACTGACTGGAAACTTTACACTGGACTTCAAGCAACATGGATTATGTGCCTCTCCTCTCTTCCTCCAGACTCTGGGACCTTGATTTCCAAAGGAAATGCAAAATTTACTTTACATAACTGAGTGGTCATAACTCAACCACTGAGCAGCAGTCCAGTCCTTTTGTCTTTAGCCCAGGCGAGACGCTTCTGACGCTGTGTCTTGTTCAAGAGTGGCGTGACACAAGGAATGCATCAGCTGTAACCCATGTCTTGCATACGTCTGTGTGTGGTGGTTCTTGAAGCACTGACTGCAGTTCTAGTCCACTCTGAATCTCTCCCACATTTTGGAATGGGTTTTGTTTCACAATCCTCTCCTGGGTGCGGTTATCCCTATTGCTTGTGCACTTTTTTCTACCACAACTTTCCTTCCCTTTGCCTCTCTATTAATGCCCTTGGACCCGGAGCTCTGTGAACAGCCAGCCTCTTTAGCAATGACCTTTGTGTCTTGCCTTCCTTGTGCAAGGTGTCAATGGTCGTCTTTGGACAGCTGTCAAGTCAGCAGTCTTCCCCATGATTGTGTAGCCTACAGAACTAGACTGAGAGACCATTTAAATGCCTGTGCAAATATTTTGAGTTAAATAGCTGATTAGAGTGGCACCAGGTGTCTTCAATATTGAGCCTTGTCACAATATTCTAATTTTCTGAGATACTGAATTTGGGGTTTTCAGTTGTAATCACAATTAAAATAAATTAACATTTGAAATGTGTGATGAATTAATATAATATACAAATTTCACTTTTTGAATGCAATTACTGACTTTTTCATGATTTTCTAATTATATGACCAGCCCCTGTACACAAATTGTTTTTAAATCCAGAAACATGTAACAAAACAAAGATTTCCCTAATGTTAGTTATGAGTCCTCAAAATAAAATGATAATGCAGCTAAAAAAATACATGAGTTTCAACAGACGTTGTAGAGCGCCCTCTGGTGGACAAACTATACAGTGCCAACATTCATAAGGGTGTTTTGTCATTTTTAAAAGTGTATTCATCAGAGTCATTATAAATGTTTTTATCATCAGTAATGTGAATGATGTGATGGTGTAGTGGACAATCCAGTGGACTCGTATGCTATTTTTGCTATAGAGGGTTCGAACCCAGCGACACGGATCATCGTGATTTATTTTAAAACACATTTTACCCGTTGTACGTTATAGTTACGTGCTCAGATATTCAGTTCAGTACAGTTTATATTGAGGTGCGACATGCAAAGGCCAGTAAAATGTTTGATTTTGTAGCGAATCTGTCGACGTGGGTAGCCGTTGATAGGTTTAAACAGCATCTGGACAGGCCCGGAAACCAGTAGGTGGAAAACCAGAAGGCACATAACACCGTTTCCAGACAAACCTCTCATCAGCTCGCGCCCTCTCGGTCGAAAGTCAGCTGTTCCACTTAGCTGCTCCCTCTAGAGACCTGGAGCACTTCCGTTGTGGAATCTAGATGCAGCATTTAAGTGCTTTTGTTTCCGTGGTTTGTGCGCTTTTCTTTTGCATCGTTGTTTTATCGGCATCGCGTTTTTGTATTTTGTTGTGTTGTGTGTATTTGTATCGCGTTGAATACTGCGCATGTGTGGTCAAATTAATGAAGTCTTTTTCTTAATTTGCTTGTGTTTTGTCTATTTGTATGTTTTCTGAAGTTGCAGGGCGTTTGCCCCTGTCGGCCACCGTAGCAACAACCCCAGAAAGCGATCATTTCACTTACTGCGGTTTGTCTTGGTTTAAGCTTGGATTTTGTAGTTCCTGCAATTTGGACACTTAACGCAAAAATCCTATGAAAAAACGAGGAAGAGATCGAGGGACCGTGCCCGGAGGAAGCCTAGGTCTCCCCGTCTGGAGCCAGGCCCAGACGGCGGGCTCGTCAGCGAGCACCTGGTGGCCGGGTTTGCCACGGAGCCTGGCCTCTCTCTCCAGCCCATGGGCCCACCACCTGTGGGAGGAACCAGTGGGGTCGGGTGCGCTGTCACATGAGTAGCAGCGAAAGTCAAGGGCTTCGACAGACCAGACCCGGGTGGCAGAGGCTGGCTCTGGGGACCTGGAATGTCACCTCTCTTTCTAGGGGAAGGAGCCAACTTGTGCGGGAGGTGGAGCGCTACCAGTTAGATCTGGTGGGGCTTACCTCTACGCACAGTCTCGGTTCTGGAACCATACTCCTGGATGGGGGGGGACTCTGACTGTTCTTTGTGCATTTGTACCAAACAAGAGTTCAGAGTATTTGGCCTTCTTGGAGACCTGGAATGGAGTCCCGTATGTGGCTCCTATAGGGGACTCCATAGTTATGCTGGGGACTTCAACGCACATGTGGGTGATGATGGAGATACTTGAGAGGCGTGATTGGGAGGAGCGGCCTCCCTGATCTAAACCAGAGTGGTTGTCTGTTGTTGGACTTCTGCGATAGTCACGGATTGTCCATAACAAACACCATGTTCGAACATAGGGATGCTCATAAGTGTACGTGGTACCAGAGCACCCTAGGCCAAAGGTCAGGTAATATCCACACATTCCAAGAAAGCGACGCAATGCTTTCTTGGACTGTGGGATCTGAAAATCAATAATCGCCTGCACCTTTTCAGCTAACGGACGTACCTGCCCCTGACCTACCTGCTTATCCAAATAGGTAACAGTGGCTCTACCAAACTCACATTTCACGAGGTTAAGAGTGAGGGAAGCCTCACGGAGACGGCTAAAAATAAGGGACAATGTGTTAGATGAGCCGGATACTCGGCTGAAACGAGTATCGGTACGGATAAAGCACTTTTGCCAGTACAAGTATTATACGAGTAATGCGAGTCAATATCTGTACTCTGATTGAATAAAACTCCTCATTGACTGTGTGTCTGCGTTCTGTCATAGGCTAGTCATAGCGCCAGTCACAGCGCCCCCTACACTATTCTGTGATAGGCTAGTCCCAGCGCCCTCCCCTACACTATTCTGTGATAGGCTAGTCCCAGCGCCCTCCCCTACACTATTCTGTGATAGGCTAGTCCCAGCGCCTCCCCTACACTATTCTGTGATAGGCTAGTCCCAGCGCCCTTCTGTTGTTGTCCGGCCGCTCTGCTCACTCACACACACTCAGAACACGGAGACGTGAACAGCTCTGTCCTCTCCCTCAGTCTCTCTTTCCCATTAACATTTAGGTTTCTTCAAGCTTCAGGTTTGTTTTTTACTTCAGTCAAACTAGTCCTTAGTAACCAGTAGGTTTCTGGTAAACGTGGGGTTTGTTCAGACATGGTGATGGTAGAATGCGAGTCGCGTCACGTCTCTGCCTGTCAGTTTTTTTTTTTTTAAACTGCCTGCTTGCTCTAACCAGTTTTTTTGAGTGTCTAAAACTTTCTTGCTGTATTTTATTAAAGAAAAGAAAAACAGGCAGTTGCGGTATGAATAAATAATATTACAAATTAAGATACACACACAAACACATTTCAACCCCCCGCCCCCCCTCTATCTTTCTCTCTCTGGTTATCTTAGTCACTCACAGACACACAAAAAATGATCACACTGATCATAAAAAAATTAAGTTAAAAAAAGAAAGTTATGTTATTGAGTATGAAAACTCTTGTTCATTACATTTTACTTCATAACTGCAACCGCATTGTTGTATTCATTGTTGCAAAACTTGTTCTGTATATTCAATTCAAGACCTTTATTTGTCCCCGAGGGGCGATTCATTTTGCTGCAGTAGCAAGAAATTGACACAGTACATAACAACAAAGACGACAACATCAATTAAAATGGAGTATCAAACCAAATGGGAAAAATAAATACCACAACATTAAAAGTTAAGTTCCAGTGTGCCTTATGTGCCGACGTTACCTATTCTTTCCAGAGTTAAGCAGAGAGATAGCAGAGGGGACGAAGGAGAATTTATACCTATTTGTATTCGCTGGTGGCTGACTGAAGCGGGAACCGGAGGGCAGCAACTTAAGTTCTGCATTCAGGGGGTGAGAACTATCAGACATGATGGATTCTGCCTTTTTAAGCACATGTCTATTATACAGATCAGTTGGTGTCATCTGCTGAATCCCAATGATTTTGCTGCTAACTTTAATTACCGTTGCTAATGTGTTTTTCCGTTTTAAATTCAGAGAAGCATACCAGCAAATACATGAAAAGGTAAAGACAGACTCAATAAAAGATTTATAAAACAATGTCATCAGGGATCTGTCCACTTGAAATTTAGCTAGCTTTCTCAGACAGTAGAGACGTTGCTAACTTTTCTTACTCAGCATGTCTGTGTTTAGACATGACATAAGGTCAACTTGTTATCAATGATGATTCCCAGATATTTGTATGACTCAACAATTTCAACCTCTTTTCCATCTATAATCGTCTTTCCAGGAGTTGGATGGTGACGTCTAAAATCAATGCACATGTCCTTTGTCTTTGTAACATTTAAGTCTAAAAAGGCTTCTTTGCACCAGTTTAAGAAATAGGGTAGTACAGGGCCGTGAGATGTTTCAGTGGTGTCCATTAAACTTACTATGACTGTATATAGTTTGTTTGTTACCATGACAACACCACTGATCTCGCTGATGCTGTCATGGAAATAGTTTTCTTATCAGCAATAAATACAACAATTTCTGATCAACCCATATCAATCGCATGCTTAAAATAACATACCAGTTAAAGCCCCGCCCATTTCAAGACAACCCGACCCACTTCCGGGTTAGGCCCCGCCCAGTCCGAGTACAGATACGGATACTGATAATTCATGTAGTAAACAGATAATGCTGTACTCGCTCATCCCTACAATGTGTAAAGATGGTCAGCCCACGTGGAGGAGTAAGCAACAACATCATCCAAATAAGCTTTGCAATTCTCGACGCATTAACCGCTGGAAAGTGTATACTACGGTATACTGGAGGAAAGTGTTGGGTGTAACGAAAGCAGATATGCCTTGGTGTTAAAGGAACTTGCCAGTAACCTTTAACTGGTCCAGCTTCGTCACAAAATATGTCGGAGCCTACACGGTCTATACAATCCTCCATCCTGGGGAGCGGAAAAGAATCGGGTTTGGTAACGGAATTTACTTTGCGGTAATCGTTACAAAACGAGGGTGTTGTCAGGTTTCGAACCAAAACACAGGGTGAGCTCCACGCACTTATACTGGGAACAGCTAATCCATGCTCAACCAGATAATTCACCACCTGCTGCATCAAAGGTCTTTGACGGATTCACTCTATATGCGTGGTGCTTAAATGGGTTTGTGGTCCTCCACATCAATGTCATGGTACAAGACCAACGTTTGACTAGGATGGTCCGAGAAAAGCAATAAGTTACCCTCAATCAAGTTTACAATATCCGCACGGGCCGAATCAGACAGATGGTACAAAAAGTCCTCCAGCGCAGTGTGTTCCAGCAGAAAGAGTCTGAAACACACACACACACACACTTTTGAATAATGCTGCATGCTTCCCCCACAGAGATCTCATCGTTGCTGTCCCACGTGCCGACTCACCTGTGGGCAGCACATAAATATGATGTGGGTCTTATCAAAAATTGCCAGCCTGTTGTCATCTCGCCGCACTC
Organism: Percina caprodes; assembly: GCA_013375575.1. Lineage (NCBI taxonomy): Eukaryota > Metazoa > Chordata > Actinopteri > Perciformes > Percidae > Percina > Percina caprodes. The sequence continues at coordinate 58,325 of JABXJD010000930.1, read as the reverse complement.
AGACTTCAGGCCTAAAAAGCATCAATACCCACTGAAACAGGAAGCAATTGACGGAATCAGACCGGTTTTTAACTCTCTTTTGAAAGCAGGAGTTATAGTTCCTTGTCCTGATTCACCAGTTTGCACGCCAATTTTCCCTGTCAAGAAAATTCGTGATAAGGGAAAACCGGTCGAATGGTGTTTTGTTCAAGACCTCAAAGCAGTAAATGCAGCGGTCCACGCACGTGCACCAAATGTGCCTAATCCATACACTATTCTTCAAGGAATTCAGGGGGGGCACAATATTTGTCTGTTGTTGATTTGTCTAACGCTTTTTTCAGTGTTCCAGTGGACTGGTTCGCATTCCTGTTTGATGGTAAGGCATACACATTCACACGTTTAGGTCAAGGATTTGTCGACAGCCCAACCATCTACAACAAAGTACTGAGGGAGAGCCTTGAAAGCTGAACCCTTTCCCCAGGCTCTGCTCTCCTTCAGTATGTTGATGACTGCCTAGTGGCGAGTCCAACAAAAGAACAGTGTGAACGAGACACTATTGCATTACTGTGCCATCTGGCAGCAGAGGGGCACAAAGCTAGTTTAGCTAAACTGCAATTTGTGAAAAAAGAAGTGCATTTTTTGGGTCATGACATCTCAGCGTCAGGAAAACATCGTCTCCATCTCAGATGGAGGCAATAGTTTCCTCCCAAAACCTGCAACAAAAAAACAAATGATGACATCTCTAGGAATGTGTTCCTACTGTCGCGTTTTCATTCCAAATTATGCTCAGTTAGTTGAACCTTTAGCTAACTTAATACATGGTAAAATGTTTGCGCATGCCCGCCTCACATGGACGACCGAGGCGGACCAGGCGTTTGTAAATCTTTAAAAAAGCTTTTCAAAACGCTCCGACTTAAGGCCAAACCCTAAACTCCCATTCACTCAGACAGTGGATGAACGTTTGAGCTGCATGACGTCTGTTCTCTTGCAGCCTCACGGTGACAGGCTCAGGCCTGTGGCCTATTTTTGCTCCATTAACATTGTTTCTCTGATCCTATTGGAGCAACAATTTTCACATTTTACTTCCAGATTCAGTAGCTGCAGTACACAGTGGAAAAATGCAGGGTGCACCTTTAAAGAGGGTGTCTGGCTGGGGCCGGATTCAAAAGCTTGCCTTCAACACCATTTTTCACACATTTTGCAAATCTTTATTAATCCCACAAGGGGAAATTACAATTTATACTCTGTTGTTATTACACACATTACACACAGGCCTGAATTACACACACATGCTCAGGTCCTATACATGCACTAATGGAGAGATGTCAGAGTGAGGTTGACTCATGGGCGGGATCAAAAGAGTGGAATGCTATCATTGTCAACTGTCACTAAGGGCTTCACAACATTTGCAGAAAAGAAAAATTTTGTAAAGCATGCATGACATGTGCACAACACAATATAGGCAGACCAGTGACTGTAACACAGCAGGTAGCACATCCACCACCGACACAAGCATTTGAACACATGATGATGGATTTTGTTGAGCTCACACCGTCAGAGGGGAAAAAGTGTTGTTTGGTGATGGTTGATATGTTTCCCGCTTCAAAAACAAACAGCAGTGTTAGCAAAAGCTCTAATGACAGAAATCATTCCCAGATGGGGAATATTAAGTCAGTTGTCAAGCGATAACGGCACGTTAACAAAACTATATACATGCGAATGAGGGTAAGAACGCGCAGTAACCTCAGTCCTTTGAGATCTTTTTGGCAGACCACCCAGTGGGGGTTTAGAGGCTCCTAGAGCACCCCTTCCTCCACAGCTCGGTGTGAGCATGACATGTTAAGAGTAGTGTGTACAACTGTCTTCTGCTCTCTCTGCCATAAGAATCCAGGTTTCTGCTGCCCTGTCCCAACCAGCTGAAGGACCGCTCCACACGCTGACGCCAGGAGATTTCGTGGTTGTGAAAAACTTCAGGAGAAGAAACTGGCAGTCCAAACGCTGGCAAGGTCCCTTCCAGGTTCTTCTGGTCACCCACACGGCAGTGAAGGTTGCTGAGCGGGCTCCGTGGATCCACACATCACACTGCAAGAGGTTTCAGCACCAGAGGACGAGCCAGGGTCGCCAGAAGACCAACTGTGACTTGACAGACGGCGTTTCTGTGTCACCAACGTCTCTCACACACACACCAGAGACGAGGCAGGGAAAAACCTGACTCCAATGGTGTGTCACGTGCTAGTGGACGAACCTCTGACACCAGAAGAAAAATCTGCAGCACGGTACTGACTCAGGCACCCACACCCACAGCACAGTCCTGGAAGGACACAGCAGGCTTGCTGTGATGATGGAAGAACACAGGAAGAGGCAGACCTGGTGTATGACATAAATGTATTCTTGTTCTCTGTCTGTGTTTGTGGGGGTGCATCACACTGACTGCATTTTACCTTAAGAGCCAAATGTAAAATGAGGAGTTACGGTAGCAAATTTGTCTCAGTAATTCTTCCATGGTGGGGTGTAGTTAATAACGCACATAATATTGATAAGATACATGAAAGTCTGGAAAATCTGACCGCCGTCGTGGTTGCGGGGTTCAGCGATCTTCCAACCCTGCGAGCTATGCGTAACATGTTACTTCAGCACCAGATGGGTCTAGATTTACTGTTAGCAGCTCGGGGGCTTTGCCATGTGATAGGTGATCAATGCTGCACATTCATCCCAGACATTGAAGGAAACATCACTGACACTGTTCATCAGCTAAACCAACTCGCCACTAGTCTCAAGGCTCACGATGTCCCCCACACTGATTCTGGGTGGGACTGGGGCGCTTGGGTAATTGGGGAGGGTTGGAAGGCTTGGATGGGGAAAATTGTGGTTCCAGTAATCTCTGTGATCTGTTTGATAGGTATTTGTTGTATTATCCCATTAATACAAGAAAAATGATTTCCTCTTTGTTTACTCTTGAGAAAGTTCAGTATCAAGCCTTCAACCAAAAGATGATGGTCTTGAATTGTTCCATTTGCCCTCTTACAATGAGGACAGTTAAAACTCGGACTCAGCTTCCGAATTTGAGTAGTTCCAGATTCATAAAATCCACTTTAATTCTCATTTTCTTTCTTTTAGACTAGATGTAGTGGTAGCTTAAACTAAGAGGTTTGAATTCCTCACAAAAACTTTTTTGGGACATGCAGATATGCATGTCTTTTCAGTAATTTTCAATTGTGTTGTGATTAGTATGTAATCAAAAGGGAGGAATGTAATGGGAAAATTACATTTAACCAATGATTTTCATATTATTCATTAATAAGCTCTCCAATGCCTCTCTGAGTATATGACGTTTTTGATGCTATTCTTTGACAATTTTACCTTTTTTTCCCCAGCAATTGCTAGAATCAGCCTCTTATGATTTGTCACTGCAGCGTTCTAACTTTAGTGTTCTGTGTCTCCAGTGCTACAGCTGGTTGCTGCCGGCAACAACCGCTACAGCGTGAAGCACATCTTTACCACACAGGTGGTGATGTCACTTGTCTCTCATCTACCCTAAAAACATATATAAATATTAACTTTGATCGGATTATCACCAGGATTTTATTGAATCAATTCAATTTTAATACTTTTTTACTCCTAAGTATTTGCCTATTCAACCAGAAACAATATTCTGTTAAGACTAGTTTTGTTTTCAGAAGACTTTTGACTGTTTATCAATAGGAAACATTGGCTTTTACACTGACCCCAAACACCATCAGGGGCGTCTGGATGGACGAATCCAACTGGTTTGTAGAATCAACTTTGAGGAGTGAGTCTCACAGTTTGTGATCATTAAGACTGACACACCAACCCGATGGCTGACCGTGCATAGATGCTTTTTAAGCTTATTTGGCTGTCTTCTGCACTTATTAGAAGAATTATGGTATTTAAATTATTTGGAGTAAGTATGCTAACGTTTATAACAAATACCTAATTTAAGAAGTTAATTTCATTTAAGTGATTACAAATGTATTTTTCTCAACAGAACAAAACCCAAAAAAAATCAGCTGTGATTTTAAAGTTTCTAGAAAGCCAAGATGGGGATGTGCATGAGAAGGCACGTTGGGTCTGCTGTGAGCTGGAGATACCGAGCACAGCTCACGGCAGACTCGTCAAGCTTTTTCAAAAGCGTGTGTGTGTGTGTGTGTGTGTGTGTGTGTGTGGTCTGCCGGTTCCTAGAAACTCCTCTGAGGTTCAGAGAGTTCATAGTAGACCTCGGTAAGAGACCCGCCCGTTACAGCTCTTCTCGCCGTGTTCTCTGCTTTATTATATTCATCATGTGTTTTACTATTCAGATGACTTTACTGCAGTTAAAGTTCAGCAAGTTACTAATATTCCACGTTAACGTTAAATGCTCGCTCTCGTTCTTTCTGTGTGCAGGTGTGAGTGATCTCCCGGGCGGAGCGGACGTTCCCGACGGTGCCGGAGCATTTTTTTATGGGGATAAACGATTAATTCACTGGTGAGTCACATCCTCCTTTCATACAAACTATAAAAAAAATGAGTTGACTAACCTCAACAAAAGACTCTACTGTAAACATGTATCACATCAGTACACAAACTGCATTTAAAATCTGCCCGGTGTACTGTAGGTGTACGTCCGGGGACTCTGAAGCTGGTGGAGCAGTCTCTGGACACCACCCCGTTGAATAACGCGGTGAGCCTGCGGCTGAGGAACTGCAGCGTTCTGCCCGGAGGAGTCCACATCCAGGAGATGCTCAACAACGTCGTAGAGATGTTGAAGCTGGACCTCCAGGACGCCGCGCACAGCGCAGTCATCCCCGGCTCGCTGAGTCCCAGCACCAGCACTGCCTAGCTGAGTCAGACTGGTGAAACCTATTTCACTCTGGCTGCACCGACCGGAGGCATTGTGGTACTCTCTGCTGCCGCATGGCACTCAAGGTACACACAGACTAATGGCTGAATCTCTGACACACGTCAGAACTGTTTACAAGTGTGTGTGTGTGTGTGTGTGTGTGTGTGTGAGAGAGACATGGGGAATGCGCCATCTGACGGGGGGAAACTTGCTACCTTGTTTAACAACGCCGTTAAGATGGCAGGGCGTCTATGTGTTCTTCTGTCTGTGTCTATCTCTCTCTACTGTGTGTGTCTCTAGCTCTCTCACTCTGTCTCTCTCTCTGACGCTGTGTCTCTCTAAATTTCATTTGATGTTGCTTTATTGGCATGACAAATTGTCTAGGCTGCGTGTTGGTCTTCGAGCTGAAGACCAGCTCCAGGATGCCCTCAACGAGCCAAGGGGATCAGTCGGCCCTAGCACTCAGCCTGCAGTAAGAGAGCTGGATGAAGTCTGCTTCATCTTTGCGTTGTGCCAGGATCACAAGCTGCGCATGTGGTCCTTCATGGTGAGAAACTCCACCGAGCTTCACGCGTAAATCAGACCGGCACATACCGGTTCTCCACAGGGCGTCTCCATGTAAGTTAGATAGCACCAACATTTGGCCTAATCATAACTGGCCTGGCAACCCAAAGGTGTGGGGGGGTGTGTACTTATGATGTGGGGTCCACCCCTTGAAAATTTTGAGCATTAAACACTTCATTTCCTGCTTTCTGGTGAATTTTGATGCACCTATTTCTACCATTCATTTTACTGACTGGTGTAAATCCTCGTTTTTAAACATTAATGTGGCTAAAACGAAAGATGTGCCTTGACTTCAGAAGAAATCCCACTGTTTCTTCCCCAGTTGTAATGGACAACCAACCAGTTGAACTAGTGCAACGGTACAACGGCATGCACTCTCCGTAAGCTTTGCAGTTTTAATGTCGATACAGTTTTTATGAAAATGTTTTGGTTCCAACTTTCTCTTTTACCTGTTAGCACGGGTCACTTTCTATTAAACAGAAAAATCAAATGCAAGGTATCGTGAAGGTGTGCAGCAAAATTGCGGGCACACCCTTAGATGACCTGCATAATCTGTACAAGGCCAGATCCTTGAAGAAGGCAGGCGCCATCCTGGCTGATCCGAGTCATTCCTCGTGGGGTGAATTCGTGCTTCTCCTCTCCGGGTGCAGATACAGTCTGCCGCGATTCAAAAGGTCATTCAGAGAGTAGAGCCGGCCGATAAGACGGATACAAATATTTGGTGTTTTAAAAATCTGATATGCCCATATCTAGAGATGATGATTTTAATTTTTTTCCCCCAGAAACGTTTACCAAAAACAGGTTCCCTAACATTATTTATGAGTCCTCACTAAAATATAATAATGCAGTTTAAAAATAAGTGTTGTCAGACATTGTAGAGCGCCCTCTGGTGGACAAACTATGCAGCGCCAACCCATAACATGGTTGAAGGGTGTTTTGTAGTTTTTATTTCTTTTTTTTAAAAATTTAATCATCAGAATTATGTCATTAAATGATTCTGTTAAATTAATATAAATACCGATAGTTTGGAAAATGCCTAATAATCGGTTGGACTCTAGCTTAGAGGACGTCTGGTCTTTACCGGCTCTATATTCTGTTTTTGATTTTTCTTTTTCAAAAAAGGTTTGATGCTATTCTTAAGTTGACTGTTTTTTCCCAGCAATTGCTAGAATCAGCCTCTTGTGATTTGTCACTGCAGCGTTCTAACTTTAGTGTTCTGTGTCTCTAGGAGCAGACCTGTTTCTTAGAGACAGACATGGTGGACTACATGCCGTCCGGTGATCCTGGACACCGTCTGCGCCTGGCGGGGTCCCTGACTACGGGGCTGTATATTGGCATTCAGCAGTCGGTGAATTTCACAGTGCTACAGCTGGTTGCTGCCGGCAACAACCGCTACACGGGAAGCACATCTCCTCCTCTTCACCACACAGGTCGTGATGTCACTTGTCTCTCATCCAGCCTAAAAACACATTAACATAAACACATTAAATATGAACTTTAATCTGATTATCACCAAGAATTTATTGAATCAATTTAATTTTAACACTAATTTTTTTTACTCCTAAAAGTATTTGCCTTTTCACCCACCACTAGAACCTGGACTTGGTGTTTTAGAAACACTATTCAGTTCTGACTTATTGTTTTTAAAAGACTTATTTGTCAACAGGAAACGCTGGACTTTACACTGACCCCAAATACCATCAGGGGCATCTGGATGGAAGATTCAGATTGGTTCTTTAACAAATAAACTTTGAGGAGTGAGTCTCAGTTTGTCTGTCATCATTAAGGCTCTGACACACCAACCCGACGGCTGACCGTCGGCAGAAAAGGCAGTCGGACTGATTAGTCAGCTCCCGTCTCCCTTAGTGGTTCAAAAAGTACCTCGGAACACAGCGAAGTGACGCAGACTTGAGGCGAGACGCTTCTGACGCCGTGTCTTGTTCAAGAGTGGCGTGACACAAGGAATGCATCAGCTGTAACCCATGTCTTGCATACATCTGTGTGTGGTGGTTCTTGAAGCACTGACTGCAGCTGCAGTCCACTCTCTGTGAAACAAAACCCATTCCAAAATGTGGGAGACATTCACAATCCTCTCCTGGGTGCGGTTATCCCTATTGCTTGTACACTTTTTTCTACCACAACTTTCCTTCCCTTTGCCTCCCTATTAATGCCCTTGGACCCGGAGCTCTGTGAACAGCCAGCCTCTTTAGCAATGACCTTTGTGCCTTGCCTTCCTTGTGCAAGGTGTCAATGGTCGTCTTTTGGACAGCTGTCAAGTCAGCAGTCTTCCCCATGATTGTGTAGCCTACAGAACTAGACTGAGAGACCATTTAAATGCCTTTGCAGGTGTTTTGAGTTAATTAGCTGATTAGAGTGGCACCAGGTGTCTTCAATATTGAGCGTTGTCACAATATTCAAATTTTCTGAGATACTGAATTTGGGGTTTTCAGTTGTAATCATCACAATTAAAAAGAAATTAACATTTTAAATATGTGTGTGATGAATAAATATAATATACAAATTTCGCTTTTGAATGGAATTACTGACCAATCGACTTTTTCATGATTGTTAAATTATATGACCAGCCCCTATACACAAATTAATTTTTTTAAATCCAGAAACATGTAACAAAACAAAGATCTCCCTAATGTTAGTTATTTATGAGTCCTCAAAATAAAAATGATAATGCAGCTAAAAAATAAGTTTCAACAGACGTAGAGCGCCCTCTGGTGGACAAACTATACAGTGCCAACATTCATAATAAGGGTGTTTTGTCATTTTAGCAAGTGTATTCATCAGAATCATTAGTCATTATAAATGATTCTGATGAATTAATATAAATACAGATAGTTTGAAAATGCCTAATATCGGCCGATAAATCCGTCGGGCTCTAGCTGGGAGGACGTCCAGTGTTTACTGGCTTTGTCTTATAAAAAAAAAAAAAAAAGGTGTGAAGCGTAACCCTGGAAATGGCCACCATATATAAATGTAAATGTGCTTTTCTAGTCTTAACGACTACTCAAAGCATTTTTACATCATACAGGATACATTCACACACATTCATACACTGTGGCCGAGGCTGCCGTACAAGGTGCCACCTGTTCAGATAAACATGCATACACATTCACACTCCGATGCACAGCATCGGGAGCAACTCGGGGTTCAGTGTCTTGCCCAAGGACACTTCGACATGGCCGACTTGACATCCATCCATCTATCTATCTTCATCCACTTATCCGGTATTGGGTCTCCACCTAGTCCTGGGTCTTCCCCGGGGCCTTCTCCCAGATGGACCTGCCTGGAACACCTCCCTAGGGAGGCGCCCAGGAGGCATCCTTACCAGATGCCCGAACCACCTCAACTGGCTCCTTTTGACGCAAAGGAACAGCGGCTCTACTCCAAGCTCCTCACCCTATCTCTAAGGGAGACGCCAGCCATCTTCCTGAGGAAACCCATTTCGGCCACTTGTACCCTAGATCTCGTTCTTTCGCTCATGACCCAGCCCTTATGACCATAGGTGAGGGTCGGAACGAACACGGACTGGTAGATCGAGAGCTTTGCCTTCTGGCTCAGCTCTCTTTTCGTCACAACGGTGCGATAAATGGAATGTAATACTGCACCCGCTGCTCCAATTCTCCGACCAATCTCCCGCTCCATGGTCCCCTCACTTGCGAACAAGACCAAGGTATTTAAACTCCTTCACTTGGGGTAAGGACTCACTCCCTACCTAAAGAAAACACTCCATCGGATAAACGTCAGGTCTTTGGCAGGAAAATCATGTTTAAATCAAAATTATATTATTAATCACAATCTACATTTTATGTTTTTAACTGAAACCTGGTTGGACCATAATAACAGCGCTGCTGTTCTCATCGAGTCAGCTCCCTAACTTCAGTTTTATGAGCGAGAATAGAGTGAATAAAAAAGGAGGTGGAGTTGCCATTTTGTTTAATGATTCATTCCACTGTACGCAAATATGTTATGGAAATTTTGCCTCTTTTGAATATGTGGCTCTTCAGTTAAGGTCCCCTCAAGCTATATATTTCTAAATATTGCAACCTTTATTGATGACTTCACTGAACTGCTGTCTATAATATGCACTAACTTTGTGTAATCATTGCGGGTGATTTTAACATTCATGTTGACAACCCCCAGGACAGCAGGACCAAAGAACTGTGTTGTGTTTTTGAGGACTATGGACTGACTCAGCATGTGACAGAGCCCATGCACAATAAGGGACACACTCTGGACCTGATTGTCTCCAAGGGTCTGAACATTTCCAAAGTTGTGGTGACGTTGCTCTCTGACCATTCCTGTGTTTTCTTTAGCGGCACCATCTCTGTGCCCAAAAGTGTCCAAACAAAGATAATCAGAAAACGGTCACTGAAAACACCAGTGAAATATTTATTCAGCTTTTCTCCTCCACACCCGCCCCCCCCCCGGGCTCTCAGTCACTGAGCTTGTAGATCATTTCAACTGTAAAATTACAAAATGTTATTGATGCCATTGCTCCCACTAAGGTCAAAGCTGTCTGTGGTAAGAAAAGAGCTCTATGGAGAAATGTCCCACTGGTGAGAACAGAATAAAAGAGTGTAGAAAAGCTGAACGAAGGTGGCAAAAAACAAATCTCCTGGTCCATTATAACACCTATAAAGAGAGACTTCGCATTTATAATTTGGAACTGAGGAATGCAAGGAGGTCCTTCTTCTGATATTATCTCTAGAAACAATAATAATTCACGTGCTTTGTTTGCTACCGTCGATAGGTTAACAAACCCTCCAGTACTAGTAGCATCTGAACTTTTATCTACCAAGGCCTGCAATGACTTTGCCTCCTTCTTCAAAGAAGAAATTCTGAAGATTAGACAAAACAGTCAGTGCCTCCACATCAAGTACAGGATATGTGTTGTCACAGTGTTCAAGCAAAACTTATAGATATTTACTTTTTTACTATTATTCAGGCTACTCTATGGTGTGTCACTCAGGTAATAGTGGACCATTTTGTTACAGCGGAGGAAGGAGGACCCAAAAGCAGAGTAGTAGGGAGCTCCAGAAAAGGCTTTATTGTCAACAGTTCAGCCAACACAAGGAGAAAAAGGCAAAATCCCAAAAACAGGCACAGGAAAAGGCGTTAATAAAACAGGAAAAATACACAGGGAAAACTCAAGGGGAATTGCTGGACTACAGCCAGGATCATGAGGATGGGACCGCTGACGGGACAACTGGCAGGACGAAAGGATCTGACAAGAGACACGGGAAGCACAGCCATTAAATACACAAGGTAATCAGGTAACGAGAGGCAGCTGACAACAGGGCAGGGAATCAGGTGGAAAACATCAGGTAATCACAAGAGCGGACACAAACACAAGGAGGGCCAAAAAGGAAAAAATAATCAAAAAAAAACAAACGACAACCCAAACAACAACACGTGTAGGATTTTAAAATTAAAGGCTTAAATGTCCAAGTAAAGTTATATTAGAAATTGTCTTCAGGCTGTTAAAGCCATATTTTTACTTGTTTTCTATGGGGCGCCGTTTGTAAAGCGGCTCACGGTGAAAATAACAGTAACATTTTGTCACATTTAGCTTTAAATAATGTTTAAAAAACTGGTATGAATTTTTGAGGGTTACTTTCCTGCACATTTACAACAATATTTGTCAACTTGGAGATATTTTAAATAGTTAAATCCAAATATTAAATGTTACACCTAAATGTTAAATCTAAATGCTAAATCTAAATGTTAAATTTAAATCTAAATCTAAATTTAAAATCTAAATTTAAAATCTAAATGTTAAATCTAAATGTTAAATCTAAATGTTAAATCTAATTCTAAATGTTAAATCTAAATCTAAATGTTAAATCTAAATATTAAATCTAAATGTTAAATCTAAATTTAAACGTTAAATCTAAATGTTAAATCTAAATTTTAAATCTAAATGTTTCAGGTGAAACTAAATATTTAGCTAATATGCTAATTTAAAATCCTGGTAACCGAAAGTACCAAAATAAAAGCTCAAGGAGGTCAGTGTATGTTTATAGTGTCAAATAACGAATAAAAATCATCTCATCCGGGAAATGGACTCTTGAACTTGGATAAACGTGATAATAACTACCTAAAATAATAAACACAGTTGGAGAAACTGTATTGGAAGAGTACTTTGAGTTTTTAGTGTCACTTTTATGAATGGTGCCGGACTTATGACCTGTAACCACTGTAGCCAGCCACGAGGGGGGGCTCACTTTGACTGGTCTGTCACGTTCGCTTGCATTAAGCCCAGCAACAGCCTATCCCCGCCCGCCACTGACAAGGCACGGTACTGTCGGCCATGGTCACTCTGTGAAATGTCCAACGAATCAGCGTTAGCCGAGAACATCGGCAAAGCCGTCCTGGTGGCCATACAAACTTTTTCACCAGCGACAGCAACAGCCTCAGGGCCACCACAGGCCACTTCATTAAGTATGTTTTCCAAATCACGTAGCTAGCATTGGATTGTTGTCAAGGCTAACTTAACTAAACTAGCTAACGGTAGCTAGCCAGTAGAGATTTGCTACTAGCACCAATGCACTTTATGTGTAGCACATTTGTTTCTATAAACAGTAAAACTCACACTGGTAAGTGACGCATTGGGTTAAACTCATGAGCTGAAAAACAAGGTGTGTAAATGTGTGTTCAATGATGTGATAAATGATATAATTTAGCGTTACAGCTAACGGAGGCTACTTGTCACCTCTATGGCCTTTACTCACAAGATAAAACCCGTTCTCTGCTTGGCTAGAGAGAGAGTAATGCTGATGGAGGACAAAGGCAGTCCCAATGATAAAGACATTTATTTTAATTTAATGTGAGTAAGGTACCAGAGTGCATAGTGTAAAAAAGCATAACATTTAATGTCCCTTCAGGCTCCCACCACCTACAATAACACACCACCTCCACTGGGACATCGTACCGCTCGGTATACTTTCATACTCATGTATCCTAGCTGGCTGTTTGTTGTTTTTAAATTGTGTGGTGTAATGTTTCGGCATTAGTTACAATCATGGTGGCATATTTTACACAACACTAACATGTGACAAGATTTGGTCTTTTGTTTATATTTTAAACTCCAGCACCAGCGCTACCATACCTGTACCAGCAACAGACTTTGATCCAGTGACCTGTCAGTGAGTACTTATTAATATTCATGTTCATATTTGTTTGATTTACCTCTCAGTAACCTCATCTTTTGATTTTCCATTTTATTTAAACATTCCTTAAATAAATGTACAGTACAAACTATAATTCACTTCAGTCAGAAAGATGAGTGGATGTGAATGCTCATCTGTTACGTCTATAAATCTCTCTTGAATAACCCTTGTTTGTTATAGAAACATGCCCAATGTCATATTATTTGCTGTGTTCTAGAATGACTACCAAGGAAGACATCAGATTTCCAAAGAGGAGCTTGAACATGTTCTTTCACTGAAAACCACCTTTACAGAAGCGGCATCTATTCTATCAATCTCGAGGCCAACTTTCTACAAGTTACTGCAAGACTATAATATCCCAACATCAAAATGTAAGAGCATCAGTGATCAACAGTTGGATCTTGAAGTGTCTCAAATAAAAACCGAACATCCAAATGTTGGAGAAGTGATGCTTATGGGGCATCTCCGCTCCAAAAACATTGCGGTTCAAAGACAACGTGTAAGAGATTCACTGCGAAGGATGGACCCAATGGGTGTCCTAGCCAGAAGAACAGCTGTAGCTCGGCGAGTGTACTCTGTCCCACATCCAAATTTCATATGGCATATAGACGGAAATCATAAGTTGATTAGGTGGAAATTGGTTGTTCATGGTGCCATAGACGGCTACAGTAGGATGTTGATGTTTCTTCACTGCTCCAACAATAATCGTGTTGAAACTGTAAGAGACCTTTTTACTGCAGCTATTGGATAGTATGGCAGACCACTGCACATCAGGACTGATCACGGAGGAGAGAACGTTCAGATTTGGGAGGACATGCCTTCGAGCAGGGGGGAAGGCTCTGTCTTAACAGGAAGTTCTGTACACAACCAGAGGATTGAGCGTCGAGACTTGAACAAAAACTGCAGCCAAGTTTATGCACCCATTTTCTATGAACTGGAATCCCTGGGTATACTAGACATAGACAATGCAACAGACCTATTTTGTCTCCATTATGTCTTTCTACCCACAATCAACCGCATTTTGGAGGAATTCAAAGCTGGATTTAACAATCACTCAGTGTCATCTGAAGGAAATAGAACACCAGTTCAGCTTTTACTCTGGACAATGATTTGCCTCATCTTCACAACCCAGAACGTTCAACAGCAGGGATAGTTTTTCGTTCCTCACCTAACTCTCAAAGAGGAATTTCCCCATTGAATGACTGGGATTTGCAAAAACTGAATGATGCCATTAACCCTCTTCAAAATGACAACAATAATAGCAAAACATTGTTTCAGAGAACACAACAGTTTATTTTTGATAAACTTGTAAATGTGTGATCTTAACATTTCATGGACAAAAGGGATAAACGATTGATTCACTGGTGAGTCACATCTCCTTTCATACAAACTATAGAAAAATGAGTTGACTAACCTCAACAAAAGACTCTGTACTGTAAACATCAGCCATATTTTACTCTTATTCAGGCAACTCCAGAACAGAATCCTCCTGTTAAGCCAGCTTCATTCCAAGTCTGGGTAACACATCATATATCCATGGTGTCACAGAGGCAATGTCGGACCATTCTGATGTAGGATTTTAAAATTAAAGGCTAAAATGTCCAAGTAAATCTACAGTATATTTGACATCTTTTTCAGGCTGTTAAAGCCATATTTTACTCTTTTTCAGGCAACTGTAGAACGGAATCCTCCTGTTAAACCAGCTTCATTTCAAGTCTGAGAGAAACATCACATATCCATGGTGTCACACAGTCAATATTGGACCATTCTGATGTAGGATTTTAAAATTAAAGGCTAAAATGTCCAAGTAAATCTACAGTATATTTGACATCTTTTTCAGGCTGTTAAAGCCATATTTTACTCTTATTCAGGCAACTGTAGAACGGAATCCTCCTGTTAAGCCAGCTTCATTCCAAGTCTGGGTAACACATCATATCCATGGTGTCACACAGGCAATATCGGACCATTCTGATGTAGGATTTTAAAATTAAAGGCTAAAATGTCCAAGTAAATCTACAGTATATTTGACATCTTTTTCAGGCTGTTAAAGCCATATTTTACTCTTTTTCAGGCAACTGTAGAACGGAATCCTCCTGTTAAACCAGCTTCATTCCAAGTCTGGAGAAACATCACATATCCATGGTGTCACACAGTCAATATTGGACCATTCTGATGTAGGATTTTAAAATTAAAGGCTAAAATGTCCAAGTAAATCTACAGTATATTTGACATCTTTTTCAGGCTGTTAAAGCCATATTTTACTCTTTTTCAGGCAACTGTAGAACGGAATCCTCCTGTTAAGCCAGCTTCATTCCAAGTCTGGGTAACAGCACATATCCATGGTGTCACACAGTCAATATTGGACCATTCTGATGTAGGATTTTAAAATTAAAGGCTAAAATGTCCAAGTAAATCTACAGTATATTTGACATCTTTTTCAGGCTGTTAAAGCCATATTTTACTCTTTTTCAGGCAACTGTAGAACGGAATCCTCCTGTTAAACCAGCTTCATTCCAAGTCTGAGAGAAACATCACATATCCATGGTGTCACACAGTCAATATTGGACCATTCTGATGTAGGATTTTAAAATTAAAGGCTAAAATGTCCAAGTAAATCTACAGTATATTTGACATCTTTTTCAGGCTGTTAAAGCCATATTTTACTCTTTTTCAGGCAACTGTAGAACGGAATCCTCCTGTTAAACCAGCTTCATTCCAAGTCTGGGAAACATCACATATCCATGGTGTCACACAGTCAATATTGGACCATTCTGATGTAGGATTTTAAAATTAAAGGCTAAAATGTCCAAGTAAATCTACAGTATATTTGACATCTTTTTCAGGCTGTTAAAGCCATATTTTACTCTTTTTCAGGCAACTGTAGAACGGAATCCTCCTGTTAAGCCAGCTTCATTCCAAGTCTGGGAGAGACATCACATATCCATGGTGACACACAGGTAATATCGGACCATTCTGATGTAGGATTTTAAAATTAAAGGCTAAAATGTCCAAGTAAATCTACAGTATATTTGACATCTTTTTCAGGCTGTTAAAGCCATATTTTACTCTTTTTCAGGCAACTGTAGAACGGAATCCTCCTGTTAAACCAGCTTCATTCCAAGTCTGAGAGAAACATCACATATCCATGGTGTCACACAGTCAATATTGGACCATTCTGATGTAGGATTTTAAAATTAAAGGCTAAAATGTCCAAGTAAATCTACAGTATATTTGACATCTTTTTCAGGCTGTTAAAGCCATATTTTACTCTTTTTCAGGCAACTGTAGAACGGAATCCTCCTGTTAAACCAGCTTCATTCCAAGTCTGGGTAAACATCACATATCCATGGTGTCACACAGTCAATATCGGACCATTCTGATGTAGGATTTTAAAATTAAAGGCTAAAATGTCCAAGTAAATCTACAGTATATTTGACATCTTTTTCAGGCTGTTAAAGCCATATTTTACTCTTTTTCAGGCAACTGTAGAACGGAATCCTCCTGTTAAACCAGCTTCATTCCAAGTCTGAGAGAAACATCACATATCCATGGTGTCACACAGTCAATATTGGACCATTCTGATGTAGGATTTTAAAATTAAAGGCTAAAATGTCCAAGTAAATCTACAGTATATTTGACATCTTTTTCAGGCTGTTAAAGCCATATTTTACTCTTTTTCAGGCAACTGTAGAACGGAATCCTCCTGTTAAACCAGCTTCATTCCAAGTCTGAGAGAAACATCACATATCCATGGTGTCACACAGTCAATATTGGACCATTCTGATGTAGGATTTTAAAATTAAAGGCTAAAATGTCCAAGTAAATCTACAGTATATTTGACATCTTTTTCAGGCTGTTAAAGCCATATTTTACTCTTTTTCAGGCAACTGTAGAACGGAATCCTCCTGTTAAACCAGCTTCATTCCAAGTCTGGGAAACATCACATATCCATGGTGTCACACAGGCAATATCGGACCATTCTGATGTAGGATTTTAAAATTAAAGGCTAAAATGTCCAAGTAAATCTACAGTATATTTGACATCTTTTTCAGGCTGTTAAAGCCATATTTTACTCTTTTTCAGGCAACTGTAGAACGGAATCCTCCTGTTAAACCAGCTTCATTCCAAGTCTGAGAGAAACATCACATATCCATGGTGTCACACAGTCAATATTGGACCATTCTGATGTAGGATTTTAAAATTAAAGGCTAAAATGTCCAAGTAAATCTACAGTATATTTGACATCTTTTTCAGGCTGTTAAAGCCATATTTTACTCTTTTTCAGGCAACTGTAGAACGGAATCCTCCTGTTAAACCAGCTTCATTCCAAGTCTGAGAGAAACATCACATATCCATGGTGTCACACAGTCAATATTGGACCATTCTGATGTAGGATTTTAAAATTAAAGGCTAAAATGTCCAAGTAAATCTACAGTATATTTGACATCTTTTTCAGGCTGTTAAAGCCATATTTTACTCTTTTTCAGGCAACTGTAGAACGGAATCCTCCTGTTAAACCAGCTTCATTCCAAGTCTGGGAAACATCACATATCCATGGTGTCACACAGGCAATATCGGACCATTCTGATGTAGGATTTTAAAATTAAAGGCTAAAATGTCCAAGTAAATCTACAGTATATTTGACATCTTTTTCAGGCTGTTAAAGCCATATTTTACTCTTTTTCAGGCAACTGTAGAACGGAATCCTCCTGTTAAACCAGCTTCATTCCAAGTCTGAGAGAAACATCACATATCCATGGTGTCACACAGTCAATATTGGACCATTCTGATGTAGGATTTTAAAATTAAAGGCTAAAATGTCCAAGTAAATCTACAGTATATTTGACATCTTTTTCAGGCTGTTAAAGCCATATTTTACTCTTTTTCAGGCAACTGTAGAACGGAATCCTCCTGTTAAACCAGCTTCATTCCAAGTCTGAGAGAAACATCACATATCCATGGTGTCACACAGTCAATATTGGACCATTCTGATGTAGGATTTTAAAATTAAAGGCTAAAATGTCCAAGTAAATCTACAGTATATTTGACATCTTTTTCAGGCTGTTAAAGCCATATTTTACTCTTTTTCAGGCAACTGTAGAACGGAATCCTCCTGTTAAACCAGCTTCATTCCAAGTCTGAGAGAAACATCACATATCCATGGTGTCACACAGTCAATATTGGACCATTCTGATGTAGGATTTTAAAATTAAAGGCTAAAATGTCCAAGTAAATCTACAGTATATTTGACATCTTTTTCAGGCTGTTAAAGCCATATTTTACTCTTTTTCAGGCAACTGTAGAACGGAATCCTCCTGTTAAACCAGCTTCATTCCAAGTCTGAGAGAAACATCACATATCCATGGTGTCACACAGTCAATATTGGACCATTCTGATGTAGGATTTTAAAATTAAAGGCTAAAATGTCCAAGTAAATCTACAGTATATTTGACATCTTTTTCAGGCTGTTAAAGCCATATTTTACTCTTTTTCAGGCAACTGTAGAACGGAATCCTCCTGTTAAACCAGCTTCATTCCAAGTCTGAGAGAAACATCACATATCCATGGTGTCACACAGTCAATATTGGACCATTCTGATGTAGGATTTTAAAATTAAAGGCTAAAATGTCCAAGTAAATCTACAGTATATTTGACATCTTTTTCAGGCTGTTAAAGCCATATTTTACTCTTTTTCAGGCAACTGTAGAACGGAATCCTCCTGTTAAACCAGCTTCATTCCAAGTCTGAGAGAAACATCACATATCCATGGTGTCACACAGTCAATATTGGACCATTCTGATGTAGGATTTTAAAATTAAAGGCTAAAATGTCCAAGTAAATCTACAGTATATTTGACATCTTTTTCAGGCTGTTAAAGCCATATTTTACTCTTTTTCAGGCAACTGTAGAACGGAATCCTCCTGTTAAACCAGCTTCATTCCAAGTCTGAGAGAAACATCACATATCCATGGTGTCACACAGTCAATATTGGACCATTCTGATGTAGGATTTTAAAATTAAAGGCTAAAATGTCCAAGTAAATCTACAGTATATTTGACATCTTTTTCAGGCTGTTAAAGCCATATTTTACTCTTTTTCAGGCAACTGTAGAACGGAATCCTCCTGTTAAACCAGCTTCATTCCAAGTCTGAGAGAAACATCACATATCCATGGTGTCACACAGTCAATATTGGACCATTCTGATGTAGGATTTTAAAATTAAAGGCTAAAATGTCCAAGTAAATCTACAGTATATTTGACATCTTTTTCAGGCTGTTAAAGCCATATTTTACTCTTTTTCAGGCAACTGTAGAACGGAATCCTCCTGTTAAACCAGCTTCATTCCAAGTCTGAGAGAAACATCACATATCCATGGTGTCACACAGTCAATATCGGACCATTCTGATGTAGGATTTTAAAATTAAAGGCTAAAATGTCCAAGTAAATCTACAGTATATTTGACATCTTTTTCAGGCTGTTAAAGCCATATTTTACTCTTTTTCAGGCAACTGTAGAACGGAATCCTCCTGTTAAACCAGCTTCATTCCAAGTCTGAGAGAAACATCACATATCCATGGTGTCACACAGTCAATATTGGACCATTCTGATGTAGGATTTTAAAATTAAAGGCTAAAATGTCCAAGTAAATCTACAGTATATTTGACATCTTTTTCAGGCTGTTAAAGCCATATTTTACTCTTTTTCAGGCAACTGTAGAACGGAATCCTCCTGTTAAACCAGCTTCATTCCAAGTCTGAGAGAAACATCACATATCCATGGTGTCACACAGTCAATATTGGACCATTCTGATGTAGGATTTTAAAATTAAAGGCTAAAATGTCCAAGTAAATCTACAGTATATTTGACATCTTTTTCAGGCTGTTAAAGCCATATTTTACTCTTTTTCAGGCAACTGTAGAACGGAATCCTCCTGTTAAACCAGCTTCATTCCAAGTCTGAGAGAAACATCACATATCCATGGTGTCACACAGTCAATATTGGACCATTCTGATGTAGGATTTTAAAATTAAAGGCTAAAATGTCCAAGTAAATCTACAGTATATTTGACATCTTTTTCAGGCTGTTAAAGCCATATTTTACTCTTTTTCAGGCAACTGTAGAACGGAATCCTCCTGTTAAACCAGCTTCATTCCAAGTCTGAGAGAAACATCACATATCCATGGTGTCACACAGTCAATATTGGACCATTCTGATGTAGGATTTTAAAATTAAAGGCTAAAATGTCCAAGTAAATCTACAGTATATTTGACATCTTTTTCAGGCTGTTAAAGCCATATTTTACTCTTTTTCAGGCAACTGTAGAACGGAATCCTCCTGTTAAACCAGCTTCATTCCAAGTCTGAGAGAAACATCACATATCCATGGTGTCACACAGTCAATATGGACCATTCTGATGTAGGATTTTAAAATTAAAGGCTAAAATGTCCAAGTAAATCTACAGTATATTTGACATCTTTTTCAGGCTGTTAAAGCCATATTTTACTCTTTTTCAGGCAACTGTAGAACGGAATCCTCCTGTTAAACCAGCTTCATTCCAAGTCTGAGAGAAACATCACATATCCATGGTGTCACACAGTCAATATCGGACCATTCTGATGTAGGATTTTAAAATTAAAGGCTAAAATGTCCAAGTAAATCTACAGTATATTTGACATCTTTTTCAGGCTGTTAAAGCCATATTTTACTCTTTTTCAGGCAACTGTAGAACGGAATCCTCCTGTTAAACCAGCTTCATTCCAAGTCTGAGAGAAACATCACATATCCATGGTGTCACACAGTCAATATTGGACCATTCTGATGTAGGATTTTAAAATTAAAGGCTAAAATGTCCAAGTAAATCTACAGTATATTTGACATCTTTTTCAGGCTGTTAAAGCCATATTTTACTCTTTTTCAGGCAACTGTAGAACGGAATCCTCCTGTTAAACCAGCTTCATTCCAAGTCTGAGAGAAACATCACATATCCATGGTGTCACACAGTCAATATTGGACCATTCTGATGTAGGATTTTAAAATTAAAGGCTAAAATGTCCAAGTAAATCTACAGTATATTTGACATCTTTTTCAGGCTGTTAAAGCCATATTTTACTCTTTTTCAGGCAACTGTAGAACGGAATCCTCCTGTTAAACCAGCTTCATTCCAAGTCTGAGAGAAACATCACATATCCATGGTGTCACACAGTCAATATTGGACCATTCTGATGTAGGATTTTAAAATTAAAGGCTAAAATGTCCAAGTAAATCTACAGTATATTTGACATCTTTTTCAGGCTGTTAAAGCCATATTTTACTCTTTTTCAGGCAACTGTAGAACGGAATCCTCCTGTTAAACCAGCTTCATTCCAAGTCTGAGAGAAACATCACATATCCATGGTGTCACACAGTCAATATTGGACCATTCTGATGTAGGATTTTAAAATTAAAGGCTAAAATGTCCAAGTAAATCTACAGTATATTTGACATCTTTTTCAGGCTGTTAAAGCCATATTTTACTCTTTTTCAGGCAACTGTAGAACGGAATCCTCCTGTTAAACCAGCTTCATTCCAAGTCTGAGAGAAACATCACATATCCATGGTGTCACACAGTCAATATTGGACCATTCTGATGTAG
Source organism: Percina caprodes (assembly GCA_013375575.1). Lineage (NCBI taxonomy): Eukaryota > Metazoa > Chordata > Actinopteri > Perciformes > Percidae > Percina > Percina caprodes. Next base: position 37,129 of record JABXJD010000930.1, on the reverse strand, counting down.
GATTTTAAAATTAAAGGCTAAAATGTCCAAGTAAATCTACAGTATATTTGACATCTTTTTCAGGCTGTTAAAGCCATATTTTACTCTTTTTCAGGCAACTGTAGAACGGAATCCTCCTGTTAAACCAGCTTCATTCCAAGTCTGAGAGAAACATCACATATCCATGGTGTCACACAGTCAATATTGGACCATTCTGATGTAGGATTTTAAAATTAAAGGCTAAAATGTCCAAGTAAATCTACAGTATATTTGACATCTTTTTCAGGCTGTTAAAGCCATATTTTACTCTTTTTCAGGCAACTGTAGAACGGAATCCTCCTGTTAAACCAGCTTCATTCCAAGTCTGAGAGAAACATCACATATCCATGGTGTCACACAGTCAATATTGGACCATTCTGATGTAGGATTTTAAAATTAAAGGCTAAAATGTCCAAGTAAATCTACAGTATATTTGACATCTTTTTCAGGCTGTTAAAGCCATATTTTACTCTTTTTCAGGCAACTGTAGAACGGAATCCTCCTGTTAAACCAGCTTCATTCCAAGTCTGAGAGAAACATCACATATCCATGGTGTCACACAGTCAATATTGGACCATTCTGATGTAGGATTTTAAAATTAAAGGCTAAAATGTCCAAGTAAATCTACAGTATATTTGACATCTTTTTCAGGCTGTTAAAGCCATATTTTACTCTTTTTCAGGCAACTGTAGAACGGAATCCTCCTGTTAAACCAGCTTCATTCCAAGTCTGAGAGAAACATCACATATCCATGGTGTCACACAGTCAATATTGGACCATTCTGATGTAGGATTTTAAAATTAAAGGCTAAAATGTCCAAGTAAATCTACAGTATATTTGACATCTTTTTCAGGCTGTTAAAGCCATATTTTACTCTTTTTCAGGCAACTGTAGAACGGAATCCTCCTGTTAAACCAGCTTCATTCCAAGTCTGAGAGAAACATCACATATCCATGGTGTCACACAGTCAATATTGGACCATTCTGATGTAGGATTTTAAAATTAAAGGCTAAAATGTCCAAGTAAATCTACAGTATATTTGACATCTTTTTCAGGCTGTTAAAGCCATATTTTACTCTTTTTCAGGCAACTGTAGAACGGAATCCTCCTGTTAAACCAGCTTCATTCCAAGTCTGAGAGAAACATCACATATCCATGGTGTCACACAGTCAATATTGGACCATTCTGATGTAGGATTTTAAAATTAAAGGCTAAAATGTCCAAGTAAATCTACAGTATATTTGACATCTTTTTCAGGCTGTTAAAGCCATATTTTACTCTTTTTCAGGCAACTGTAGAACGGAATCCTCCTGTTAAACCAGCTTCATTCCAAGTCTGAGAGAAACATCACATATCCATGGTGTCACACAGTCAATATTGGACCATTCTGATGTAGGATTTTAAAATTAAAGGCTAAAATGTCCAAGTAAATCTACAGTATATTTGACATCTTTTTCAGGCTGTTAAAGCCATATTTTACTCTTTTTCAGGCAACTGTAGAACGGAATCCTCCTGTTAAACCAGCTTCATTCCAAGTCTGAGAGAAACATCACATATCCATGGTGTCACACAGTCAATATTGGACCATTCTGATGTAGGATTTTAAAATTAAAGGCTAAAATGTCCAAGTAAATCTACAGTATATTTGACATCTTTTTCAGGCTGTTAAAGCCATATTTTACTCTTTTTCAGGCAACTGTAGAACGGAATCCTCCTGTTAAACCAGCTTCATTCCAAGTCTGAGAGAAACATCACATATCCATGGTGTCACACAGTCAATATTGGACCATTCTGATGTAGGATTTTAAAATTAAAGGCTAAAATGTCCAAGTAAATCTACAGTATATTTGACATCTTTTTCAGGCTGTTAAAGCCATATTTTACTCTTTTTCAGGCAACTGTAGAACGGAATCCTCCTGTTAAACCAGCTTCATTCCAAGTCTGAGAGAAACATCACATATCCATGGTGTCACACAGTCAATATTGGACCATTCTGATGTAGGATTTTAAAATTAAAGGCTAAAATGTCCAAGTAAATCTACAGTATATTTGACATCTTTTTCAGGCTGTTAAAGCCATATTTTACTCTTTTTCAGGCAACTGTAGAACGGAATCCTCCTGTTAAACCAGCTTCATTCCAAGTCTGAGAGAAACATCACATATCCATGGTGTCACACAGTCAATATTGGACCATTCTGATGTAGGATTTTAAAATTAAAGGCTAAAATGTCCAAGTAAATCTACAGTATATTTGACATCTTTTTCAGGCTGTTAAAGCCATATTTTACTCTTTTTCAGGCAACTGTAGAACGGAATCCTCCTGTTAAACCAGCTTCATTCCAAGTCTGAGAGAAACATCACATATCCATGGTGTCACACAGTCAATATTGGACCATTCTGATGTAGGATTTTAAAATTAAAGGCTAAAATGTCCAAGTAAATCTACAGTATATTTGACATCTTTTTCAGGCTGTTAAAGCCATATTTTACTCTTTTTCAGGCAACTGTAGAACGGAATCCTCCTGTTAAACCAGCTTCATTCCAAGTCTGAGAGAAACATCACATATCCATGGTGTCACACAGTCAATATTGGACCATTCTGATGTAGGATTTTAAAATTAAAGGCTAAAATGTCCAAGTAAATCTACAGTATATTTGACATCTTTTTCAGGCTGTTAAAGCCATATTTTACTCTTTTTCAGGCAACTGTAGAACGGAATCCTCCTGTTAAACCAGCTTCATTCCAAGTCTGAGAGAAACATCACATATCCATGGTGTCACACAGTCAATATTGGACCATTCTGATGTAGGATTTTAAAATTAAAGGCTAAAATGTCCAAGTAAATCTACAGTATATTTGACATCTTTTTCAGGCTGTTAAAGCCATATTTTACTCTTTTTCAGGCAACTGTAGAACGGAATCCTCCTGTTAAACCAGCTTCATTCCAAGTCTGAGAGAAACATCACATATCCATGGTGTCACACAGTCAATATTGGACCATTCTGATGTAGGATTTTAAAATTAAAGGCTAAAATGTCCAAGTAAATCTACAGTATATTTGACATCTTTTTCAGGCTGTTAAAGCCATATTTTACTCTTTTTCAGGCAACTGTAGAACGGAATCCTCCTGTTAAACCAGCTTCATTCCAAGTCTGAGAGAAACATCACATATCCATGGTGTCACACAGTCAATATTGGACCATTCTGATGTAGGATTTTAAAATTAAAGGCTAAAATGTCCAAGTAAATCTACAGTATATTTGACATCTTTTTCAGGCTGTTAAAGCCATATTTTACTCTTTTTCAGGCAACTGTAGAACGGAATCCTCCTGTTAAACCAGCTTCATTCCAAGTCTGAGAGAAACATCACATATCCATGGTGTCACACAGTCAATATTGGACCATTCTGATGTAGGATTTTAAAATTAAAGGCTAAAATGTCCAAGTAAATCTACAGTATATTTGACATCTTTTTCAGGCTGTTAAAGCCATATTTTACTCTTTTTCAGGCAACTGTAGAACGGAATCCTCCTGTTAAACCAGCTTCATTCCAAGTCTGAGAGAAACATCACATATCCATGGTGTCACACAGTCAATATTGGACCATTCTGATGTAGGATTTTAAAATTAAAGGCTAAAATGTCCAAGTAAATCTACAGTATATTTGACATCTTTTTCAGGCTGTTAAAGCCATATTTTACTCTTTTTCAGGCAACTGTAGAACGGAATCCTCCTGTTAAACCAGCTTCATTCCAAGTCTGAGAGAAACATCACATATCCATGGTGTCACACAGTCAATATGGACCATTCTGATGTAGGATTTTAAAATTAAAGGCTAAAATGTCCAAGTAAATCTACAGTATATTTGACATCTTTTTCAGGCTGTTAAAGCCATATTTTACTCTTTTTCAGGCAACTGTAGAACGGAATCCTCCTGTTAAACCAGCTTCATTCCAAGTCTGAGAGAAACATCACATATCCATGGTGTCACACAGTCAATATTGGACCATTCTGATGTAGGATTTTAAAATTAAAGGCTAAAATGTCCAAGTAAATCTACAGTATATTTGACATCTTTTTCAGGCTGTTAAAGCCATATTTTACTCTTTTTCAGGCAACTGTAGAACGGAATCCTCCTGTTAAACCAGCTTCATTCCAAGTCTGAGAGAAACATCACATATCCATGGTGTCACACAGTCAATATTGGACCATTCTGATGTAGGATTTTAAAATTAAAGGCTAAAATGTCCAAGTAAATCTACAGTATATTTGACATCTTTTTCAGGCTGTTAAAGCCATATTTTACTCTTTTTCAGGCAACTGTAGAACGGAATCCTCCTGTTAAACCAGCTTCATTCCAAGTCTGAGAGAAACATCACATATCCATGGTGTCACACAGTCAATATTGGACCATTCTGATGTAGGATTTTAAAATTAAAGGCTAAAATGTCCAAGTAAATCTACAGTATATTTGACATCTTTTTCAGGCTGTTAAAGCCATATTTTACTCTTTTTCAGGCAACTGTAGAACGGAATCCTCCTGTTAAACCAGCTTCATTCCAAGTCTGAGAGAAACATCACATATCCATGGTGTCACACAGTCAATATTGGACCATTCTGATGTAGGATTTTAAAATTAAAGGCTAAAATGTCCAAGTAAATCTACAGTATATTTGACATCTTTTTCAGGCTGTTAAAGCCATATTTTACTCTTTTTCAGGCAACTGTAGAACGGAATCCTCCTGTTAAACCAGCTTCATTCCAAGTCTGAGAGAAACATCACATATCCATGGTGTCACACAGTCAATATTGGACCATTCTGATGTAGGATTTTAAAATTAAAGGCTAAAATGTCCAAGTAAATCTACAGTATATTTGACATCTTTTTCAGGCTGTTAAAGCCATATTTTACTCTTTTTCAGGCAACTGTAGAACGGAATCCTCCTGTTAAACCAGCTTCATTCCAAGTCTGAGAGAAACATCACATATCCATGGTGTCACACAGTCAATATTGGACCATTCTGATGTAGGATTTTAAAATTAAAGGCTAAAATGTCCAAGTAAATCTACAGTATATTTGACATCTTTTTCAGGCTGTTAAAGCCATATTTTACTCTTTTTCAGGCAACTGTAGAACGGAATCCTCCTGTTAAACCAGCTTCATTCCAAGTCTGAGAGAAACATCACATATCCATGGTGTCACACAGTCAATATTGGACCATTCTGATGTAGGATTTTAAAATTAAAGGCTAAAATGTCCAAGTAAATCTACAGTATATTTGACATCTTTTTCAGGCTGTTAAAGCCATATTTTACTCTTTTTCAGGCAACTGTAGAACGGAATCCTCCTGTTAAACCAGCTTCATTCCAAGTCTGAGAGAAACATCACATATCCATGGTGTCACACAGTCAATATTGGACCATTCTGATGTAGGATTTTAAAATTAAAGGCTAAAATGTCCAAGTAAATCTACAGTATATTTGACATCTTTTTCAGGCTGTTAAAGCCATATTTTACTCTTTTTCAGGCAACTGTAGAACGGAATCCTCCTGTTAAACCAGCTTCATTCCAAGTCTGAGAGAAACATCACATATCCATGGTGTCACACAGTCAATATTGGACCATTCTGATGTAGGATTTTAAAATTAAAGGCTAAAATGTCCAAGTAAATCTACAGTATATTTGACATCTTTTTCAGGCTGTTAAAGCCATATTTTACTCTTTTTCAGGCAACTGTAGAACGGAATCCTCCTGTTAAACCAGCTTCATTCCAAGTCTGAGAGAAACATCACATATCCATGGTGTCACACAGTCAATATGGACCATTCTGATGTAGGATTTTAAAATTAAAGGCTAAAATGTCCAAGTAAATCTACAGTATATTTGACATCTTTTTCAGGCTGTTAAAGCCATATTTTACTCTTTTTCAGGCAACTGTAGAACGGAATCCTCCTGTTAAACCAGCTTCATTCCAAGTCTGAGAGAAACATCACATATCCATGGTGTCACACAGTCAATATTGGACCATTCTGATGTAGGATTTTAAAATTAAAGGCTAAAATGTCCAAGTAAATCTACAGTATATTTGACATCTTTTTCAGGCTGTTAAAGCCATATTTTACTCTTTTTCAGGCAACTGTAGAACGGAATCCTCCTGTTAAACCAGCTTCATTCCAAGTCTGAGAGAAACATCACATATCCATGGTGTCACACAGTCAATATTGGACCATTCTGATGTAGGATTTTAAAATTAAAGGCTAAAATGTCCAAGTAAATCTACAGTATATTTGACATCTTTTTCAGGCTGTTAAAGCCATATTTTACTCTTTTTCAGGCAACTGTAGAACGGAATCCTCCTGTTAAACCAGCTTCATTCCAAGTCTGAGAGAAACATCACATATCCATGGTGTCACACAGTCAATATTGGACCATTCTGATGTAGGATTTTAAAATTAAAGGCTAAAATGTCCAAGTAAATCTACAGTATATTTGACATCTTTTTCAGGCTGTTAAAGCCATATTTTACTCTTTTTCAGGCAACTGTAGAACGGAATCCTCCTGTTAAACCAGCTTCATTCCAAGTCTGAGAGAAACATCACATATCCATGGTGTCACACAGTCAATATTGGACCATTCTGATGTAGGATTTTAAAATTAAAGGCTAAAATGTCCAAGTAAATCTACAGTATATTTGACATCTTTTTCAGGCTGTTAAAGCCATATTTTACTCTTTTTCAGGCAACTGTAGAACGGAATCCTCCTGTTAAACCAGCTTCATTCCAAGTCTGAGAGAAACATCACATATCCATGGTGTCACACAGTCAATATTGGACCATTCTGATGTAGGATTTTAAAATTAAAGGCTAAAATGTCCAAGTAAATCTACAGTATATTTGACATCTTTTTCAGGCTGTTAAAGCCATATTTTACTCTTTTTCAGGCAACTGTAGAACGGAATCCTCCTGTTAAACCAGCTTCATTCCAAGTCTGAGAGAAACATCACATATCCATGGTGTCACACAGTCAATATTGGACCATTCTGATGTAGGATTTTAAAATTAAAGGCTAAAATGTCCAAGTAAATCTACAGTATATTTGACATCTTTTTCAGGCTGTTAAAGCCATATTTTACTCTTTTTCAGGCAACTGTAGAACGGAATCCTCCTGTTAAACCAGCTTCATTCCAAGTCTGAGAGAAACATCACATATCCATGGTGTCACACAGTCAATATGGACCATTCTGATGTAGGATTTTAAAATTAAAGGCTAAAATGTCCAAGTAAATCTACAGTATATTTGACATCTTTTTCAGGCTGTTAAAGCCATATTTTACTCTTTTTCAGGCAACTGTAGAACGGAATCCTCCTGTTAAACCAGCTTCATTCCAAGTCTGAGAGAAACATCACATATCCATGGTGTCACACAGTCAATATTGGACCATTCTGATGTAGGATTTTAAAATTAAAGGCTAAAATGTCCAAGTAAATCTACAGTATATTTGACATCTTTTTCAGGCTGTTAAAGCCATATTTTACTCTTTTTCAGGCAACTGTAGAACGGAATCCTCCTGTTAAACCAGCTTCATTCCAAGTCTGAGAGAAACATCACATATCCATGGTGTCACACAGTCAATATTGGACCATTCTGATGTAGGATTTTAAAATTAAAGGCTAAAATGTCCAAGTAAATCTACAGTATATTTGACATCTTTTTCAGGCTGTTAAAGCCATATTTTACTCTTTTTCAGGCAACTGTAGAACGGAATCCTCCTGTTAAACCAGCTTCATTCCAAGTCTGAGAGAAACATCACATATCCATGGTGTCACACAGTCAATATTGGACCATTCTGATGTAGGATTTTAAAATTAAAGGCTAAAATGTCCAAGTAAATCTACAGTATATTTGACATCTTTTTCAGGCTGTTAAAGCCATATTTTACTCTTTTTCAGGCAACTGTAGAACGGAATCCTCCTGTTAAACCAGCTTCATTCCAAGTCTGAGAGAAACATCACATATCCATGGTGTCACACAGTCAATATTGGACCATTCTGATGTAGGATTTTAAAATTAAAGGCTAAAATGTCCAAGTAAATCTACAGTATATTTGACATCTTTTTCAGGCTGTTAAAGCCATATTTTACTCTTTTTCAGGCAACTGTAGAACGGAATCCTCCTGTTAAACCAGCTTCATTCCAAGTCTGAGAGAAACATCACATATCCATGGTGTCACACAGTCAATATTGGACCATTCTGATGTAGGATTTTAAAATTAAAGGCTAAAATGTCCAAGTAAATCTACAGTATATTTGACATCTTTTTCAGGCTGTTAAAGCCATATTTTACTCTTTTTCAGGCAACTGTAGAACGGAATCCTCCTGTTAAACCAGCTTCATTCCAAGTCTGAGAGAAACATCACATATCCATGGTGTCACACAGTCAATATTGGACCATTCTGATGTAGGATTTTAAAATTAAAGGCTAAAATGTCCAAGTAAATCTACAGTATATTTGACATCTTTTTCAGGCTGTTAAAGCCATATTTTACTCTTTTTCAGGCAACTGTAGAACGGAATCCTCCTGTTAAACCAGCTTCATTCCAAGTCTGAGAGAAACATCACATATCCATGGTGTCACACAGTCAATATTGGACCATTCTGATGTAGGATTTTAAAATTAAAGGCTAAAATGTCCAAGTAAATCTACAGTATATTTGACATCTTTTTCAGGCTGTTAAAGCCATATTTTACTCTTTTTCAGGCAACTGTAGAACGGAATCCTCCTGTTAAACCAGCTTCATTCCAAGTCTGAGAGAAACATCACATATCCATGGTGTCACACAGTCAATATTGGACCATTCTGATGTAGGATTTTAAAATTAAAGGCTAAAATGTCCAAGTAAATCTACAGTATATTTGACATCTTTTTCAGGCTGTTAAAGCCATATTTTACTCTTTTTCAGGCAACTGTAGAACGGAATCCTCCTGTTAAACCAGCTTCATTCCAAGTCTGAGAGAAACATCACATATCCATGGTGTCACACAGTCAATATGGACCATTCTGATGTAGGATTTTAAAATTAAAGGCTAAAATGTCCAAGTAAATCTACAGTATATTTGACATCTTTTTCAGGCTGTTAAAGCCATATTTTACTCTTTTTCAGGCAACTGTAGAACGGAATCCTCCTGTTAAACCAGCTTCATTCCAAGTCTGAGAGAAACATCACATATCCATGGTGTCACACAGTCAATATTGGACCATTCTGATGTAGGATTTTAAAATTAAAGGCTAAAATGTCCAAGTAAATCTACAGTATATTTGACATCTTTTTCAGGCTGTTAAAGCCATATTTTACTCTTTTTCAGGCAACTGTAGAACGGAATCCTCCTGTTAAACCAGCTTCATTCCAAGTCTGAGAGAAACATCACATATCCATGGTGTCACACAGTCAATATTGGACCATTCTGATGTAGGATTTTAAAATTAAAGGCTAAAATGTCCAAGTAAATCTACAGTATATTTGACATCTTTTTCAGGCTGTTAAAGCCATATTTTACTCTTTTTCAGGCAACTGTAGAACGGAATCCTCCTGTTAAACCAGCTTCATTCCAAGTCTGAGAGAAACATCACATATCCATGGTGTCACACAGTCAATATTGGACCATTCTGATGTAGGATTTTAAAATTAAAGGCTAAAATGTCCAAGTAAATCTACAGTATATTTGACATCTTTTTCAGGCTGTTAAAGCCATATTTTACTCTTTTTCAGGCAACTGTAGAACGGAATCCTCCTGTTAAACCAGCTTCATTCCAAGTCTGAGAGAAACATCACATATCCATGGTGTCACACAGTCAATATTGGACCATTCTGATGTAGGATTTTAAAATTAAAGGCTAAAATGTCCAAGTAAATCTACAGTATATTTGACATCTTTTTCAGGCTGTTAAAGCCATATTTTACTCTTTTTCAGGCAACTGTAGAACGGAATCCTCCTGTTAAACCAGCTTCATTCCAAGTCTGAGAGAAACATCACATATCCATGGTGTCACACAGTCAATATTGGACCATTCTGATGTAGGATTTTAAAATTAAAGGCTAAAATGTCCAAGTAAATCTACAGTATATTTGACATCTTTTTCAGGCTGTTAAAGCCATATTTTACTCTTTTTCAGGCAACTGTAGAACGGAATCCTCCTGTTAAACCAGCTTCATTCCAAGTCTGAGAGAAACATCACATATCCATGGTGTCACACAGTCAATATTGGACCATTCTGATGTAGGATTTTAAAATTAAAGGCTAAAATGTCCAAGTAAATCTACAGTATATTTGACATCTTTTTCAGGCTGTTAAAGCCATATTTTACTCTTTTTCAGGCAACTGTAGAACGGAATCCTCCTGTTAAACCAGCTTCATTCCAAGTCTGAGAGAAACATCACATATCCATGGTGTCACACAGTCAATATTGGACCATTCTGATGTAGGATTTTAAAATTAAAGGCTAAAATGTCCAAGTAAATCTACAGTATATTTGACATCTTTTTCAGGCTGTTAAAGCCATATTTTACTCTTTTTCAGGCAACTGTAGAACGGAATCCTCCTGTTAAACCAGCTTCATTCCAAGTCTGAGAGAAACATCACATATCCATGGTGTCACACAGTCAATATGGACCATTCTGATGTAGGATTTTAAAATTAAAGGCTAAAATGTCCAAGTAAATCTACAGTATATTTGACATCTTTTTCAGGCTGTTAAAGCCATATTTTACTCTTTTTCAGGCAACTGTAGAACGGAATCCTCCTGTTAAACCAGCTTCATTCCAAGTCTGAGAGAAACATCACATATCCATGGTGTCACACAGTCAATATGGACCATTCTGATGTAGGATTTTAAAATTAAAGGCTAAAATGTCCAAGTAAATCTACAGTATATTTGACATCTTTTTCAGGCTGTTAAAGCCATATTTTACTCTTTTTCAGGCAACTGTAGAACGGAATCCTCCTGTTAAACCAGCTTCATTCCAAGTCTGAGAGAAACATCACATATCCATGGTGTCACACAGTCAATATTGGACCATTCTGATGTAGGATTTTAAAATTAAAGGCTAAAATGTCCAAGTAAATCTACAGTATATTTGACATCTTTTTCAGGCTGTTAAAGCCATATTTTACTCTTTTTCAGGCAACTGTAGAACGGAATCCTCCTGTTAAACCAGCTTCATTCCAAGTCTGAGAGAAACATCACATATCCATGGTGTCACACAGTCAATATTGGACCATTCTGATGTAGGATTTTAAAATTAAAGGCTAAAATGTCCAAGTAAATCTACAGTATATTTGACATCTTTTTCAGGCTGTTAAAGCCATATTTTACTCTTTTTCAGGCAACTGTAGAACGGAATCCTCCTGTTAAACCAGCTTCATTCCAAGTCTGAGAGAAACATCACATATCCATGGTGTCACACAGTCAATATTGGACCATTCTGATGTAGGATTTTAAAATTAAAGGCTAAAATGTCCAAGTAAATCTACAGTATATTTGACATCTTTTTCAGGCTGTTAAAGCCATATTTTACTCTTTTTCAGGCAACTGTAGAACGGAATCCTCCTGTTAAACCAGCTTCATTCCAAGTCTGAGAGAAACATCACATATCCATGGTGTCACACAGTCAATATTGGACCATTCTGATGTAGGATTTTAAAATTAAAGGCTAAAATGTCCAAGTAAATCTACAGTATATTTGACATCTTTTTCAGGCTGTTAAAGCCATATTTTACTCTTTTTCAGGCAACTGTAGAACGGAATCCTCCTGTTAAACCAGCTTCATTCCAAGTCTGAGAGAAACATCACATATCCATGGTGTCACACAGTCAATATGGACCATTCTGATGTAGGATTTTAAAATTAAAGGCTAAAATGTCCAAGTAAATCTACAGTATATTTGACATCTTTTTCAGGCTGTTAAAGCCATATTTTACTCTTTTTCAGGCAACTGTAGAACGGAATCCTCCTGTTAAACCAGCTTCATTCCAAGTCTGAGAGAAACATCACATATCCATGGTGTCACACAGTCAATATGGACCATTCTGATGTAGGATTTTAAAATTAAAGGCTAAAATGTCCAAGTAAATCTACAGTATATTTGACATCTTTTTCAGGCTGTTAAAGCCATATTTTACTCTTTTTCAGGCAACTGTAGAACGGAATCCTCCTGTTAAACCAGCTTCATTCCAAGTCTGAGAGAAACATCACATATCCATGGTGTCACACAGTCAATATTGGACCATTCTGATGTAGGATTTTAAAATTAAAGGCTAAAATGTCCAAGTAAATCTACAGTATATTTGACATCTTTTTCAGGCTGTTAAAGCCATATTTTACTCTTTTTCAGGCAACTGTAGAACGGAATCCTCCTGTTAAACCAGCTTCATTCCAAGTCTGAGAGAAACATCACATATCCATGGTGTCACACAGTCAATATTGGACCATTCTGATGTAGGATTTTAAAATTAAAGGCTAAAATGTCCAAGTAAATCTACAGTATATTTGACATCTTTTTCAGGCTGTTAAAGCCATATTTTACTCTTTTTCAGGCAACTGTAGAACGGAATCCTCCTGTTAAACCAGCTTCATTCCAAGTCTGAGAGAAACATCACATATCCATGGTGTCACACAGTCAATATTGGACCATTCTGATGTAGGATTTTAAAATTAAAGGCTAAAATGTCCAAGTAAATCTACAGTATATTTGACATCTTTTTCAGGCTGTTAAAGCCATATTTTACTCTTTTTCAGGCAACTGTAGAACGGAATCCTCCTGTTAAACCAGCTTCATTCCAAGTCTGAGAGAAACATCACATATCCATGGTGTCACACAGTCAATATTGGACCATTCTGATGTAGGATTTTAAAATTAAAGGCTAAAATGTCCAAGTAAATCTACAGTATATTTGACATCTTTTTCAGGCTGTTAAAGCCATATTTTACTCTTTTTCAGGCAACTGTAGAACGGAATCCTCCTGTTAAACCAGCTTCATTCCAAGTCTGAGAGAAACATCACATATCCATGGTGTCACACAGTCAATATTGGACCATTCTGATGTAGGATTTTAAAATTAAAGGCTAAAATGTCCAAGTAAATCTACAGTATATTTGACATCTTTTTCAGGCTGTTAAAGCCATATTTTACTCTTTTTCAGGCAACTGTAGAACGGAATCCTCCTGTTAAACCAGCTTCATTCCAAGTCTGAGAGAAACATCACATATCCATGGTGTCACACAGTCAATATGGACCATTCTGATGTAGGATTTTAAAATTAAAGGCTAAAATGTCCAAGTAAATCTACAGTATATTTGACATCTTTTTCAGGCTGTTAAAGCCATATTTTACTCTTTTTCAGGCAACTGTAGAACGGAATCCTCCTGTTAAACCAGCTTCATTCCAAGTCTGAGAGAAACATCACATATCCATGGTGTCACACAGTCAATATTGGACCATTCTGATGTAGGATTTTAAAATTAAAGGCTAAAATGTCCAAGTAAATCTACAGTATATTTGACATCTTTTTCAGGCTGTTAAAGCCATATTTTACTCTTTTTCAGGCAACTGTAGAACGGAATCCTCCTGTTAAACCAGCTTCATTCCAAGTCTGAGAGAAACATCACATATCCATGGTGTCACACAGTCAATATTGGACCATTCTGATGTAGGATTTTAAAATTAAAGGCTAAAATGTCCAAGTAAATCTACAGTATATTTGACATCTTTTTCAGGCTGTTAAAGCCATATTTTACTCTTTTTCAGGCAACTGTAGAACGGAATCCTCCTGTTAAACCAGCTTCATTCCAAGTCTGAGAGAAACATCACATATCCATGGTGTCACACAGTCAATATTGGACCATTCTGATGTAGGATTTTAAAATTAAAGGCTAAAATGTCCAAGTAAATCTACAGTATATTTGACATCTTTTTCAGGCTGTTAAAGCCATATTTTACTCTTTTTCAGGCAACTGTAGAACGGAATCCTCCTGTTAAACCAGCTTCATTCCAAGTCTGAGAGAAACATCACATATCCATGGTGTCACACAGTCAATATTGGACCATTCTGATGTAGGATTTTAAAATTAAAGGCTAAAATGTCCAAGTAAATCTACAGTATATTTGACATCTTTTTCAGGCTGTTAAAGCCATATTTTACTCTTTTTCAGGCAACTGTAGAACGGAATCCTCCTGTTAAACCAGCTTCATTCCAAGTCTGAGAGAAACATCACATATCCATGGTGTCACACAGTCAATATTGGACCATTCTGATGTAGGATTTTAAAATTAAAGGCTAAAATGTCCAAGTAAATCTACAGTATATTTGACATCTTTTTCAGGCTGTTAAAGCCATATTTTACTCTTTTTCAGGCAACTGTAGAACGGAATCCTCCTGTTAAACCAGCTTCATTCCAAGTCTGAGAGAAACATCACATATCCATGGTGTCACACAGTCAATATTGGACCATTCTGATGTAGGATTTTAAAATTAAAGGCTAAAATGTCCAAGTAAATCTACAGTATATTTGACATCTTTTTCAGGCTGTTAAAGCCATATTTTACTCTTTTTCAGGCAACTGTAGAACGGAATCCTCCTGTTAAACCAGCTTCATTCCAAGTCTGAGAGAAACATCACATATCCATGGTGTCACACAGTCAATATTGGACCATTCTGATGTAGGATTTTAAAATTAAAGGCTAAAATGTCCAAGTAAATCTACAGTATATTTGACATCTTTTTCAGGCTGTTAAAGCCATATTTTACTCTTTTTCAGGCAACTGTAGAACGGAATCCTCCTGTTAAACCAGCTTCATTCCAAGTCTGAGAGAAACATCACATATCCATGGTGTCACACAGTCAATATTGGACCATTCTGATGTAGGATTTTAAAATTAAAGGCTAAAATGTCCAAGTAAATCTACAGTATATTTGACATCTTTTTCAGGCTGTTAAAGCCATATTTTACTCTTTTTCAGGCAACTGTAGAACGGAATCCTCCTGTTAAACCAGCTTCATTCCAAGTCTGAGAGAAACATCACATATCCATGGTGTCACACAGTCAATATTGGACCATTCTGATGTAGGATTTTAAAATTAAAGGCTAAAATGTCCAAGTAAATCTACAGTATATTTGACATCTTTTTCAGGCTGTTAAAGCCATATTTTACTCTTTTTCAGGCAACTGTAGAACGGAATCCTCCTGTTAAACCAGCTTCATTCCAAGTCTGAGAGAAACATCACATATCCATGGTGTCACACAGTCAATATGGACCATTCTGATGTAGGATTTTAAAATTAAAGGCTAAAATGTCCAAGTAAATCTACAGTATATTTGACATCTTTTTCAGGCTGTTAAAGCCATATTTTACTCTTTTTCAGGCAACTGTAGAACGGAATCCTCCTGTTAAACCAGCTTCATTCCAAGTCTGAGAGAAACATCACATATCCATGGTGTCACACAGTCAATATTGGACCATTCTGATGTAGGATTTTAAAATTAAAGGCTAAAATGTCCAAGTAAATCTACAGTATATTTGACATCTTTTTCAGGCTGTTAAAGCCATATTTTACTCTTTTTCAGGCAACTGTAGAACGGAATCCTCCTGTTAAACCAGCTTCATTCCAAGTCTGAGAGAAACATCACATATCCATGGTGTCACACAGTCAATATTGGACCATTCTGATGTAGGATTTTAAAATTAAAGGCTAAAATGTCCAAGTAAATCTACAGTATATTTGACATCTTTTTCAGGCTGTTAAAGCCATATTTTACTCTTTTTCAGGCAACTGTAGAACGGAATCCTCCTGTTAAACCAGCTTCATTCCAAGTCTGAGAGAAACATCACATATCCATGGTGTCACACAGTCAATATTGGACCATTCTGATGTAGGATTTTAAAATTAAAGGCTAAAATGTCCAAGTAAATCTACAGTATATTTGACATCTTTTTCAGGCTGTTAAAGCCATATTTTACTCTTTTTCAGGCAACTGTAGAACGGAATCCTCCTGTTAAACCAGCTTCATTCCAAGTCTGAGAGAAACATCACATATCCATGGTGTCACACAGTCAATATGGACCATTCTGATGTAGGATTTTAAAATTAAAGGCTAAAATGTCCAAGTAAATCTACAGTATATTTGACATCTTTTTCAGGCTGTTAAAGCCATATTTTACTCTTTTTCAGGCAACTGTAGAACGGAATCCTCCTGTTAAACCAGCTTCATTCCAAGTCTGAGAGAAACATCACATATCCATGGTGTCACACAGTCAATATGGACCATTCTGATGTAGGATTTTAAAATTAAAGGCTAAAATGTCCAAGTAAATCTACAGTATATTTGACATCTTTTTCAGGCTGTTAAAGCCATATTTTACTCTTTTTCAGGCAACTGTAGAACGGAATCCTCCTGTTAAACCAGCTTCATTCCAAGTCTGAGAGAAACATCACATATCCATGGTGTCACACAGTCAATATTGGACCATTCTGATGTAGGATTTTAAAATTAAAGGCTAAAATGTCCAAGTAAATCTACAGTATATTTGACATCTTTTTCAGGCTGTTAAAGCCATATTTTACTCTTTTTCAGGCAACTGTAGAACGGAATCCTCCTGTTAAACCAGCTTCATTCCAAGTCTGAGAGAAACATCACATATCCATGGTGTCACACAGTCAATATTGGACCATTCTGATGTAGGATTTTAAAATTAAAGGCTAAAATGTCCAAGTAAATCTACAGTATATTTGACATCTTTTTCAGGCTGTTAAAGCCATATTTTACTCTTTTTCAGGCAACTGTAGAACGGAATCCTCCTGTTAAACCAGCTTCATTCCAAGTCTGAGAGAAACATCACATATCCATGGTGTCACACAGTCAATATTGGACCATTCTGATGTAGGATTTTAAAATTAAAGGCTAAAATGTCCAAGTAAATCTACAGTATATTTGACATCTTTTTCAGGCTGTTAAAGCCATATTTTACTCTTTTTCAGGCAACTGTAGAACGGAATCCTCCTGTTAAACCAGCTTCATTCCAAGTCTGAGAGAAACATCACATATCCATGGTGTCACACAGTCAATATTGGACCATTCTGATGTAGGATTTTAAAATTAAAGGCTAAAATGTCCAAGTAAATCTACAGTATATTTGACATCTTTTTCAGGCTGTTAAAGCCATATTTTACTCTTTTTCAGGCAACTGTAGAACGGAATCCTCCTGTTAAACCAGCTTCATTCCAAGTCTGAGAGAAACATCACATATCCATGGTGTCACACAGTCAATATGGACCATTCTGATGTAGGATTTTAAAATTAAAGGCTAAAATGTCCAAGTAAATCTACAGTATATTTGACATCTTTTTCAGGCTGTTAAAGCCATATTTTACTCTTTTTCAGGCAACTGTAGAACGGAATCCTCCTGTTAAACCAGCTTCATTCCAAGTCTGAGAGAAACATCACATATCCATGGTGTCACACAGTCAATATTGGACCATTCTGATGTAGGATTTTAAAATTAAAGGCTAAAATGTCCAAGTAAATCTACAGTATATTTGACATCTTTTTCAGGCTGTTAAAGCCATATTTTACTCTTTTTCAGGCAACTGTAGAACGGAATCCTCCTGTTAAACCAGCTTCATTCCAAGTCTGAGAGAAACATCACATATCCATGGTGTCACACAGTCAATATTGGACCATTCTGATGTAGGATTTTAAAATTAAAGGCTAAAATGTCCAAGTAAATCTACAGTATATTTGACATCTTTTTCAGGCTGTTAAAGCCATATTTTACTCTTTTTCAGGCAACTGTAGAACGGAATCCTCCTGTTAAACCAGCTTCATTCCAAGTCTGAGAGAAACATCACATATCCATGGTGTCACACAGTCAATATTGGACCATTCTGATGTAGGATTTTAAAATTAAAGGCTAAAATGTCCAAGTAAATCTACAGTATATTTGACATCTTTTTCAGGCTGTTAAAGCCATATTTTACTCTTTTTCAGGCAACTGTAGAACGGAATCCTCCTGTTAAACCAGCTTCATTCCAAGTCTGAGAGAAACATCACATATCCATGGTGTCACACAGTCAATATCGGACCATTCTGATGTAGGATTTTAAAATTAAAGGCTAAAATGTCCAAGTAAATCTACAGTATATTTGACATCTTTTTCAGGCTGTTAAAGCCATATTTTACTCTTTTTCAGGCAACTGTAGAACGGAATCCTCCTGTTAAACCAGCTTCATTCCAAGTCTGAGAGAAACATCACATATCCATGGTGTCACACAGTCAATATGGACCATTCTGATGTAGGATTTTAAAATTAAAGGCTAAAATGTCCAAGTAAATCTACAGTATATTTGACATCTTTTTCAGGCTGTTAAAGCCATATTTTACTCTTTTTCAGGCAACTGTAGAACGGAATCCTCCTGTTAAACCAGCTTCATTCCAAGTCTGAGAGAAACATCACATATCCATGGTGTCACACAGTCAATATTGGACCATTCTGATGTAGGATTTTAAAATTAAAGGCTAAAATGTCCAAGTAAATCTACAGTATATTTGACATCTTTTTCAGGCTGTTAAAGCCATATTTTACTCTTTTTCAGGCAACTGTAGAACGGAATCCTCCTGTTAAACCAGCTTCATTCCAAGTCTGAGAGAAACATCACATATCCATGGTGTCACACAGTCAATATTGGACCATTCTGATGTAGGATTTTAAAATTAAAGGCTAAAATGTCCAAGTAAATCTACAGTATATTTGACATCTTTTTCAGGCTGTTAAAGCCATATTTTACTCTTTTTCAGGCAACTGTAGAACGGAATCCTCCTGTTAAACCAGCTTCATTCCAAGTCTGAGAGAAACATCACATATCCATGGTGTCACACAGTCAATATTGGACCATTCTGATGTAGGATTTTAAAATTAAAGGCTAAAATGTCCAAGTAAATCTACAGTATATTTGACATCTTTTTCAGGCTGTTAAAGCCATATTTTACTCTTTTTCAGGCAACTGTAGAACGGAATCCTCCTGTTAAACCAGCTTCATTCCAAGTCTGAGAGAAACATCACATATCCATGGTGTCACACAGTCAATATTGGACCATTCTGATGTAGGATTTTAAAATTAAAGGCTAAAATGTCCAAGTAAATCTACAGTATATTTGACATCTTTTTCAGGCTGTTAAAGCCATATTTTACTCTTTTTCAGGCAACTGTAGAACGGAATCCTCCTGTTAAACCAGCTTCATTCCAAGTCTGAGAGAAACATCACATATCCATGGTGTCACACAGTCAATATGGACCATTCTGATGTAGGATTTTAAAATTAAAGGCTAAAATGTCCAAGTAAATCTACAGTATATTTGACATCTTTTTCAGGCTGTTAAAGCCATATTTTACTCTTTTTCAGGCAACTGTAGAACGGAATCCTCCTGTTAAACCAGCTTCATTCCAAGTCTGAGAGAAACATCACATATCCATGGTGTCACACAGTCAATATGGACCATTCTGATGTAGGATTTTAAAATTAAAGGCTAAAATGTCCAAGTAAATCTACAGTATATTTGACATCTTTTTCAGGCTGTTAAAGCCATATTTTACTCTTTTTCAGGCAACTGTAGAACGGAATCCTCCTGTTAAACCAGCTTCATTCCAAGTCTGAGAGAAACATCACATATCCATGGTGTCACACAGTCAATATTGGACCATTCTGATGTAGGATTTTAAAATTAAAGGCTAAAATGTCCAAGTAAATCTACAGTATATTTGACATCTTTTTCAGGCTGTTAAAGCCATATTTTACTCTTTTTCAGGCAACTGTAGAACGGAATCCTCCTGTTAAACCAGCTTCATTCCAAGTCTGAGAGAAACATCACATATCCATGGTGTCACACAGTCAATATTGGACCATTCTGATGTAGGATTTTAAAATTAAAGGCTAAAATGTCCAAGTAAATCTACAGTATATTTGACATCTTTTTCAGGCTGTTAAAGCCATATTTTACTCTTTTTCAGGCAACTGTAGAACGGAATCCTCCTGTTAAACCAGCTTCATTCCAAGTCTGAGAGAAACATCACATATCCATGGTGTCACACAGTCAATATCGGACCATTCTGATGTAGGATTTTAAAATTAAAGGCTAAAATGTCCAAGTAAATCTACAGTATATTTGACATCTTTTTCAGGCTGTTAAAGCCATATTTTACTCTTTTTCAGGCAACTGTAGAACGGAATCCTCCTGTTAAACCAGCTTCATTCCAAGTCTGAGAGAAACATCACATATCCATGGTGTCACACAGTCAATATTGGACCATTCTGATGTAGGATTTTAAAATTAAAGGCTAAAATGTCCAAGTAAATCTACAGTATATTTGACATCTTTTTCAGGCTGTTAAAGCCATATTTTACTCTTTTTCAGGCAACTGTAGAACGGAATCCTCCTGTTAAACCAGCTTCATTCCAAGTCTGAGAGAAACATCACATATCCATGGTGTCACACAGTCAATATGGACCATTCTGATGTAGGATTTTAAAATTAAAGGCTAAAATGTCCAAGTAAATCTACAGTATATTTGACATCTTTTTCAGGCTGTTAAAGCCATATTTTACTCTTTTTCAGGCAACTGTAGAACGGAATCCTCCTGTTAAACCAGCTTCATTCCAAGTCTGAGAGAAACATCACATATCCATGGTGTCACACAGTCAATATGGACCATTCTGATGTAGGATTTTAAAATTAAAGGCTAAAATGTCCAAGTAAATCTACAGTATATTTGACATCTTTTTCAGGCTGTTAAAGCCATATTTTACTCTTTTTCAGGCAACTGTAGAACGGAATCCTCCTGTTAAACCAGCTTCATTCCAAGTCTGAGAGAAACATCACATATCCATGGTGTCACACAGTCAATATTGGACCATTCTGATGTAGGATTTTAAAATTAAAGGCTAAAATGTCCAAGTAAATCTACAGTATATTTGACATCTTTTTCAGGCTGTTAAAGCCATATTTTACTCTTTTTCAGGCAACTGTAGAACGGAATCCTCCTGTTAAACCAGCTTCATTCCAAGTCTG
Organism: Percina caprodes; assembly: GCA_013375575.1. Lineage (NCBI taxonomy): Eukaryota > Metazoa > Chordata > Actinopteri > Perciformes > Percidae > Percina > Percina caprodes. The sequence goes on along the minus strand of JABXJD010000930.1, from coordinate 15,995 downwards.
AGAGAAACATCACATATCCATGGTGTCACACAGTCAATATTGGACCATTCTGATGTAGGATTTTAAAATTAAAGGCTAAAATGTCCAAGTAAATCTACAGTATATTTGACATCTTTTTCAGGCTGTTAAAGCCATATTTTACTCTTTTTCAGGCAACTGTAGAACGGAATCCTCCTGTTAAACCAGCTTCATTCCAAGTCTGAGAGAAACATCACATATCCATGGTGTCACACAGTCAATATTGGACCATTCTGATGTAGGATTTTAAAATTAAAGGCTAAAATGTCCAAGTAAATCTACAGTATATTTGACATCTTTTTCAGGCTGTTAAAGCCATATTTTACTCTTTTTCAGGCAACTGTAGAACGGAATCCTCCTGTTAAACCAGCTTCATTCCAAGTCTGAGAGAAACATCACATATCCATGGTGTCACACAGTCAATATTGGACCATTCTGATGTAGGATTTTAAAATTAAAGGCTAAAATGTCCAAGTAAATCTACAGTATATTTGACATCTTTTTCAGGCTGTTAAAGCCATATTTTACTCTTTTTCAGGCAACTGTAGAACGGAATCCTCCTGTTAAACCAGCTTCATTCCAAGTCTGAGAGAAACATCACATATCCATGGTGTCACACAGTCAATATCGGACCATTCTGATGTAGGATTTTAAAATTAAAGGCTAAAATGTCCAAGTAAATCTACAGTATATTTGACATCTTTTTCAGGCTGTTAAAGCCATATTTTACTCTTTTTCAGGCAACTGTAGAACGGAATCCTCCTGTTAAACCAGCTTCATTCCAAGTCTGAGAGAAACATCACATATCCATGGTGTCACACAGTCAATATTGGACCATTCTGATGTAGGATTTTAAAATTAAAGGCTAAAATGTCCAAGTAAATCTACAGTATATTTGACATCTTTTTCAGGCTGTTAAAGCCATATTTTACTCTTTTTCAGGCAACTGTAGAACGGAATCCTCCTGTTAAACCAGCTTCATTCCAAGTCTGAGAGAAACATCACATATCCATGGTGTCACACAGTCAATATCGGACCATTCTGATGTAGGATTTTAAAATTAAAGGCTAAAATGTCCAAGTAAATCTACAGTATATTTGACATCTTTTCAGGCTGTTAAAGCCATATTTTACTCTTTTTCAGGCAACTGTAGAACGGAATCCTCCTGTTAAACCAGCTTCATTCCAAGTCTGAGAGAAACATCACATATCCATGGTGTCACACAGTCAATATTGGACCATTCTGATGTAGGATTTTAAAATTAAAGGCTAAAATGTCCAAGTAAATCTACAGTATATTTGACATCTTTTTCAGGCTGTTAAAGCCATATTTTACTCTTTTTCAGGCAACTGTAGAACGGAATCCTCCTGTTAAACCAGCTTCATTCCAAGTCTGAGAGAAACATCACATATCCATGGTGTCACACAGTCAATATTGGACCATTCTGATGTAGGATTTTAAAATTAAAGGCTAAAATGTCCAAGTAAATCTACAGTATATTTGACATCTTTTTCAGGCTGTTAAAGCCATATTTTACTCTTTTTCAGGCAACTGTAGAACGGAATCCTCCTGTTAAACCAGCTTCATTCCAAGTCTGAGAGAAACATCACATATCCATGGTGTCACACAGTCAATATTGGACCATTCTGATGTAGGATTTTAAAATTAAAGGCTAAAATGTCCAAGTAAATCTACAGTATATTTGACATCTTTTCAGGCTGTTAAAGCCATATTTTACTCTTTTTCAGGCAACTGTAGAACGGAATCCTCCTGTTAAACCAGCTTCATTCCAAGTCTGAGAGAAACATCACATATCCATGGTGTCACACAGTCAATATTGGACCATTCTGATGTAGGATTTTAAAATTAAAGGCTAAAATGTCCAAGTAAATCTACAGTATATTTGACATCTTTTTCAGGCTGTTAAAGCCATATTTTACTCTTTTTCAGGCAACTGTAGAACGGAATCCTCCTGTTAAACCAGCTTCATTCCAAGTCTGAGAGAAACATCACATATCCATGGTGTCACACAGTCAATATTGGACCATTCTGATGTAGGATTTTAAAATTAAAGGCTAAAATGTCCAAGTAAATCTACAGTATATTTGACATCTTTTTCAGGCTGTTAAAGCCATATTTTACTCTTTTTCAGGCAACTGTAGAACGGAATCCTCCTGTTAAACCAGCTTCATTCCAAGTCTGAGAGAAACATCACATATCCATGGTGTCACACAGTCAATATTGGACCATTCTGATGTAGGATTTTAAAATTAAAGGCTAAAATGTCCAAGTAAATCTACAGTATATTTGACATCTTTTTCAGGCTGTTAAAGCCATATTTTACTCTTTTTCAGGCAACTGTAGAACGGAATCCTCCTGTTAAACCAGCTTCATTCCAAGTCTGAGAGAAACATCACATATCCATGGTGTCACACAGTCAATATTGGACCATTCTGATGTAGGATTTTAAAATTAAAGGCTAAAATGTCCAAGTAAATCTACAGTATATTTGACATCTTTTTCAGGCTGTTAAAGCCATATTTTACTCTTTTTCAGGCAACTGTAGAACGGAATCCTCCTGTTAAACCAGCTTCATTCCAAGTCTGAGAGAAACATCACATATCCATGGTGTCACACAGTCAATATGGACCATTCTGATGTAGGATTTTAAAATTAAAGGCTAAAATGTCCAAGTAAATCTACAGTATATTTGACATCTTTTTCAGGCTGTTAAAGCCATATTTTACTCTTTTTCAGGCAACTGTAGAACGGAATCCTCCTGTTAAACCAGCTTCATTCCAAGTCTGAGAGAAACATCACATATCCATGGTGTCACACAGTCAATATTGGACCATTCTGATGTAGGATTTTAAAATTAAAGGCTAAAATGTCCAAGTAAATCTACAGTATATTTGACATCTTTTTCAGGCTGTTAAAGCCATATTTTACTCTTTTTCAGGCAACTGTAGAACGGAATCCTCCTGTTAAACCAGCTTCATTCCAAGTCTGAGAGAAACATCACATATCCATGGTGTCACACAGTCAATATGGACCATTCTGATGTAGGATTTTAAAATTAAAGGCTAAAATGTCCAAGTAAATCTACAGTATATTTGACATCTTTTTCAGGCTGTTAAAGCCATATTTTACTCTTTTTCAGGCAACTGTAGAACGGAATCCTCCTGTTAAACCAGCTTCATTCCAAGTCTGAGAGAAACATCACATATCCATGGTGTCACACAGTCAATATCGGACCATTCTGATGTAGGATTTTAAAATTAAAGGCTAAAATGTCCAAGTAAATCTACAGTATATTTGACATCTTTTCAGGCTGTTAAAGCCATATTTTACTCTTTTTCAGGCAACTGTAGAACGGAATCCTCCTGTTAAACCAGCTTCATTCCAAGTCTGAGAGAAACATCACATATCCATGGTGTCACACAGTCAATATTGGACCATTCTGATGTAGGATTTTAAAATTAAAGGCTAAAATGTCCAAGTAAATCTACAGTATATTTGACATCTTTTTCAGGCTGTTAAAGCCATATTTTACTCTTTTTCAGGCAACTGTAGAACGGAATCCTCCTGTTAAACCAGCTTCATTCCAAGTCTGAGAGAAACATCACATATCCATGGTGTCACACAGTCAATATCGGACCATTCTGATGTAGGATTTTAAAATTAAAGGCTAAAATGTCCAAGTAAATCTACAGTATATTTGACATCTTTTTCAGGCTGTTAAAGCCATATTTTACTCTTTTTCAGGCAACTGTAGAACGGAATCCTCCTGTTAAACCAGCTTCATTCCAAGTCTGAGAGAAACATCACATATCCATGGTGTCACACAGTCAATATTGGACCATTCTGATGTAGGATTTTAAAATTAAAGGCTAAAATGTCCAAGTAAATCTACAGTATATTTGACATCTTTTTCAGGCTGTTAAAGCCATATTTTACTCTTTTTCAGGCAACTGTAGAACGGAATCCTCCTGTTAAACCAGCTTCATTCCAAGTCTGAGAGAAACATCACATATCCATGGTGTCACACAGTCAATATGGACCATTCTGATGTAGGATTTTAAAATTAAAGGCTAAAATGTCCAAGTAAATCTACAGTATATTTGACATCTTTTTCAGGCTGTTAAAGCCATATTTTACTCTTTTTCAGGCAACTGTAGAACGGAATCCTCCTGTTAAACCAGCTTCATTCCAAGTCTGAGAGAAACATCACATATCCATGGTGTCACACAGTCAATATTGGACCATTCTGATGTAGGATTTTAAAATTAAAGGCTAAAATGTCCAAGTAAATCTACAGTATATTTGACATCTTTTTCAGGCTGTTAAAGCCATATTTTACTCTTTTTCAGGCAACTGTAGAACGGAATCCTCCTGTTAAACCAGCTTCATTCCAAGTCTGAGAGAAACATCACATATCCATGGTGTCACACAGTCAATATGGACCATTCTGATGTAGGATTTTAAAATTAAAGGCTAAAATGTCCAAGTAAATCTACAGTATATTTGACATCTTTTTCAGGCTGTTAAAGCCATATTTTACTCTTTTTCAGGCAACTGTAGAACGGAATCCTCCTGTTAAACCAGCTTCATTCCAAGTCTGAGAGAAACATCACATATCCATGGTGTCACACAGTCAATATTGGACCATTCTGATGTAGGATTTTAAAATTAAAGGCTAAAATGTCCAAGTAAATCTACAGTATATTTGACATCTTTTTCAGGCTGTTAAAGCCATATTTTACTCTTTTTCAGGCAACTGTAGAACGGAATCCTCCTGTTAAACCAGCTTCATTCCAAGTCTGAGAGAAACATCACATATCCATGGTGTCACACAGTCAATATTGGACCATTCTGATGTAGGATTTTAAAATTAAAGGCTAAAATGTCCAAGTAAATCTACAGTATATTTGACATCTTTTCAGGCTGTTAAAGCCATATTTTACTCTTTTTCAGGCAACTGTAGAACGGAATCCTCCTGTTAAACCAGCTTCATTCCAAGTCTGAGAGAAACATCACATATCCATGGTGTCACACAGTCAATATTGGACCATTCTGATGTAGGATTTTAAAATTAAAGGCTAAAATGTCCAAGTAAATCTACAGTATATTTGACATCTTTTTCAGGCTGTTAAAGCCATATTTTACTCTTTTTCAGGCAACTGTAGAACGGAATCCTCCTGTTAAACCAGCTTCATTCCAAGTCTGAGAGAAACATCACATATCCATGGTGTCACACAGTCAATATCGGACCATTCTGATGTAGGATTTTAAAATTAAAGGCTAAAATGTCCAAGTAAATCTACAGTATATTTGACATCTTTTTCAGGCTGTTAAAGCCATATTTTACTCTTTTTCAGGCAACTGTAGAACGGAATCCTCCTGTTAAACCAGCTTCATTCCAAGTCTGAGAGAAACATCACATATCCATGGTGTCACACAGTCAATATGGACCATTCTGATGTAGGATTTTAAAATTAAAGGCTAAAATGTCCAAGTAAATCTACAGTATATTTGACATCTTTTTCAGGCTGTTAAAGCCATATTTTACTCTTTTTCAGGCAACTGTAGAACGGAATCCTCCTGTTAAACCAGCTTCATTCCAAGTCTGAGAGAAACATCACATATCCATGGTGTCACACAGTCAATATGGACCATTCTGATGTAGGATTTTAAAATTAAAGGCTAAAATGTCCAAGTAAATCTACAGTATATTTGACATCTTTTCAGGCTGTTAAAGCCATATTTTACTCTTTTTCAGGCAACTGTAGAACGGAATCCTCCTGTTAAACCAGCTTCATTCCAAGTCTGAGAGAAACATCACATATCCATGGTGTCACACAGTCAATATCGGACCATTCTGATGTAGGATTTTAAAATTAAAGGCTAAAATGTCCAAGTAAATCTACAGTATATTTGACATCTTTTTCAGGCTGTTAAAGCCATATTTTACTCTTTTTCAGGCAACTGTAGAACGGAATCCTCCTGTTAAACCAGCTTCATTCCAAGTCTGAGAGAAACATCACATATCCATGGTGTCACACAGTCAATATGGACCATTCTGATGTAGGATTTTAAAATTAAAGGCTAAAATGTCCAAGTAAATCTACAGTATATTTGACATCTTTTCAGGCTGTTAAAGCCATATTTTACTCTTTTTCAGGCAACTGTAGAACGGAATCCTCCTGTTAAACCAGCTTCATTCCAAGTCTGAGAGAAACATCATATCCATGGTGTCACACAGTCAATATGGACCATTCTGATGTAGGTTTTAAAATTAAAGGCTAAAATGTCCAAGTAAATCTACAGTATATTTGACATCTTTTCAGGCTGTTAAAGCCATATTTTACTCTTTTTCAGGCAACTGTAGAACGGAATCCTCCTGTTAAACCAGCTTCATTCCAAGTCTGTAGAACATCACATATCCATGGTGTCACACAGTCAATATCGGACCATTCTGATGTAGGATTTTAAAATTAAAGGCTAAAATGTCCAAGTAAATCTACAGTATATTTGACATCTTTTCAGGCTGTTAAAGCCATATTTTACTCTTTTCAGGCAACTGTAGAACGAATCCTCCTGTTAAACCAGCTTCATTCCAAGTCTGGGAACACATCACATATCCATGGTGTCACACAGGCAATATCGACCATTCTGATGTAGGATTTTAAAATTAAAGGCTAAAATGTCCAAGTAAATCTACAGTATATTTGACATCTTTTCAGGCTGTTAAAGCCATATTTTACTCTTTTTCAGGCAACTGTAGAACGGAATCCTCCTGTTAAACCAGCTTCATTCCAAGTCTGAGAGAAACATCACATATCCATGGTGTCACACAGTCAATATTGACCATTCTGATGTTTTTAAAATTAAAGGCTAAAATGTCCAAGTAAATCTACAGTATATTTGACATCTTTTTCAGGCTGTTAAAGCCATATTTTACTCTTTTTCAGGCAACTGTAGAACGGAATCCTCCTGTTAAACCAGCTTCATTCCAAGTCTGAGAGAAACATCACATATCCATGGTGTCACACAATCAATATCGGACCATTCTGATTTAGGATTTTAAAATTAAAGCTAAAATGTCCAAGTTAATCTACAGTATATTTGACATCTTTTTCAGGCTGTTAAAGCCATATTTTACTCTTTTTCAGGCATCTGTAGAACGGAATCCTCCTGTTAAACCAGCTTCATTCCAAGTCTGAGAGAACATCACATATCCATGGTGTCACACAGTCAATATCGGACCATTCTGATGTAGGTTTTTAAAATTAAAGGCTAAAATGTCCAAGTAAATCTACAGTATATTTGACATCTTTTTCAGGCTGTTAAAGCCATATTTTACTCTTTTCAGGCAACTGTAGAACGGAATCCTCCTGTTAAACCAGCTTCATTCCAAGTCTGAGAGAAACATCACATATCCATGGTGTCACACAGTCAATATGGACCATTCTGATGTAGGATTTTAAAATTAAAGGCTAAAATGTCCAAGTAAATCTACAGTATATTTGACATCTTTTTCAGGCTGTTAAAGCCATATTTTACTCTTTTTCAGGCAACTGTAGAACGGAATCCTCCTGTTAAACCAGCTTCATTCCAAGTCTGAGAGAAACATCACATATCCATGGTGTCACACAGTCAATATCGGACCATTCTGATGTAGGATTTTAAAATTAAAGGCTAAAATGTCCAAGTAAATCTACAGTATATTTGACATCTTTTTCAGGCTGTTAAAGCCATATTTTACTCTTTTTCAGGCAACTGTAGAACGGAATCCTCCTGTTAAACCAGCTTCATTCCAAGTCTGAGAGAAACATCACATATCCATGGTGTCACACAGTCAATATCGGACCATTCTGATGTAGGATTTTAAAATTAAAGGCTAAAATGTCCAAGTAAATCTACAGTATATTTGACATCTTTTTCAGGCTGTTAAAGCCATATTTTACTCTTTTTCAGGCAACTGTAGAACGGAATCCTCCTGTTAAACCAGCTTCATTCCAAGTCTGAGAGAAACATCACATATCCATGGTGTCACACAGTCAATATCGGACCATTCTGATGTAGGATTTTAAAATTAAAGGCTAAAATGTCCAAGTAAATCTACAGTATATTTGACATCTTTTTCAGGCTGTTAAAGCCATATTTTACTCTTTTCAGGCAACTGTAGAACGGAATCCTCCTGTTAAACCAGCTTCATTCCAAGTCTGAGAGAAACATCACATATCCATGGTGTCACACAGTCAATATCGGACCATTCTGATGTAGGATTTTAAAATTAAAGGCTAAAATGTCCAAGTAAATCTACAGTATATTTGACATCTTTTTCAGGCTGTTAAAGCCATATTTTACTCTTTTTCAGGCAACTGTAGAACGGAATCCTCCTGTTAAACCAGCTTCATTCCAAGTCTGAGAGAAACATCACATATCCATGGTGTCACACAGTCAATATCGGACCATTCTGATGTAGGATTTTAAAATTAAAGGCTAAAATGTCCAAGTAAATCTACAGTATATTTGACATCTTTTTCAGGCTGTTAAAGCCATATTTTACTCTTTTTCAGGCAACTGTAGAACGGAATCCTCCTGTTAAACCAGCTTCATTCCAAGTCTGAGAGAAACATCACATATCCATGGTGTCACACAGTCAATATCGGACCATTCTGATGTAGGTTTTAAAATTAAAGGCTAAAATGTCCAAGTAAATCTACAGTATATTTGACATCTTTTCAGGCTGTTAAAGCCATATTTTACTCTTTTTCAGGCAACTGTAGAACGGAATCCTCCTGTTAAACCAGCTTCATTCCAAGTCTGAGAGAAACATCACATATCCATGGTGTCACACAGTCAATATGGACCATTCTGATGTAGGTTTTAAAATTAAAGGCTAAAATGTCCAAGTAAATCTACAGTATATTTGACATCTTTTTCAGGCTGTTAAAGCCATATTTTACTCTTTTTCAGGCAACTGTAGAACGGAATCCTCCTGTTAAACCAGCTTCATTCCAAGTCTGAGAGAAACATCACATATCCATGGTGTCACACAGTCAATATGGACCATTCTGATGTAGGTTTTAAAATTAAAGGCTAAAATGTCCAAGTAAATCTACAGTATATTTGACATCTTTTTCAGGCTGTTAAAGCCATATTTTACTCTTTTTCAGGCAACTGTAGAACGGAATCCTCCTGTTAAACCAGCTTCATTCCAAGTCTGAGAGAAACATCACATATCCATGGTGTCACACAGTCAATATCGGACCATTCTGATGTAGGATTTTAAAATTAAAGGCTAAAATGTCCAAGTAAATCTACAGTATATTTGACATCTTTTTCAGGCTGTTAAAGCCATATTTTACTCTTTTTCAGGCAACTGTAGAACGGAATCCTCCTGTTAAACCAGCTTCATTCCAAGTCTGAGAGAAACATCACATATCCATGGTGTCACACAGTCAATATCGGACCATTCTGATGTAGGATTTTAAAATTAAAGGCTAAAATGTCCAAGTAAATCTACAGTATATTTGACATCTTTTTCAGGCTGTTAAAGCCATATTTTACTCTTTTTCAGGCAACTGTAGAACGGAATCCTCCTGTTAAACCAGCTTCATTCCAAGTCTGAGAGAAACATCACATATCCATGGTGTCACACAGTCAATATCGGACCATTCTGATGTAGGTTTTAAAATTAAAGGCTAAAATGTCCAAGTAAATCTACAGTATATTTGACATCTTTTCAGGCTGTTAAAGCCATATTTTACTCTTTTTCAGGCAACTGTAGAACGGAATCCTCCTGTTAAACCAGCTTCATTCCAAGTCTGAGAGAAACATCACATATCCATGGTGTCACACAGTCAATATCGGACCATTCTGATGTAGGATTTTAAAATTAAAGGCTAAAATGTCCAAGTAAATCTACAGTATATTTGACATCTTTTTCAGGCTGTTAAAGCCATATTTTACTCTTTTTCAGGCAACTGTAGAACGGAATCCTCCTGTTAAACCAGCTTCATTCCAAGTCTGAGAGAAACATCACATATCCATGGTGTCACACAGTCAATATGGACCATTCTGATGTAGGTTTTAAAATTAAAGGCTAAAATGTCCAAGTAAATCTACAGTATATTTGACATCTTTTTCAGGCTGTTAAAGCCATATTTTACTCTTTTTCAGGCAACTGTAGAACGGAATCCTCCTGTTAAACCAGCTTCATTCCAAGTCTGAGAGAAACATCACATATCCATGGTGTCACACAGTCAATATCGGACCATTCTGATGTAGGTTTTAAAATTAAAGGCTAAAATGTCCAAGTAAATCTACAGTATATTTGACATCTTTTCAGGCTGTTAAAGCCATATTTTACTCTTTTTCAGGCAACTGTAGAACGGAATCCTCCTGTTAAACCAGCTTCATTCCAAGTCTGAGAGAAACATCACATATCCATGGTGTCACACAGTCAATATCGGACCATTCTGATGTAGGATTTTAAAATTAAAGGCTAAAATGTCCAAGTAAATCTACAGTATATTTGACATCTTTTTCAGGCTGTTAAAGCCATATTTTACTCTTTTTCAGGCAACTGTAGAACGGAATCCTCCTGTTAAACCAGCTTCATTCCAAGTCTGAGAGAAACATCACATATCCATGGTGTCACACAGTCAATATGGACCATTCTGATGTAGGTTTTAAAATTAAAGGCTAAAATGTCCAAGTAAATCTACAGTATATTTGACATCTTTTTCAGGCTGTTAAAGCCATATTTTACTCTTTTTCAGGCAACTGTAGAACGGAATCCTCCTGTTAAACCAGCTTCATTCAAGTCTGAGAGAAACATCACATATCCATGGTGTCACACAGTCAATATCGGACCATTCTGATGTAGGTTTTAAAATTAAAGGCTAAAATGTCCAAGTAAATCTACAGTATATTTGACATCTTTTTCAGGCTGTTAAAGCCATATTTTACTCTTTTTCAGGCAACTGTAGAACGGAATCCTCCTGTTAAACCAGCTTCATTCCAAGTCTGAGAGAAACATCACATATCCATGGTGTCACACAGTCAATATCGGACCATTCTGATGTAGGATTTTAAAATTAAAGGCTAAAATGTCCAAGTAAATCTACAGTATATTTGACATCTTTTTCAGGCTGTTAAAGCCATATTTTACTCTTTTTCAGGCAACTGTAGAACGGAATCCTCCTGTTAAACCAGCTTCATTCCAAGTCTGAGAGAAACATCACATATCCATGGTGTCACACAGTCAATATCGGACCATTCTGATGTAGGTTTTAAAATTAAAGGCTAAAATGTCCAAGTAAATCTACAGTATATTTGACATCTTTTTCAGGCTGTTAAAGCCATATTTTACTCTTTTTCAGGCAACTGTAGAACGGAATCCTCCTGTTAAACCAGCTTCATTCCAAGTCTGAGAGAAACATCACATATCCATGGTGTCACACAGTCAATATCGGACCATTCTGATGTAGGATTTTAAAATTAAAGGCTAAAATGTCCAAGTAAATCTACAGTATATTTGACATCTTTTTCAGGCTGTTAAAGCCATATTTTACTCTTTTTCAGGCAACTGTAGAACGGAATCCTCCTGTTAAACCAGCTTCATTCCAAGTCTGAGAGAAACATCACATATCCATGGTGTCACACAGTCAATATCGGACCATTCTGATGTAGGATTTTAAAATTAAAGGCTAAAATGTCCAAGTAAATCTACAGTATATTTGACATCTTTTTCAGGCTGTTAAAGCCATATTTTACTCTTTTTCAGGCAACTGTAGAACGGAATCCTCCTGTTAAACCAGCTTCATTCCAAGTCTGAGAGAAACATCACATATCCATGGTGTCACACAGTCAATATCGGACCATTCTGATGTAGGATTTTAAAATTAAAGGCTAAAATGTCCAAGTAAATCTACAGTATATTTGACATCTTTTTCAGGCTGTTAAAGCCATATTTTACTCTTTTTCAGGCAACTGTAGAACGGAATCCTCCTGTTAAACCAGCTTCATTCCAAGTCTGAGAGAAACATCACATATCCATGGTGTCACACAGTCAATATCGGACCATTCTGATGTAGGATTTTAAAATTAAAGGCTAAAATGTCCAAGTAAATCTACAGTATATTTGACATCTTTTTCAGGCTGTTAAAGCCATATTTTACTCTTTTTCAGGCAACTGTAGAACGGAATCCTCCTGTTAAACCAGCTTCATTCCAAGTCTGAGAGAAACATCACATATCCATGGTGTCACACAGTCAATATCGGACCATTCTGATGTAGGATTTTAAAATTAAAGGCTAAAATGTCCAAGTAAATCTACAGTATATTTGACATCTTTTTCAGGCTGTTAAAGCCATATTTTACTCTTTTTCAGGCAACTGTAGAACGGAATCCTCCTGTTAAACCAGCTTCATTCCAAGTCTGAGAGAAACATCACATATCCATGGTGTCACACAGTCAATATCGGACCATTCTGATGTAGGATTTTAAAATTAAAGGCTAAAATGTCCAAGTAAATCTACAGTATATTTGACATCTTTTTCAGGCTGTTAAAGCCATATTTTACTCTTTTTCAGGCAACTGTAGAACGGAATCCTCCTGTTAAACCAGCTTCATTCAAGTCTGAGAGAAACATCACATATCCATGGTGTCACACAGTCAATATGGACCATTCTGATGTAGGATTTTAAAATTAAAGGCTAAAATGTCCAAGTAAATCTACAGTATATTTGACATCTTTTTCAGGCTGTTAAAGCCATATTTTACTCTTTTTCAGGCAACTGTAGAACGGAATCCTCCTGTTAAACCAGCTTCATTCCAAGTCTGAGAGAAACATCACATATCCATGGTGTCACACAGTCAATATCGGACCATTCTGATGTAGGATTTTAAAATTAAAGGCTAAAATGTCCAAGTAAATCTACAGTATATTTGACATCTTTTTCAGGCTGTTAAAGCCATATTTTACTCTTTTTCAGGCAACTGTAGAACGGAATCCTCCTGTTAAACCAGCTTCATTCCAAGTCTGAGAGAAACATCACATATCCATGGTGTCACACAGTAATATCGGACCATTCTGATGTAGGATTTTAAAATTAAAGGCTAAAATGTCCAAGTAAATCTACAGTATATTTGACATCTTTTCAGGCTGTTAAAGCCATATTTTACTCTTTTTCAGGCAACTGTAGAACGGAATCCTCCTGTTAAACCAGCTTCATTCCAAGTCTGAGAGAAACATCACATATCCATGGTGTCACACAGTCAATATCGGACCATTCTGATGTAGGATTTTAAAATTAAAGGCTAAAATGTCCAAGTAAATCTACAGTATATTTGACATCTTTTTCAGGCTGTTAAAGCCATATTTTACTCTTTTTCAGGCAACTGTAGAACGGAATCCTCCTGTTAAACCAGCTTCATTCCAAGTCTGAGAGAAACATCACATATCCATGGTGTCACACAGTCAATATCGGACCATTCTGATGTAGGATTTTAAAATTAAAGGCTAAAATGTCCAAGTAAATCTACAGTATATTTGACATCTTTTTCAGGCTGTTAAAGCCATATTTTACTCTTTTTCAGGCAACTGTAGAACGGAATCCTCCTGTTAAACCAGCTTCATTCCAAGTCTGAGAGAAACATCACATATCCATGGTGTCACACAGTCAATATCGGACCATTCTGATGTAGGATTTTAAAATTAAAGGCTAAAATGTCCAAGTAAATCTACAGTATATTTGACATCTTTTTCAGGCTGTTAAAGCCATATTTTACTCTTTTTCAGGCAACTGTAGAACGGAATCCTCCTGTTAAACCAGCTTCATTCCAAGTCTGAGAGAAACATCACATATCCATGGTGTCACACAGTCAATATCGGACCATTCTGATGTAGGATTTTAAAATTAAAGGCTAAAATGTCCAAGTAAATCTACAGTATATTTGACATCTTTTTCAGGCTGTTAAAGCCATATTTTACTCTTTTTCAGGCAACTGTAGAACGGAATCCTCCTGTTAAACCAGCTTCATTCCAAGTCTGAGAGAAACATCACATATCCATGGTGTCACACAGTCAATATCGGACCATTCTGATGTAGGATTTTAAAATTAAAGGCTAAAATGTCCAAGTAAATCTACAGTATATTTGACATCTTTTCAGGCTGTTAAAGCCATATTTTACTCTTTTTCAGGCAACTGTAGACGGAATCCTCCTGTTAAACCAGCTTCATTCCAAGTCTGAGAGAAACATCACATATCCATGGTGTCACACAGTCAATATGGACCATTCTGATGTAGGATTTTAAAATTAAAGGCTAAAATGTCCAAGTAAATCTACAGTATATTTGACATCTTTTTCAGGCTGTTAAAGCCATATTTTACTCTTTTTCAGGCAACTGTAGAACGGAATCCTCCTGTTAAACCAGCTTCATTCCAAGTCTGAGAGAAACATCACATATCCATGGTGTCACACAGTCAATATCGGACCATTCTGATGTAGGTTTTAAAATTAAAGGCTAAAATGTCCAAGTAAATCTACAGTATATTTGACATCTTTTTCAGGCTGTTAAAGCCATATTTTACTCTTTTTCAGGCAACTGTAGAACGGAATCCTCCTGTTAAACCAGCTTCATTCCAAGTCTGAGAGAAACATCACATATCCATGGTGTCACACAGTCAATATCGGACCATTCTGATGTAGGATTTTAAAATTAAAGGCTAAAATGTCCAAGTAAATCTACAGTATATTTGACATCTTTTTCAGGCTGTTAAAGCCATATTTTACTCTTTTTCAGGCAACTGTAGAACGGAATCCTCCTGTTAAACCAGCTTCATTCCAAGTCTGAGAGAAACATCACATATCCATGGTGTCACACAGTCAATATGGACCATTCTGATGTAGGTTTTTAAAATTAAAGGCTAAAATGTCCAAGTAAATCTACAGTATATTTGACATCTTTTTCAGGCTGTTAAAGCCATATTTTACTCTTTTTCAGGCAACTGTAGAACGGAATCCTCCTGTTAAACCAGCTTCATTCAAGTCTGAGAGAAACATCACATATCCATGGTGTCACACAGTCAATATCGGACCATTCTGATGTAGGTTTTAAAATTAAAGGCTAAAATGTCCAAGTAAATCTACAGTATATTTGACATCTTTTCAGGCTGTTAAAGCCATATTTTACTCTTTTTCAGGCAACTGTAGAACGGAATCCTCCTGTTAAACCAGCTTCATTCCAAGTCTGAGAGAAACATCACATATCCATGGTGTCACACAGTCAATATCGGACCATTCTGATGTAGGATTTTAAAATTAAAGGCTAAAATGTCCAAGTAAATCTACAGTATATTTGACATCTTTTTCAGGCTGTTAAAGCCATATTTTACTCTTTTTCAGGCAACTGTAGAACGGAATCCTCCTGTTAAACCAGCTTCATTCCAAGTCTGAGAGAAACATCACATATCCATGGTGTCACACAGTCAATATCGGACCATTCTGATGTAGGATTTTAAAATTAAAGGCTAAAATGTCCAAGTAAATCTACAGTATATTTGACATCTTTTTCAGGCTGTTAAAGCCATATTTTACTCTTTTTCAGGCAACTGTAGAACGGAATCCTCCTGTTAAACCAGCTTCATTCCAAGTCTGAGAGAAACATCACATATCCATGGTGTCACACAGTCAATATCGGACCATTCTGATGTAGGATTTTAAAATTAAAGGCTAAAATGTCCAAGTAAATCTACAGTATATTTGACATCTTTTTCAGGCTGTTAAAGCCATATTTTACTCTTTTTCAGGCAACTGTAGAACGGAATCCTCCTGTTAAACCAGCTTCATTCCAAGTCTGAGAGAAACATCACATATCCATGGTGTCACACAGTCAATATCGGACCATTCTGATGTAGGATTTTAAAATTAAAGGCTAAAATGTCCAAGTAAATCTACAGTA
>JABXJD010002531.1:7500-50528 GCA_013375575.1 Percina caprodes | reverse complement strand
GAAAGACAGAGAAGGAAAATTCAACAGCACATTTGAAGGATATAAGAGCTAGGCTAAAATCCCAAAGCATTAGCAGTAGCTTATGTAATACAGGCAGGCCACCCTCCATTAGCTAGCTGTGCCAATTTGTATTACCTTTTGTAGTCCCTGGGGAATGTGCGTGTATTGCATTCCTCTGGCACAAACGATGTTCTAGACGTGGGACTCACCGCCCATGCTGTGCCCTGTGCTAACAAGCTCCCATTGCTCTTTTTGTCAACTGCCAAATCTGAGGGTGGTATCACAATTAAATCAAAGAAAGTCAGAGCTGCCATTTTCCTTTTTGTGTTTGCATTGTTTTCAGGGTTATGGCCTAATTCACGGAGATGATGAATAAATAACACAAATTATCAATTCATCTCAATGTGATGTGAGCTCTGACTCCACAGTTGATCTGCTGCTGAAAGCTCCTGGGGAGAGAGTACCGCAAAACCCCAGCACACAACAAGGACATATTATGATGAACATATTCTGAACAATTTTCCTTATTGTTTTTTTTTTGTATATGTGTGACATATATGTCATATATATATATATATATATATATATATATATAAAAAGGAATCCAAGGCATGAGCAAAACAGAATTTTATTTTTTGACATAACTTGAAAGCAAATGCGACTATATTTCTTTTTGTTGATTACAGACTGCACAACCAGAAGCAGAGCATGTCTGGAGGAGACAATATTTTACCAAACTGTGATGCAGTTTGATTGAAGCCAGAACAAGATGAGGGAAGTGTTTTGGTCTGATTGATTGAGTCGGGTTTGCTTCACCAAGACCACATCACCACAGCAAAAGCAAATGCACAAGTATATCTCCTAGGGCTGCACAATTAATCGAATTTTAATCGGGATCACGATTTTGACTTCCCACGATCAAATTTGCGTGATCGAGCAAATTCTTTTTTTAAAGCGTATTTCATAGAACGCTCCGGGTTTTTGCATAGCGCATCTACCACTCCGTAACCCCGTCTGCTCGTGCCTGTCAGAGTTGTTCCCTGCACCCCGTGCAGCTTAGTTTCTAGATGGAGACAGTCACAGAGGACAGAGTAATGGGAGGAAAACTCAACAGATAGCAGTCGGTTATACATCGGTCTCAAGGTTTACCAGTTTACCAGTAAACGCAACATTTTGTCCCGTCTGTTGTTTTTCAGAGAACAGCAGTGACCAGTGCTAGTCGGTGCTAGTAGCGTCTGTTAGCTGATAGCTCTTCTAGGACGCATCGTTGCTACTGTCCTCGCATCCGCTGCAATGTTGTTATATGGATATGGTTTAATTTTGCGTTACACGACCCATTTCTTCTGTAAAGCCGTGCCTGTGTTGGCTCTCTCCTCTTACTCTCTCTCCTCTTACTCTCCGTGCAGCCCGGCCACACAGCGGCCACCGGTCCAAACTTCTGACTTTTGTCTACAGTTTTAATTTTTAACTAACACAGATGTATATTTTTAAGTACCACGGCGAAGAACACGGAAGAAGTTATTGAATGCCACTACCTTCAGTTGGTAGAGTAACGGCGTGTGAGACGGAGCTGCTGGATCTGGGCCAGAGATGTGACCAATGGCCAGAATATCATAGTTCATAAAAATGCAGCGCAGTGACGCAGTGAGTGATTTCATACACACAACGTGTGTATCCAACATTCGACCCGTGCTGGACCCGTTCATAATGATCAGCCGTCTGTCTGTGAGTAGCGTCCATAAACAGCCTATGTGACGATAACATTTGTTTTGATTAAAATCAACAAATAAAATGTGAGAATAATCGTGATCAAAATTTTGATCAAAATAATTGTGATTATCATTTTGGCCATAATCATGCAGCCCTAATATCTCCATTCACAATACATTGTCTTACGATCAATGTACAGCACTTTGCTGTACGTAAACCAGACTGTAGCCAGACTAAATGAGAAGCGCATTCATTTCCCAAGGCTCTGCCCAGTCAAATGGATTTCTAAAGAGACATGCTGCCTCCTGGGACTGCGATTAATGGATGTCACTACAGTGGCCACGGTGAGCCGCCAACCTCCTGCGGCGCCTATCTAGCTACCCTTAAGGTCTATATTAAAGAGACTTCAGATACAGTATTAGGGGACCACTAAGGTCTATATAAAAGAGACTTTAGATACAGTATTAGGGGACCACCAAAGTCTATATTAAAGAGACTTCCGATACAGTATTAGGGGACCACTAAGGTCTATATAAAAGAGACTTTAGATACAGTATCAGGGGACCACTAAGGTCTATATAAAAGAGACTTTAGATACAGTATCAGGGGACCACTAAGGTCTATATAAAAGAGACTTCAGATACAGTATTAGGGGACCACTAAGGTGTATATAATAGAGACTTCAGATACAGTATTAGGGGACCACTAAGGTCTATATAAAAGAGACTTTAGATACAGTATCAGGGGACCACTAAGGTCTATATAAAAGAGACTTCAGATACAGTATTAGGGGACCACTAAGGTCTATATAAAAAGAGACTTCAGATACAGTATTAGGGGACCACTAAGGTCTTCATAAAAGAGACTTCAGATACAGTATTAGGGGACCACTAAGGTCTATATAAAAGAGACTTCAGATACAGTATTAGGGGACCACTAAGGTCTACATAAAAGAGACTTCAGATACAGTATTAGGGGACCACTAAGGTCTATATAAAAGAGACTTCAGATACAGTATTAGGGGACCACTAAGGTCTATATAAAAGAGACTTCAGATACAGTATTAGGGGACCACTAAGGTCTATATAAAAGAGACTTCAGATACAGTATCAGGGGACCACTAAGGTTTATACAAAAGCATAAAAAGTGTACCCTGTCATGGGACCTTTAGGTGTACATTCGAAATATTTGCTTGACACACATGTAGGAGTTTTTGTACTTACGCGTGGCTTTCAGCTTGTTTGGCGTGTCGGTTGTGAATGGATGTATCAGTGCCCAAAAGCTTTGCTGTCAGTGATGAAGATTTCCCTATCCAGTCCATGCTCGGCATTATAGCAGCTCTGTTTTTAAGGGCATATTCATTTCATTCTTCATGTGCCATGGGCCAAGATTGGGAAGCTGATAATTTGATTTCACAGAGGGATGCTAACGATTCTCTCTGTAATTCCATTTGCTTTCACCTTGCATCGTCTAGCCAGGCTGCCATCCGTCAGTCCCACGTTTTCACTGATTGTCTTCAAAGTTACTGTCCCAGAAAGGGCTTTTCACCGTCAAAATAAAAAGGTTCTAATAGTGAGAATGGGAGCTAAATAGGATCACTATACGATGTCATCAGTTCTAAAGGCCTTTCTAATAGACTTGTAAAATAGCTGAGAGAATTTGTCTCATTTAATTCAGCACTGGTTGATAGATTTTGTGTTGTGTTGCGATTTTTTTTCTAGCCTAAAGGCTGATTCATGCTTCTGCGTTAAATTGTCGCCATGGCTACGCACATAGGTACTTGACAATATGATAGGCTATGTCAAAAGCTCTGCATGGAGCCTCATTTTTGTCACTGAAATGAGCATGAGCCATGATTCCTAAATTCCTTCCCTTTGTTATTTCTGTCATTAGTGTTAGGGGATTGTAGCATTCACCATGATGCAGTGAGAGATACTGTATTTGGATTAGGGCTGCGCATTATCTAGTTGTTTTATTTATGACACATCATGACAGGCTGCGGCACATCGCAAAAGACACTTTTGTTTTTTTTTGTGTCAAAAGAAAATAGACGCAGAAAACTGACATAAATTATAATTTAACTGACATTTTTGGTGAGTGCTGCCTTTTATGTTCAACTAAAGAATGTTGGAAATGATTTCTCATCCATCCATCCATCCATCCATCCATCCATCCATCCATCCATCCATCCATCCATCCATCCATCCATCCATCCCCATCCATTATCCGGTATCCAAAGGTCAAAGGGGCCAGCAGCTCCAGCAGGGGACCCCAAACTTCCCTTTCTGAGCCACATCAACCAGCTCCAACTGGGGATCCCGAGGCGTTCCCAGGCCAGGTTGGAGATATAATCTCTCCACCTAGTCCTGGGTCTTCCCGGAGGCCTCCCCCAGCTGGCGTGCCAGGACACCTCCCGTCATTTGTTCTAAATGCAACCAGCAGGTTGTTGTATTTCAGCAGAATACTGAAATATCAATACTAAGACACTTAATGTTGGTTTGTCCTTTAGTTTGTCTCTCCCGCTTATATGCGTTCTTGTAGAAAGTGGTTCAGGGATTGAAAGTATGACCTCAAGTTGATAATTAATTGGCAAAAAGCCATTAATAGAACAGTATAGTATAGTATTTTGATATAATCTCTTTAAATGTAATTATTTCAGGTTAAAACATGCTTTAGAACAAAATAGCATTCCATTGAAACCAATGGCAAGAATGAAATAGTTTTACCTGGTGAGAGTTACAGAAAGACTATGCCAAGATGTTTGATGGTCTACCAAACCAAGGAGTAGTCGGCTGCCGTTTCATGACATTAACTTGTGCAGATGATCTGGGAAAGAGCTTGGCCTACATTTACAGACTCTGTATTGTTGATGAGAATAATCTCACATCTCCAGTGGATTACAAGGAGGAGTTGCTCAACAGTGGCAGTTCATTGTTAGTCATTTCTGGAAGATATCTTTTTCTTTTCTCTCTCTCTGTCTCCTCTTACACTTTGAAGTGATTTAATTCCACCTTGAACGCTGTCCAGGAAATTACAAAGCCGCTGTAACAGTGGGGCTGATTGGACAAGTGTCCTATGTGAACATTAATTTTTGGCTATAGGAAATTCGAAATGAGCACCAGAAAGGTTAGATTGTGTAGATTGATTTTCATAGCCTCAACTGCCAGCAATTTGAAGCTTTCTCGTAGCAATTTGGTAACGTTGATCATCTTCTTATACGGCTGTTACCCAAATAACCAAACTGTTTTAGTCATGTCAAACAGCTCAGGCTTGCAATTGTACTACAAATAAACTGTTCCAAGACAGCTATGATATGCTGCCATCTTATTTCAGCCATACTGACACAAAGCCTGCATGGAGCCCCAAAGTCTTCCATTTGCAAAAAAGAGCAAAATAAGACATAAAATTGACCATTTTAATTAGGAATAATTTCACAAAGTATTACAATTAAGTCATTATTAAAAAAAGTAACATAATCAAATACATATTTAATTTACACCCTCATGTGGTCTTTGGGTCAAATTGACCCATTATTTTTTTTTTGTCACAAAAAATGTGCTCTCTAAATAAGCGCTGGAAATGTCAACATCAAAAATATCAAAAAACTAGAAAAAACACCAAAAACAAAAAAGCACCTACATTTGAAAAAGTGACAACAATTTGGGAAAAGTGATAATAATGTTGTTGAAAAACATTTATATAACACAAGGGTTAAAAGATTGTTTTTTAATTAGATTTTTATTCCTCAATGAAACCTTTAATTCATGTTACATTTTAACGTAATAAATAATGTCACTTTAAAGCTATAGTGTGTAGTTTCTGTCTCCCCCGTGAGGAATTCTAAGTAATGACAACAAAACTGTTGGTGCGTCCACATGATACAAGCCTTCCGTGATGGCACACCACTCCCCTCTGCGCCATGCTGTTGCTAGTAGCCAAGGAGGATTAAAAAACACAATGAGTCCATTGTGTTTTTTAGAGGTCATTATCTTCACTGGAGTTTCTACACAGGAAAGTCACCAGACGCCATAACATAGTCATACTGAGAAAGTTGTGTGGAGCTGCTAGTCAAAATTAGCTTTGTAGCAACTGGACTGTTCTTATATAGCGCTTTTTCTAGTCTTAACAACTACTCAAAGCTCTTTTACATAGTACAGGAACCATTTACACTCTAGCCTTCCGCTTAGCAGGCGACCTGGTCTACCACTGAGCCACAGCCGCCATTGGCTTGAATGTATCAAAATATAATATCAAAAAGTTATACACTAAAGCTTTGATGTCAATTTTATGGTGTTGTTTTTATGACAATGAAGTTGTCTCCAGTGCCCGCCCCCCTCACCTACCAGCCAATCAGTTGTGCTCTCTGCCTCACTGCAGGCTCAACAGTCAACAACTGCTGCTAACACGAGCTCCTGTTAGCTAGAGAAACCTCATTGCCAAAGTCATTCTGAATCAAGCAACTAGAGGCTGCTGCTGTTATGTACTTTACCTTACAAGGCTACACATGCTAGCTAGCTTGGCTTGTGGGTTTCTAACGTAATAAGAAACGTATTTCGTAAATGTATTTCGAACATAGTAACTACCAATATATCAATATTACATTGACTTCTATATATGAGACTACATATTTTCTTAAGTTTTGGATATCGTAACAGTGTTATATAACATACATTTAGTCTTTTTCTGGTTTAAAAAGCCCCATTACAGTATGTGATGTCATTTTCTGAACTTACTAGACTGTTCTAGCTGTTCTATTATTTAGTATTAGTTGTTTATATTACTGATAATTATGTATCAAAAATCTCTTTGTGTCAATATTGTGGGAAAGCACCAATAGCCAATCCTACAAATACATATGTTGTTGCAATATCAACATCAATGTGTTTGGTCAAATATAATATATATATATGTTGTATCTGATTTTCTCCATATCGTCCAGTCTTCTGATCTGAAAGATGTTCCTCATGCACACAACTCTGTGAAGAAGAAAAACACTTCCTTTTCTTTGGTTGTAGTCAAAGTGAGCAAGCTAGCTCGCTGACATATGTTGAGCCTGCTGAAAGCTTCTGGTGTGTGATTGGCTGAGAGCTTTACTCTCTTGTGCCGTGTATGGGATAGTGTGTGTGTGTGTGTGTGTGTGTGTGTGTGTGTGTGTGTGTATGTATGTATGTATGTATGTATATGTATATATATATATATATATATATATATATATATATATATATATATATATACATACATATATACATACATACATACATATATATATATATATATATATATATATATATATATATATATATATATATATATATATATATATATATATATGTGTGTGTGTGTGTGTATATGTATGTGTGTGTATATATGTGTGTGTATATATATATGTATATGTGTGTATATATATATATATGTATATGTGTGTGTATATATATATGTATATGTGTGTGTGTATATATGTATATGTGTGTATATATGTATATGTGTGTATATATATATATATATGTGTGTATATATATATGTATATGTATATGTATGTGTGTATATATATATATATATGTATATGTATGTGTGTGTATATATATATATATATATATATGTATATATATATGTATATATATATATATATATGTATATATTTCATCTTCTGAAGTCTATATTTCAAAAATTCTATGTTGAAATAAAAATGAATTCCAACTAAATGAAGACAGAATGAAATAGCATGTCAAAATAATGTACAGATTTTCGTACAGATGTTCTTGACTTGTATCATACCAGTATATACAGTGGTGTGAAAAAGTGTTTGCCCCCTTCCTCATTTCCTGTTCCTTTGCATGTTTGTCACACTTAAGTGTTTCGGAACATCAAACCAATTTAAACAATAGTCAAGGACAACACAAGTAAACACAAAATGCAATTTGTAAATGAAGGTGTTTATTATTAAAGGTGAAAAAAAATCCAAACCATCATGGCCCTGTGTGAAAAGTGATTGCCCCCCTTGTTAAAACATACTATAACTGTGGTTGTCCACACCTGAGTTCAATTTCTCTAGCCACACCCAGGCCTGATTATTGCCACACCTGTTCACAATCAAGGCATCACTTAAATAGGAGCTGCTTGACACAGTAAGGTCCACCAGAAGATCCTTAAAAGCTACACATCATGCCGAGACCCAAAGAAATTCAGGAACAATTGAGAAAGAAAGTAATTGAGATCTATCAGTCTGGAAAGGGTTATAAAGCCATTTCCAAAGCTTTGGGAATCCAGCGAACCACAGTGAGAGCCATTATCCACAAATGGAAGACATGGAACAGTGGTGAACCTTCCCAGGAGTGGCCGGCCCAAAATTACCCCAAGAGCGCAGCGGCGACTCATCAAGAGGTCACAAAGACCCCACAACAACGTCCAAAGAACTGCAGGCCTCACTTGCCTCAGTTAAGGTCAGCGTTCATGCCTCCACCATCAGGAAAAGACTGGGCAAAAATGGCCTGCATGGCAGAGTTCCAAGAGAAAACCACTGCTGAGCAAAAGAACATCAAAGCTCGTCTCAATTTCTCCACAACACATCTTGATGATCCCCAAGACTTTTGGGACAACATTCTGTGGACCGATGAGACAAAGTGGAACTCTTTGGAAGGTGTGTGTCCAAGTATATCTGGCGTAGAAGGAACACTGCATTTCATAAAAAGAACATTATACCAACAGTAAAATATGGTGGTGGTAGTGTGATGGTCTGGGGCTGTTTTGCTGCTTCAGGACCTGGAAGACTTGCCGTGATAAAAGGAACTATGAATTCTGCTGTCTACCAAGAGATCCTGAAGGAGAATGTCCGACCATCTGTTCGTGTACTCAAGCTGAAACGAACTTGGGTTCTGCAGCAGGACAATGATCCTAAACACACCAGCAAGTCCACCACCGAATGGCTGAAGAAAAACAAAATGAAGACTTTGGAGTGGCCTAGCCAAAGTCCTGACCTGAATCCTATTGAGATGTTGTGGTATGACCTTAAAAAGGCCGTTCATGCTCGAAAACCCTCTAATGTAACTGAATTAGGACAATTCTGCAAAGATGAGTGGGCCAAAATTCCTCCAGGACGCTGTAAAAGCCTCATTGCACATTATCGCAAACGCTTGGTTGCAGTTGTTGCTGCTAAGGGTGGCCCAACCAGTTATTAGGTTTAGGGGGCAATCACTTTTTCACACAGGGCCATGATGGTTTGGATTTTTTTTCACCTTTAATAATAAACACCTTCATTTACAAATTGCATTTTGTGTTTACTTGTGTTGTCCTTGACTATTGTTTAAATTGGTTTGATGTTCCGAAACACTTAAGTGTGACAAACATGCAAACAAACAGGAAATGAGGAAGGGGGCAAACACTTTTTCACACCACTGTATATCAAAATGTATTTCTTTCTTTAATATTGAACCTGTGGGGCTCCCTATGCTTGTGCAACCAGCATGGATAAACCGTAATACTCCCACTTACCTTGGATGTTGGATTGTAGTAACCAGACTGACCCTTAGGGCAGCGCACACACACACACACACACACACACACACACACAAGTTCAGCAGGGCTCCAGTCCTGTTTGGGTGTTAGAACAGGAGAGGGGGGTAGGTGGAGTGCTCAGGATTATATGTGCTTAAAAGATTCCCAGCTCCACCTCCTCTTTAGTGCCAAGATATCAATACTGCAGGGCATCTTGCTCTCTCTCTCTCTCTCACTCACACACACACACACACACACACACACACACACACACACACACACACACACACACACACACACACACACACACACACACACACACACACACACACAAACACACACACCAGTTA
The DNA here is from genome assembly GCA_013375575.1 of Percina caprodes. Lineage (NCBI taxonomy): Eukaryota > Metazoa > Chordata > Actinopteri > Perciformes > Percidae > Percina > Percina caprodes. The sequence continues at coordinate 40,977 of JABXJD010002531.1, read as the reverse complement.
GTGGACCAGACAGGCACAGACAGAGCTCCCACACAGGTCATGAAATCGGCAAAGGTATGAAACATGATTGGAAAAGAAAAATCCATCTTGTTTAAAGTAACAAACAAAAAGTTCTTTGGGGAAAAAGTAGTGTGCCCTTGGAGCCGAGCTGCACCTATCACATTGGTGTATCTGATATAGGCGGGCCAGAGGTGAGCTACACCAATCACATCAGTGCATCTGATATAGCCGGGCCAGAGGCAAGCTGTACCAATCACATCAGTGTATCTGATATAGGCGGGCCAGAGGCGAGCTGTACCAATCACATCAGTGTATCTGATATAGGCGGGCCAGAGGCGAGCTGTACCAATCACATCAGTGTATCTGATATAGGCGGGCCAGAGGCAAGCTGTACCAATCACATCAGTGCATCTGATATAGGCGGGCCAGAGGCGAGCTGTACCAATCACATCAGTGTATCTGACATAGGCGGGCCAGAGGCGAGATGGTAGGCTCGTTCGAGATGAGCCAGGTCTGCGCAAAATCGATCACCGGCGATCGGCGCCCGTTGCATGCCGGTTAGATTTGTGTCCGACTTGATCCCGACTCACTCTGACGTCATGCATACGTAGGCAACGATAATCTCACGAGAGCAAGGCGGCTGTAGTTCTGAGACGCAAGCAGGGCAGTTGCTTTTCACCGACTGCAAGACCCAGGCGGACCCAGAGCATGCTGGGAAACGCCGGCCTCTCAGCTGATTTAACAGCTGATTGATTCACAATTGACTCAACATGATGACGTCTTGTATAAACTTTTTATTGATTTTGAATCGGAGGGATTTTAATTGCTATTTGTTTGATTTAAAGGCTTATTCTGTACAGAACACATGTTCTATGTACAAAATCTGTTCAGATCACAGACCATCTACAGTGTGTTGTTAATTAACATCAGCAACAGATCGCATGTAGATCATTTTGAGAGTTACTCTGTCATAATTAAAACAACTAGAGAGAGTGTACAAGCTGATATGGGGGTCTGATTACATTTTATTAAATCGGAATCGCACCACAGTGTTTTTGTCACTTCCTGTTCAGTCTGAAGGCTGTTGAAACCGGTTGGAAACTGTCCGACTTTACCGCAGCTTTTTGTCCCCGCCCCCGGCTGCTGCCGCCTGCTCTCGTCTACTTTACAGGCGAGGCGTAGTTCATCTCGAACGAGCCTCCTGTATCTGATATAGGCGGGGCCAGAGGCGAGCTGGTGTATCTGATATAGGCGGGGCCGGAGGCGAGCTGGTGTATCTGATATAGGCGGGGCCAGAGGCGAGTTGGTGTATCTGATATAGGCGGGGCCAGAGGCGAGCTGGTGTATCTGATATAGGCGGGGCCAGAGGCGAGTTGGTGTATCTGATATAGGCGGGGCCAGAGGCGAGCTGGTGTCTCTGATATAGTCGGGGCCAAAGGCGAGCTGGTGTATCTGATATAGGAGGGCCAAAGCTGAGCTGGTGTATCTGATATAGGGGGCCAGAGGCAACTGTGTCAAAGTCCGGAATCAGTCAGTAAATATTGGTCGTAGTGTTATCCACCTGTGTGTAGTGATCTTTTCAATGCCGCCCTTTGAGTTGGGCCATTTTCATTACTCATAGCTCATAACCTTTATCTTTTGTATTTAGGTCTGGGTTTCCAGGCTAGTGCAGACTCCTGAGCAATAGTCTGAAAACATTGGAACAGAGACACAGAGACACACACAATCAGCAATGCTATCAGCTGGAAACATGTAGGACAATTAGGTTTTGGAAAGTATGGAATTCAACAAAGAAACTGAATATATTGTTTAGAGCTGAAATGACAATTTGAATCAGCAGGCTTACTATTCATAAAACATACACCATCAGTATCCGGTGTTACTGGCCTTCACTACTGGTGACATGTCACAGACACACAGTAGTCGGCCACACGGCAACAGCAACATCACTTCAGCACTATGGAGAGCGCACGCCACACATCTGACTTCATCAGTTAGTAAGATTTGACTTTGTAAAACCAGCATACAAAAATACCATCCCCACTGTCATCAGATTTACTTCAGTATAAATGCAATTGCTTATCTCCTGTACGCTACAGTTAGCGGAGCTTTTTAGCCACACACACACACACACACACACACACACACGCAAAATAAATATTTATTTTACATACGCAGGACAAGGGGTACCAGACACTGCACTATATCAGAATACAGCAGTGAGTGTTTTAAATCATTATATAACAGTTCAATTTGAAAGGAGGAAAGGAAACTAACGTGTAAACTTATTGGCTGCTTTATGGCGCCCTTGGTGAGTTTGGGCTGACGTGTCCCATTTTACAAGGTGTTTATATATACATAGACGCCTAAAGTATAACTATATAGCTATGTCAAATGTAGTCACCTCTTTGACTTTCATGCGTGGTTCTGCTTGCATAAGCCAAGGTTTGATGCCAAAAGTAATGCAAGTACAGAAAATTAAAAGTCTGGCAGGCACACTGGGAAAAAACCCGGTTTGCTCTTCCAGATGAATATGTCCTTGCATCTGTGAAGGGTTCCATAAAAGGTGCCATTGGATGATAAACTGCAGCATCAGTTTTAAACATACAGTACAGTGTAGCTGCAGGATCTGGCATCTCTCTCCCATGGGCGATTGGCGAGAACAAATGAGTGATCGAATGAGCATATCGGATCGATGGGAATACTTTCCCTCTGGTTTCACTCAAAAGCCAGCTGGCATTTAGGTGGAAAACAAACAGCTTTATTTATTTTCAGCCGCATTTGTGCCCAACAAACTTGTCCTCTGGCTAAAATAAGTTTTTACTGACTTTAGACTTCAAAGTGAAGAGACGGCAGAGTGGAGTTAGAACAGGCAGGGCTCGGGGCTAAAACTCCAACACACCCTTCATGGCTGATCAGAAACAGACTGTGTGTATGTGTATGTGTGTGTGTGTGTGTGTGTGTGTGTGTGTGTGTGTGTGTGTGTGTGTGTGTGTGTGTGTGTGTGTGTGTGTGTGTGTGTGTGTGTGTGTGTGTGTGTGTGTGTGTGTGTGTGTGTGTGTGTGTGTGTGCGCGCGCTCTGATGGTTATATCTCTGTGCTATTGTATAAAACTGTCCTCACAAATTGAGAATTTCCAGAGTAAAAGTATTGAAAATCTTTTTTTATTTTAAAGCAGGTCAAGGTGCTATATAAATACTGTGAAAGTATTAAAACGCCCAATCCACAGAGAAATGTTGTGCTGTCACAACTATACTATAAATAGGTAAAAAGTGGCGCTACAATGCCGTTACAGTCATTCCCCGGCAGCAATGGCGGCGAAGAGACTCAGAGACTGCAGATACAACGCCGACCAATCAGAGCAGAATGGGCTTTTCTTAAGGAGGGGGGGGCTTAAAGAGACAGACAGTATGAGAAACGACATTTAAGCACATAAACATGTTTAAGTAGAAACCCAAAATACATGTATGCATAACATGGGACCTTTTAATGTTGGAATTATGATAAGGATTAGTTGACAGGAGACATTGAAACATTCTGGCATCAGGACTAGGGCTGTCTTGAAAAGAAATATTCGACTATTGAAATCCAAAGCAGGATCAGTGTTTCTTGCCAACGTCTGAAGAAAAACAAGAACAGACACAAAATATAATTGAATTGTGACCTTAAAAGTGAAAGTCAGATTGAATCGTGGATTAGGAGAATGGTGACACCCCTAATCAAGATGTAATGTAATGTTACGCCAATGAGACAACTGTAATAACTATAATATTTGGTGATGATGATAGTGTGCTGTTTGCTCCCTGACCTTTTCTTTGAATTTGAGTGTGCATAACTTTGTCTTTCTTATCAGCACGTTGTGTCTCCAGGGGTATACTGTACGTTGTGGTGCCCATTTACAATATTTCAGTGAAAAGGAATGTGACAAAAAGAGTCTTTTCTGTTTAATTTTAATACTAAGGTCAATGGAGACATTGGATGTGATGAACTCACACTCTGCTGGGGCTTATGGGTGATGGGAAGAGTGTGTGTGTGTGTGTGTGTGTGTGTGTGTGTGTGTGTGTGTGTGTGTGTGTGTGTGTGTGTGTGTGTGTGTGTGTGTGTGTGTTGGAAGGCAAGGTCAACAACAGGTACCAAGTGTTATTTGCCATCATAAAACAGCATGATTTATCTGACAGGCAATTTAACTATGGATACATACACAAGTAATACACTCAGTGTGCTACATCCCACTTATTGAGGTGTGGGAGGAAGGATGGAGAACATGGTGGTGGAGGTTTTACTCCCAACAGAGAACTGTTTATTACACTGCTGGTGGTGAGATGAGGATGTCAGTCAGGTGTTAAACAGAGGTACCAAGGTATTGCAACACCGTCTGGCCTCTGCTAGGAGATAGCTACCGTATGTATTGTCCCCATAGGATAGTCTTTTGTGTAACGCCACCATCAGCTCCAAGTCTTCCTCTGAACTAACACGTTGGGTCTATAATGAGATATGGAGAATACCTGAATTGCCTTGATTGCAGCCACGTTTGCCTCACTTGTCTCTGTTTTAATGCGTCTTTGACAGCAATGCAATTCAAAAATGTTTTCTGTATTTCCACTGTGTACAGAATAGTTGTTCCACAGATTGTAAATGGACTGCTTAAAATGATAAGTGAAAACGCAATTTGAAAGTTTGTGATTAGCTAATCGAGAAGACCCTGATTAATCGAAGGTGCAATATTGAGTCGAATATTTGGGGCAACCTTCACCGCACCTAGAGATTAGCATGGTTTTATATCAGTTAGCCTAATAGCTGGTTAGTTTTGCATTAAGAGATGATTTTATCGGACGTTCTCCATGCCTATCACTATGTATGGTGATGATGGGGAACTTTATCAGGATGCATTATATCCTGATCCATGAAATAACTGGCCTTTAATAATAAATCTGCCTGCCTCTATGGGAATTTAAAATAGGGGTGTGTATACTTATCCCCCCTGTATTTTAAGAACATTTATCTATTTAAAATATATTATTCATTTACAAAGAAAATTGGTGTCCTTTAAAGTTGGATTTTTCCTCTTTTTTTTTAATGAAAGCATTAAGATTAATTTCCAAAAGATGATTTTTTTATTCGTCTTTTTAGTCAACTTAAGCATGGGTTCATAAACTTATGAGCACCACTCATGTTACACAGTGAATATTGAACTTTAGCTTATTGCATATAGAATTGTAATTGCAATATCTGGCAGAAAAATCACAATTAGGTTTTTTACCCAAATCCTTCAGCCCTAGTGTGAAGTCAGACCAACATCAGACCAAAAAAAACGTTAGTTTAATTAGCTGCGCAGTACTTGATAGCCTTGTCCGCCTACATTAATTATAAATAAACACAAAAACTAGTAGGCTGTTTGCAATATATGAAATCGTTTTTGACCTAATTATTTTTGCGTTTGGATGATAGAGGAGGCTTAACATCCAGCGTGGTCTGGGTGTGTCTGGGGAACGCTACTGTCATTGCGGGTGGGTGCGCCTATATTAGAAAACGATTCTTGGACTAAAACATTGAAATATGACAATTCTGATATGTTCATATAGCCTACTCAAAACAGACAGGGCAACCTAACGCAGACAAGTTAGCTCTCCGTTTTGAGGTGAAATGCCATGTTTGTAGTCGAGCTGCGAAATGCAAACTGTTGCTTGTAAACTTTGCATTCAACCTTTTTTCCGTTATCTATTTTTGTAAAATGCTGCCACACTGCTGATGTCTTCGACATGGTCGAGGACTGACTGGAAATGAAACACTCACAATTAAATAAATATTCAGCAAACCATCAGACCAAGGCTTTCTAGTACTTTCTTCAATCTGTCTCCGGTGGGTTGGGCTAATCCAAAAAAGGTGAAAACAAGGGGGGTGTTCTGAAGACAGACAATTACCTGTGAAACAGGGGTGCTCTAAAAACACCCCCATTAGCAATTAGTGCTTTCCACCTGATGAAATTAACACGGCAAACGTATTGACCAATAAATCAACTAGTCGAGTGGGAGATTACAGCCCTAATAAATAGCCTTGATACATCTGCTGAGCATGTTCATGATTGACCGTGTAACCTTTTTATTCCAGTGCTTTTGATTTGAATGACCCTACAGCTTTCAATGTAGCGCCAACCTGGGGACAAAATTGGATGAACATTGCACAAAACAGGGCTTTAGACTTTCATGTGTCTGTTTCATTGCTTTTATTCTGTGTTAAGAGATGCATTATGTCTGTTGTTTGACATATTATTCTAAAAATTTACCTGAATCACCTAGTCTTGTAAACCACTGACTAGGGCTGCACAATTAATCAAATTTGAATCACGGTCACGATTTTGACTCCCACGATCAAATTCGCATGATCAAGCGATAATTTTAAATGCGTCATTTCAAACAACGCTCCGTTTTTTTTTTGCAAAGCCAATCTACCGCTCCGTAAACCACTGCCTGATCATGAGCCAGTCAGAGTTGTTCCCTGCATCGCGCAGCTTAGTTTCTAGATGGAGACGGTCACAGAAGAGAGAGTAACGTGAAGAACATTCAACAGAAGTTGTAGTAGATGGTTATACATCAGTCACAAGGTTTACCAGTTTACTAGTAAATGCAACATTTTGTCTCGTCTGTTGTTTTTCAGTCAACAGCACTGACCAGTGCTAGTCGGTGCTAGTTAGTGTGTGTTAGCTAGGGCTCTAGGGCGCGAGTAATATTTTTCCTTTTTGCACCGGTGCACCTAATGTCCTCGCATCCGCTGCAATGTTGTTATATGGCTATGGTTTAATTTTGCGTTACATGACCCATTTCTTCTGTAAAACCGTGCCTGTGTTGGATCTCTACTCTTTCTCCTCTTACTCTCTCTCAGCTGCCACCGGTCCACACTTCAAAAATTTGTCCAGAGTTTTAATTTTTATTAACACAGCTGTATATTGTTAAGCATGAGAGGCAAACCTGTATTTGTACCAGTGTTTCGCTGCGAACTCTGCTATCGCGGCGGCGACGGTGAAAAACACAGAAGAAGTTATTGAATGCCACCACCTTCAGTCCGTAGAGTAATAGCGTGTGAGTGGAGCCTGGGCGAGAGATGTGACCCATGGCCAGAATATCATAGCTCATAAAATGCAGCGCAGTGACGATACAGACATTTAATACACACGACGTGTGCAACTCCGCTGACTCGCCGTTCGACCCATTCTGGACCCATTCATAATGAGCCACTCTGTGAGTAGCGTCCATCGTGCCCCCTTGTTGAAATCAAGTGAAGGAGCTATATTCAAAAATATATCCTAAGCTATTTAATTCAGATACCTAATTTTCATGTGTTGCAGCTGTATCTCTATACAACATACAACTACAACATAAGAATGTAGCATAATATGGATGTGAAAGCAGTTATAAATAGCCCATGTGACAATAAAATATGTCTTGGGTAAAATCAACAAATAATCGTGATATTAATCGTGATCACAATATTGATCAAAATAATCGTGATTATCATCACAACAGGTCAACATTTGTTTATAGTTTGACATTTTTTTGTCCATTCATCTTCGTCCACTGTCGGTGTTTTTAACAATTTGCTCCTGTGTGTAATTCTTTCTGTTTTGCCCCAAATGCAGTATGAGTAGTTGAATGAGTAATTGTAATATTTACATGAATATGAACTAGAGGACAGTGAACTCGGTTAATGGGATGAGTCAATAGGAGCGTGAGTGCAGGTGGAGTAAAAGGAGGAGTTATATTGTGATATGAAAGCTATAGTGTGTAGTTTCTGTCTCCCCCATGAGGAATTGTAAGTAATGACAACAAAGCTGTTGGAGCGACCACATGATACAAGCCTTCCGTGATCGCCCACGCCACGAAAAAACATGATGGGCTCTTTACTAGACTCTCTACGCTGGAAAGTCACCGGATGCCACAATCTTCTGAACATGAGCCATACTGAGAACTACAGAGAGAGTTGTGTGGAGCTGAGAGTCTTATCCCTCCTGTTGTCCTTGGGTTAAATTTGACCCCTTTAAAAAAATGTCTATACCTGAAATATGTGTTTTGTTTTTCAACCAAATTACCACAAAAATGGATTGTAATCCATACAAGGGTCTTTATAAATACAATTGATCCCTTTCATTCCTTACTAAAATCATCTGTACGTTCCTCTGATCTTAACTATTAGTCAAAATAATTCAAAATCTTAGATTTTTTTTAACTCAAATATTAGGTATAATTCTATATAACTGAGGGTTATTTACCATGAATTCCAATAAGTAGTGGAATACTACTGCTAGTAAGGTGGTGAAAAGGGACAAAAATGTCAACGCTTTGCACAAAGGAGGACTGTGTATTACTCAATGCTCAGTAAAAACAAAAACCTAAAATATATTTATATTTAATTCCTATCCTTTTTTTTTATTGATTGTTCCCAAATTCCAAGCTCGTTACAGATGTAACTTTTACATGCACACGTAGCATTTATTAAAAATGCCGGGGATGCCTCATTACATTCAGGGCAGTTTGTTAATGGATGATTTGTTTTAAAGCTGCGAGTCAATCTGCAACATGAATAACATGAATACATTGAATTCCTCCTGGGGTCCGTGCTCCATTAGCCGATGCTAGGTATCTTCCTTAGGATAAAGTCTAAATCAGGTGGTATTCAAAGCAGATTATCTTCCCCTCAGCAGCGGTCCGTGTCACTTACCTAAGGCACTCAGCGCCTGATTCTATAGTAGGAGCAGATTTCTGCCGTACCAGAGATTAGGGAATTCATCATCATGGATGCACCAGGGAGCAGGAAAGAGTAAGTAAGGCAGGTTCCTGCTCACCACTACTTTTTCTTCCTATACTCTTCCCTCATGTCTAAGAGAGTCTGTGTCTCAGTGCATCAACGTATACTGAGATTCTTCGGGTGTCTATTCATCCCTGTAATAACGTTTCAAATGAAATACAGAGTCCTAGAGTGCAGCATTTAGTTCAGCTTGCCTCCATTCATGTTTTTGTAGAAAAACGCTTACATCACATGTTCTGTAGTGAGAATTATCTCATACATACACGCAGGAAGAACATTACATGTGTGTATATGTTGATATGGTAATTGTAAATGGCTGTTTTTATACAGCGCTTTTCTAGTCTTAACGACTACTCAAAGTGCTAGTACAGGACCCATTCACCATTCACACACAGTGGCCAAGGCTGCCGTACAAGGTGCCACCTGCTCATCAGATACAGTACACACTTGCACACATTTACACACTGATGGCGCAGCATCGGGGGCAACTCAGGGTTCAGTGTCTTGCCCAAGGACACTTTGACATGGGACTGCAGGGCCAGGGGTCAAACTGCCAACCTTCAGATTGGCAGGCTGTACCTTTGAGCCACAGCCGCCCTAATTCTTGGCTTTGGAAGTTTTTCATTACAATGTATAATAATATACCTCAATTTGACAATCTTAGGAAACAAATAACAGACCAACAACAATAGAAAACTGTGTTAAACCAAGTGGTTTATGAAGACTGCCCACGACCAGACAGCTGTACCAGTTTATGTTGACTTGCAATGCTCAGCTGTTTATGTGCACCAAACAGCCAAAGCTGACCTACAAAACAAAAAGCAGTAAAATTGTCCAATGTGTAGAGTGGTGTTGTCATCATGTAGAAATCCTCAAGGGGGAGACAGAAAGGGCGCACTACAGCTTAAAGCTCATCAGTTTTATAGCCAGGTCGTCCACCATTCACACGGTTGGCAGTTTGATCCTCAGCTCCTCTTGTCCAGGTGAAAAAGTATCCTTGAGCAAGGCAGGGCGGCATTGGAAAGTGTTTTGGATGAAGGTGTTGTAAACAGCCCATTAACAATTAATGTGTCATCAAGAGTTACAGATTATACCTTAACCCTGCTCTGCACAACATACATGCTGATTGGTCACATGATGCTGTGACTGGCCACATCAACCTGTGTCTTCATTTCTTAATGCTTCAGCAGCTGGATTCATGGACGGACAAATCTAATTGGAGGGCACAAATGAAGTAATGTGTGTTCATGAGCTGTACATTTGAAATCCAGATGTATAACCCAGGTCCCTGCTCAGCTCTGTTGCTATGATAGATTCAATAAAACATATTTCAAATCAATTCACTCCTAGGCACAACAGGCGACAGTGATTCACGCTCCACACAGGAAGCAGACATGAAATGCCATGTGCAGCCTGGCACATGTTGATAGAGGGGTTGCGGCATGCAGCACTTCATATTTATAATTAATATATTAATAATAGATGACGTCCGCAGGGTAGACCAGCACAGTGTCTCTGTCAGTGTTGTCTCCCATAATGCATTGCGATTTACCACTTTTGCATGCTGGGCTGATTGCAAGGTGTGTCCTCTCAGACCCAGTCCACAGTTTGACAAGCTGTCAATGTCAATGGAGTGGAAGCTTGTCTCTGATGGCTGTGTGTGTGTGTGTGTGTGTGTGTGTGTGTGTGTGTGTGTGTGAGACAGAGGCTGAGAAAGCTGACATTGAAACGTAGTTTCTTGTGGTTTTTGTCCGCACTCCCCTTGAATGCAGTGTTACTGTGATCAGTTTAAGAAGCCAGGAGAATAGTTTCTTTGCCAAAGTCAGGTTTGTCATTTTGCACTTAAGATAATGTCCCTATGTAATTTACCAGTCAGAATAGCGCGGGGGGGTATTATTTGATTTTAGATCAAACAGAAAATCATTTTGAGATGGGGATTTTGAGAGCTTGATGTTGTTTGAACATCTATATCTATCATTTCAAATTGTAACGTTATCAAAGTTATAGCTTCTGCTTCCTGTAGGCAGAAGCAGATGGGCTCCTGTAAATCTGCTTAAGACCTGGCATACATAAATTAACTTTCCCCTTTTAAAAATCCCTAAATTCAATCCCTAAATCACTATAAATTCAAGTTGAGGTACTGAACCACCTGGGAAATGGGATGAAACTTAAGACATACTTAGCTGCAGAATTTTCACCTATGTGGCAAAACTACCAAACAGCCATACTGATTTACATTTGTGTCATGTGCCTTCTACCACATTGATCAATTCAACCGTTACTTTATGTGAGCTGAAATTGTTGTTGACCAGCATGTGTAAAAAATGGATCACATGTCAAATACTTTAAAGCTTCATGAAAGTCAGTGAAGTGTATGAAGAGCAAGGACTCCTCAGATTAACTTAATGATCCCCAACACAGTTGGTTAAGAGCATCTTTATTGGCACTGTGCAAATGAGGCCCTCAGATCCAAGTACCATACCGAGTCTTTAGTCGTGTCAAGCATCTTTAAAGAAAGTGGCAGCAAAAGGGAGAGTTGACATGCAAAATAAATCAATTTAGGCATTTCCACATCACAGGAGCTCTTGAGACAGCAACTTAACACACTGACTGTTTGATGAAGATGATGATGAAGACGATGAGGCCCCAGCAGAATGCCTCCAATCAGTGAAGCATTCTGTCCTGTTCCCTGTTACCGTCTGATGTAAAGTCATCTTTGTTCCCTCGTCATTGTCAGGACATCTCACTTCTGCAGACTCTGCACTCTTTCTTATTTGCTGCATCAACTGTTAATTACAGCAGTTTTACTTCCTACGTACCTCTCCTGAGGTAATTCATCAAAATCCAAACAAATGGCTGACATGAAAAGAAAAAAATCTATTGAAGGGATTTCAAGAAATTAAGTAGCCTAATATTAGCTGATCTGGTCCACTTTATATTGTAAGAAACGGGGATGAAAGTAGATTGAAGGAAACTTCTTATACTTCATCAGGAGATGTGGTCAGAAACACAATGCTGGGTATTTTGTGGAGTTGAGTACCGTGAAAAGAAATGGCCTGTGAGAGGAAAAAGCTTAGATATACTGTACAGAGCTGGTAGCAGAGGCAGAGGAGGTTGGCTGGACGGGTTTTGTGGGCAGATCACATTTGTCCCTGTTAACTAACTGGCTATACAGTAAGAGGGCAGAGCCTAAAGCATGGCAGACACTGCTGCCTTTTCCAGTGATCGTCTTTGGGTTAGAAGAAAGGTGAGAGACTGGGAGACCGCACATCTTCAAGACATGATGTCAACTGGGGAGGTCGTGGACAAAAGTCTCCGGTGTGGGAAGAGACCTGGGGTCTCATTTATAAAGGTTGCGTACGCACAAAACGGAACTGAAAACGTGCGTACGCTACTTCCCGCAGTTGTGATTTATAAAAAAAAACTATCTTGACAGGAGAATGTGCTGTCCTCCACGCAAACTGACCAATGCGTACGTACATTTTGGAGACAATGGGAAATGGCGACGTACATGGAGAGATGACGAACTGATTAATAATAGACAGATTTTATCGGCCGGCCGCTATATCGGGCCGATATTTGCGTTTTACATGTATACGGTTGCGTTAATTTTTTCCCGGCATTATTTACAGACAGGCATCCATAGGCAGCTCTGTGTTGCTGGAGACGCTGCAGGTCACCTGCAGGCCATGCACTGCCCTCCCACCACTAGCACCATGGAAGTCTTAAATTACAATGAGCAAAAAGTAAATTTTGTTTTTTTTATGACGTTTTTCTTTCCTCCCCACTGTTGCACTAACTACTTGCTTTTGGGGGAATTGTTGGGTCTGTAAATTATAGAGTGTGGTCTAGACCTACATAATCTGTAAAGTGTTTTGAGATAACTCTTGTTATGATATGACACTATAAATAAAATTGAATTAACCAGTTTCCAGAACCAGCCGCTGTTTTTGGTTTTGGATCAATCTCAGAATAAATGGATAGTGATTGTGTATTGTATGTTAATTACAGGGGTAACCTTGGTTCTCTGAGTGAAGAGACTATCTCTCCAGACCACAACCGCTCAGATACCTCAGTGAACCCATGCACACCTGGGCCTTTTATGGCCAAGCATGTCTCAAAGTGTTTTCCACTTCAACTGTCCCAGTAGGTCAGTATGTATGGGGGACATATGGAATAACGCTGTGAAGAGAGTGTCTCGATGCAATAGAGAACACAGGCTATTGGCAAGATGCAATAGGTGTCTTTGTATTCTGTTGAGGAAGGCCAGCCGTGGGTTTGGTTGTCAACCGCTCCTCTGTTCTCTGCATTTTTCAATATCTAAATATTTTCTGAGCAGGAGCCTTATCATATTTGGTATGATTTGGGATCCACCAGAGGGCTAGCTCTCACCACTTCTTCTCTATGTTCTACCTGTGTTTAAATATGCATGAGGCATCTGTCTTTGTACATACAGATTTTCTGTCCCTCTCCTCATGGTGCAGCTTGCAGTTCTTCACACTAGAACCATTTATCAGTTGGGTAGTATAATTCAGGCAGGCGAGCTCCAAGTGTACATCTGGAACCCCAGTAAGAATTATTTATTGTCAGCAGAGCTGTGGTAAAGTGCTAGCTTCATGCTAATTGTGTGTTTTTCACAGGATTTGCTTTTGGGACCCTTCCATCTTTTTAACCCCATAGTTGAAGCACTTTAGCATTTTAAATACAGGAATTAGAGTTTAATGACATGACAACTTTTGAATAAAGGACTTCCCCAGTACTTGTTTGTAGCATACATGTTAAACAATGCTGCTTAGCTACCTTAATGCCATTTAAAATGAAATATTTCCAGCTGATTTGCTTGAGTGTTTATGTGGACATAGTATGTGCAAGTCTTTGGATCAAACATATAGATGTGTGTATTCTGGTTCACCTTGGTTGATGCGAAAAAAAATAATGAGCTTCAGGGAATTGTTAGCAGAGGTGGTAAGTGCTTCCTAATCTAATGAGAATGACTTATGAACATGGATTTGAACTGACATGTTTCCACTGGCTACAATGATGCACCCCTGATATAATAATATAATAATATTTCTATTTGGGGTCTCAGAGTCCACGTCTGTGAAACATGTATATGGATGTTAATATGCTCAGCATCTGTACACAGCACTGCTGGATATCTGTTGTTGGAGTTATGGAGTTATAAGTTTATTCATAAAAGGTCTCACAGGATCCAACTGTCTGTGTGGGTGTGTTTGTGTGTGTGTGTGTGTGTGTGTGTTCATGCATAGCCCATACAACACAAAACATGAAATATTTCCTTATTTGGTGTGAAAACCTGATTATTTTATGGCAAGAGATGCCACTTCAACATTTTTCTGGGACTAAGAACATGTAAAGGGAAATAATTAGGTTAATTTATTACAATTGTTAATATTTGTACACATACAAAGTGGGGTCTGCGGGACCCTAGTCCGGCTCACTACATCGGTGAGTGGCCGCTATCTATTTTGCAAGGCCACCGTCGCTACTTCCGGGGCTTAGCGGCACTGAACACAGAAATGCAAGCAAGCCAGATCGTTTCTCCCAACATACCAGAATAGATAGCGCTGTCTGGCAATGCTGGACTATTGGGAGCGCAATCAGCGAGGAAGAGAAGCAAAACACAGGGCAAAACAGGCAAGTACATGCCTGTGCAGAACGAGCCAACGAGCCAGTAAGCTTGGCTCAGCCTCCTGGGAAAGCTGCTTTAAAACAGCGCGTAGAATGACCGGAGTTGTGCGCAACTGCAGCCAATAAAAAGACGTGCAGGAGAGCCCAAGAGCCTATGCGTTTATCTAACGTGTGTGTGTGTGTGTGTGTGTGTGTGTGTGTGTGTTTGTGTGTATGATTCAATTCATCACTTGCATGTAAGGTATCTGTGTTTGGCAGAAGAAGACACGCTAGTCTAGGGATGTAGCAACTCCTCGCCCCCGCTGTACTGCGTGTGCAGGACACACACACACACACACACACACACACACACACACACACACACACACACACACACACACACACACACTCTGTATATTACAGTTTTGTTCGATTGCTAAACGACAGTGGGCACAACTGAAGCTATATGTGCAAAACTCTAACTCCAGTCTGCACTACCAAAAGTCACCTGAGCTAAACAGTTCACATCAGCTGCAAACCTCATTCCTAACAACACAACTCTTAACACACGTCTCCATGGCACCACACACTATGCACAACCCTCACTGAGACGACACACACACACACACACACACACACACTGTCACTCAGAACACATCGAGTAAAAACACTCGCATCAATCACCAATCCAGAAATACTAACTTTCTCATCTTTACAATTTGAACAATTTGATTTCACACTACTCAATAGTTTATTTAAAGAAAACATATAGATTTTACAATATACCAATTTTGATGTAAGGTAAACAAGAAAGAATGAAAATCATCAGTTTGCTTCAATATAGTATTGTATCTAGTAATTTATGGAATTACTGGAAAAAACTAAAGGTACATAACAGTAACAAAGAATAGTGTGACTGATCCAGCAGTGCCCAGCATAGTGGAGAGAGGCAGGTTTTCTTCATCACACTGGATGTCTGCATCATCTCTAAATACTAATGAATGGGCTTTTTCCATTGCTTTCACCTCCATTACTTACTGAAAAACAGTACGAACACAGTTTTATTATTGTAAAGATTTAGCGTTGGCACAATATTTTTGTAGCTGTATATGTAACTTCAGATATCTGGTCCAATAAGTCCTTTATCAAACTGTATGAATGTGTGTCCCAACAATGTAAAGGTCAACAAGTCACTGACAGACATGTTCAAATTTGATTCATTCATAAATAATAAATATAATATAATAAATAAATAAATAAATAAATAAATAAATAAATGATTAGTTTTTGTTTTAAATCCACCAGCCATTATCATATTATACCATTATTTGCAGCATCCTGAGCCTTTTTGGGAAGGTTATTAGGGAAAACTCAGCCTAGAGTAGTTTATTCTTCCCAAAACAAGTTTCCTTTTAATTTTTAAAGAGCTTCAGTATAGAACTTTTTTGAAACTTCCCGCAACTTCATTGCAACAAACATACAAAAAACAACTTTAATCGCAATTTTTTACAAAAGCTCCCACAACAATCTAAAAAAAACTCTTTAGTATGCCACTCTCTTTTAATAAGAAAGTCATTTGAAACCATCACACACAATGACAAGCTTATTATAGTGCACCTATTAGGTCATTAGTGGCCTTTAATATGACTGAATTTTTCCACCTGAGAAATAAAAAGACCCTAGCCTGCTCTTCCTGATGCAAAGAAAGGAATTAATCCGTTGATGTTCTCTGCTCTGGACTATGGCAATGCTCTTTTTAACTGGACTACCACGCATCTGTGCACAGACTGCAGCTTATATACAATGCATCTGCCAGATGTTCAACAAGAACAAGTAAAAGTAAAAATACAACTATTTGCTCTCTTTTATTTTATCTTTGTATTGGCCTCCTGTCTCCTTTAGAATTGATTGTCCAATAATATCTCTAGATTCATAACCTCCATAGGTGTCTGGAGAGGCTGTCTGGAGAGGCTGGAGAACTGCCATGCAACCTACTTTGAGAAACATCTTAAGACTCATGACAGTCGTCCAATTCAAATAAACAAATCTACATAAAAAAAGATTATATAGTGAGTGAACATTTGAAGAACTGAAAGATACCTGAAGTACTGCTGCAACACAGCACATTTCTAAACGCACAACTCCAAACCCACTCCGATGATTCCTCCTCTTGTTTTGAAGTTCAGCATTCTCAAGCACAGTTCAACAAATACAGCTCTTATGTGACCTTCAAGGACTCAACCTCAGAGCCAATTTTAGAACAACATTGCCCGGGTCACATTTCAGACAAGGAAAAGTGATGATTTCTTGGCCATGCAACAATTGAAATGAATTGATATTGAACTTTGTCTGGTTACGTCTGAAGGACTCTTGAATCACAATCAACATTTATAGAGCAATATCATTAACTTCACATCAGTGTTCTGTTCTATCTGAATTCCATCATTTTCAGTCGTAGCAGCTGTGCAAAAGCCCAGCGGTGCATAACACAGATGAAGCAGCCAGAGAGATTATCAAATAATTATAAATGAGAAATGTCCATAATGCTTCACTTGCAATGCACTGCGTCATTTTTTATATATATATATATATATATATATATATAAAGCTACGGCTTAAAAATGGTTAAAATGCTGACATCTAAACAGTGTAACGTGTATCTGTATTTCACTAGAAAGGATTCCAACAGCAGGACGTCCAACAGTCTGCAGCTAAAGACACAGAGGAGACTAGCTGACCTTTGAGACCCCGTGGACACTGCCGCTGTCGGGAACAGACGGGAATTAATGGTGCATTCAATTGCACCTTGTAAACTCATGGTGCATTCAAGTACATCTGGAGAACATGTATTATTATATAACCTATAATAAAAGGCTGTATAAATAAGAATATTCATAACATATGCACAAGAAAACAAACTATATCACAAACACAACTAAACAAAATTGCAGGCCAACACCTGGCCCAAATGCATCCCAATATTCACCCAAAAATGATTTCTTGAGGAGATCTCTGTATAGCCCTATAAAGCTTAGTCTGTAAACGTGTGTGGATGACAAAATCAGAGAGAAAAGAAAGAAAAATGGCATTGACTTTGACGGATATTAGTGTCAATTACGAAAATAAAATTTTGAAAAATTTCCACTAACAAGTTAATATAACTTAGTAGTTAATTAGTTAATTGTTAATTAGTTCAAACAGAACAGAAAAAAACTACACCCATTCCCAAAATGACTCATAAAATGTCATCTAAAGTCAAGAGATCAAAACACTCTGGATCAAACCCTGACGATGCTATACGATGGAGCAGTCGGTACAGATTATGACCACAGTGCCCAGCTGTACAAATGAGTCTTAAAACAAGATTAAGCTATTGCTGTCAGTTAAATGCGTTATTAACAGCGTTATCCCTAAGCCATTTGAACGGCGTCAATTGTTTTTATGAGATTAACGTTCTTTTCGGCCAAGCATACTTTGTAGTTTTTTTTGACATGCTGTTGCAACAACTAATAACGTTAGAAAAACTACTACACCACACTGGATCTAGCTTGACCGGAAACACAACAACAGGCATGCCACACACACACCGTTTGGGCTTGCGAGCCGGCCAAAGAGTAGTTAGGTAGGTCCAGAACAGGTCGAATGGCGGGTCAGTGAAGTTACACACGTCGTGTGTATTAAATGTCTGTATCGTGGCTGCGCTGCATTTTTATGAACTATGATATTATGACCGTGGGTCACATCTCTGACCCAGGTCAAGCCTCCGTCTCTCACTCTATTACTCTACGAACTGAAGTTAGCTGCATTCAATAACTTCTTCTGTGTTTGTCTGTGCTGTGTGGCGGGGCTGCGTGGAGAGTAAGAGGAGAGATCCAACACAGGCACGGCTTTACAGAAGAAATGGGTCATGTAACGTAAAATTAAACCATAGCCAAATAAACAACATTGCAGCGGATGCGAGGACGTTAGGTGCACCAGTGCGTCCTAGAGGAAAAATATTACTCGTGCCCTAGAGCTTGTAAGCTAACAGCCCCGACTAGCACTGGTCACTGCTGTTCTCTGAAAAACAACAAAATGTTGCGTTTACTGGTAAACTGGTAAACCTTGAGACCGACTGCTATCTGTTGTGGAATTTTCCTCACGTTACTCTGTCCTCTGTGACTGTCTACATCTAGAAACTAAGCTGTGCGGTGCAGGGAACAACTCTGAGTGGCTCATTATCAGGCAGTGGTTTAATATTCGATTAATTGTGCAGCCCTATTTGTGAGAGTCAGTCAGTCACAGTACACCACTTCACACCCAAGTAAGTTGAAGAGCGAGTGTGTTACGTTAGCTCTGCCTACCTTATCTGGCCGACCAAGCGCTGCTGTGTGATGCAGAACACCCAGATTTCTCCCAGGAATGTCACAACAGACACCTAGTTCGTCCTGATTATAGGGCTTTCATCAGCGGGTCACAGGCTCAACCACAATTGTGTTGCCTCCTTCAATGATAGTGACTTATCAGACATGTATTTAAATGAAAATCTTCCAGATTATTACTTTAACCACAGTGCAGATGATAAAAGCCAAGTGGTGAGAAGGTCATCTGGGACTCAGCTGCATCGTGTCCGGTTCTCTATTATCATACTTTATTAGAAGTGATACCTTCCGCTCTTTCAATTATATAAGGAAAAGATTAGGACTTTTTCATTAACCTTCAGTGTCTCATACATAGAAAAGAAGTTTTGGAGTGGTCACACAAAATTACAAAAATTATCCCTGATAGCTGTCTTGCACAGTTCTCTACTGTAGGAGCTGCCAACGGTGTTTTCAGCTGCTGCTCATTATACTGCTAGATTGCCTCCGCCAATCATTACACCCTGATGATTCCTTCAGGATTCAGAAAACTGATTAGTCCTGATTTAGAAACCACTCTCTACTATAGTGTCAGTAATATATTGGCCTGTTGAGTCTTATCTTTGGTGCTTTATAACTACACATCACTGTGCCATGCATGGAATGCACCCCATCCCATTGCAAATAAGCAAGCAGCCTCCTGGGCTGCTTGTCACACCGTGTTTGCCCTATTTGTCCCTTTTTCCTGCAGAACAGCTTTCACGGTGGACTGGAGGCCAAATTATTACTTTTCTGTAATTCATAAATTAGAGTTTGTCGAATTGGTTCAGTCTCAGGGATCTGGGTGCTACAGAACACTTAATATACATGTCACAGCAGCACTAAGACATTGATTTCTCATGTTAGTACAGTACCTGGAATGACTGATTGAAGCCCAATCTCGCTCCAGCTGTACTTTTGTCTATATGTCAGAACAACATACCAGTAGACTAGCCACTAGGGGATCAGCAAATGGCAACTGCAGGGTGGCACAGCAGAACAGCCGCAACGCTTAGTTTTTACCGTTTGACGGTAACAATTACCTTTTATTAATTACCTGTGCTCAGAGGAGAAGGGGACAGAATGGATCAGCGGAAATTTTTCTTTATCCTTTTTCTGTGATGTGGTAGCCCAGAACTTAAGTTAAAACTATTCTGTAGCTTGCTAAACTGTCGTGGGTTTTACTTCCTCGTTATCTTCAGTAATAATCCCGTGTTACGACGCAAAATTTATTTGGATATATATATTTAATATCGCCTTGACAATATTGCTGTTGCTGTGTTTCTTATTACATAGCTGATAGATGTGCAGATTGTTGTACTATTACTTGTGCAGCCACGTGTTATTCAGGTTGTTTGCTAGCGTCGTGCTATCACCAGTAAATAGACTAGCCTGTAGAGCCATGAGCTTAGCTATTAAAGGTGTATTACACTGTTTGCTCTGTTACGGGTATGTGTGCTGTAATAGATGTGACTTATTCTCAGTTTGTGTTACTTAGCAATATGTTACATTTATGTTAATTATTACAGAGAAATGAATGTAATTCTTAGTATTGCTTCTTGTTATATGCTGGTGGCTATAACAAGTTTTGGTAAATAATGTTCATTACTACTACTAGTCAGATGCTTATTTTATGATTTGCTTATATTTCAGAACCACATCCAACTTCACAGTCAAGGTCAAAAACAACTTTATGGATAACTTCATGTTGGAGTTCTGGTTCAAGTTCTTACCGAACCCCATACAGCGGGCCAGTGGTTCACTAGCCAGTTGTCAATGGTTTTTACAAGCCTATTGCCTATATTTTTGTAATATAATAAACACTGTGACACTTTTTGAAACCATTTCAGCTTGCGTAGGCCTATCATTGCTTTCTGAACATATTGAACACACTTTTAAAAATACCATGATAATACAAAAAAACTTGATCATTTTGGTCACTATAACCGTGAGGTTACATTTTCATACCGTTACATTACATCCCTACACTCAGTCAACTGTTCACTCAGTCAAATTTTTGGAATGCCCTACAGACGGAAAATAAAAACACAAACTGATCTGCCAATTTTTCAGGTGAACCACTGGCTGCAACAAAACCTAACCTGTCATCACTGATCATGCATGCACATACACACATGGACATGGACACAGAGAAAGGAACGGATACACATATTGTAAATGAACATACATGCATCTTCATAGAGATGCACACACACACACACACAGACAGACACACAGACAGTATGTAAATGCACACACTGTATATTGCCATGAATTAGGGGACATGCACACATACACATATGCAAAAAATGTAGAATGATTGTAATGCGATGCAAATACTGTACTGGTTTTATGATCATGTCACATGTTTGATGTCACTATTTATCATGTGATCAGTGTAACTTTTGTACACTTGGTAATGATGATATGTTATGATCTTTTTAAGCACAAGAGCCTTACCAGGGACAGGGGTTGCCAACTAACCGTGGCTAGAAATCCTGCATGCATCTGTTTCATGTTAGTGTTACCTGTTACAATCCTGTTTGCATTGTCCCTGACACATAAACTAATACACACAATGATGCAAAGTAGATCACTGAAGCTAATATACCTTTTGGTGGTATCGGTATTTAGTCTTTTGAGCAAAATATCAAGCTGTTTTCACAACACACCTCTAATCTGGCACCTCTATATCCAATGAAAAACAATACCCATACAACAGCATCCATCATCAACTTATTTTATAATGACACGTCATTATCCTGTCGCTAACACCACTTTACTGGTTGACAACATTTTGATAAGGGTCCACACATATCCTGATAGCCTGTGGACAGTACATGAAAACTGCAGCGGGAGTGAGAACTATGATCAAATTTGAGTTCTAACACGTTTCTAGCACATTTCTAGCAGCAGCCTCTAACTATATATCAACTTGGCCGCAGTCACGAGTTGGGAAAAAAAGAAATAAAAATGACTTAGTAAAACTCAAAATACATTTGAGCACAGCACAAAAAGTCCAAATAGCCTCAGAAAACGAGGCTATCAAGTTACGATGGAGCATTATCGTGGTTTACACAGTATGCACAAGTAAGACAGAATTATCTGGAACAGAACAATCTCAGTGTTTCTTAAATGGCAAGCTACAGAAAGTGATAAATATAATGGGAAACAAATTAGCTGCATTTTACTCTAAATGATAAGAATGCAGAAAACTTTCCTGCTTATGACTTTGCAAAGATTTAGTAGTGTTTGATGTGAAGTGGGACAATTAACATCCACAATCCTCTCAGCATGTATTTTTTCTATGTTGATTTCCAGCTCTGCATCTGGATATTCCATATGCTCATACATTATTGTCCTCACAGTGAGGGTGCCATAGAAATGCAACTGACATAACTGTATCTTGCCTTTTGTTAAAAAAATGCCAGTGGTAAATGTGTCTGTTTTGTCCAGAATAATTGCACATAGAGGCCGATGCAGCTTTACCTGTTATACATCCAGTGTGTTATTCATCTCATGGACTGGACTTGGCTCCTCCAGTTTGAAACATTACTGTTGTTGTTGCTGCTATTCTTATTGTGGTGCTTGGTCCACTAAGCTTTGACTACAACTAAAGAATTTTCTTTACAACTGAATCAAAAAAGCAAACACCACCCAACTGCTCAGCTTGGCTACTTTATCTAACTGTCTCTTTTCATACCAAACAGAAAGATCGTCTAAGGACCTCTAGACCCCCCTATTCGATAATATTTAATCTCAGGGTCCTCCATCTGATAGGTCTTTGCCTTTAGATGATTTATTACAGGCAATGTATGAAACCCATGAGCAAATTAGTCATACATTCTGTCATTGGGATATATCTTGCACCTGGCGCATCGTGGCGACAGCCCGACGCAAGTGTCTCTGATATTTTCAGATCGTCCAGCGCCCATGCCGTTTACATAGCAAAAGCACCTGCACCCATCTTTGTGCCCATGGGCGTGCTGGTCTTACAGGGAGGTGTGTTCAGGTGAATTCTTGGTGTATTGCTATCTTGGAGCAGCGGAAAGTGATTCCACCATTGACCAACAAAAATCTAAAGTCAACAACGCAGCATTTCGTTATTTTAACAGTGCATTAGTAAAATGCACCTAGGCTCGTGCACAATACGCACACACTATGCTTGTTACACACACAGGGAAATTCAGCAGCACACAAACATGCAAAAGTTTACAAATAAAAATGTTACGATGCAAATCCTCCATCATATTAGCAATTCGCCAAGGCAGAAACGCTCTTGGCTGTTAAAGGGAATGGGAGATGACACTGATTGGTTGATTGAATGTTACAATCACATGAAATCTGTTATACCACAGCCCCTGAACATGGTCCAAATCTTACATAATGTGCACATTATAGTGTTTCCTACAGATTATAAAGCAATTTGCATAAAGCTTAGTGGTTGTGTCATTAAGGTAGATAGAAAGAAATAGAAATCTTTAGCCAAATAATCACAAATTCAGATTATGAATGTATTTTACCGTATAATTATTACTTAGGTAGCCTATCTTGGAAGTAAAAAAACAAATTCTACAAAAGGAGGGAAAAAGATCAATAAAGAAT
This sequence comes from Percina caprodes, assembly GCA_013375575.1. Lineage (NCBI taxonomy): Eukaryota > Metazoa > Chordata > Actinopteri > Perciformes > Percidae > Percina > Percina caprodes. The sequence continues at coordinate 17,567 of JABXJD010002531.1, read as the reverse complement.
TATCAAAGAAGGCCAGCTCAGCTGTGTCTTTCTCCCGTCGCGTCTCGCTGTCTCTCCTACCTACACCGGCCCCCGCACCCTGGCCCTTCGACCCTTTCTGCGTGCCTGCGCACCGAGCACAGTGCTGCCGCACATGAAAAAAACAGATTCAGAGAAAGGTGACTGTTTTGGCGGCCACAGAAGAGAAAAGCTTACGTGCTCGCTGGACAATACTGGAAAGTCAATACAGAAAGTCGCTGTTTTTCTACAGAAAGTCGCCAGATTTGTCGCTAGTCATTTTTGTGACAAAAAGTCACTAAGGGGATCTGAATAGTCGCTAAATCTGCTTTAAATTATACGCAATATGTGGCGGCTGGTGTTGATTGTGTGGCGCGCCGCCACAGATTAGTTTGTGCGGGAAACACTGCATTACATTAAACATGGCTGACTTGCTGTTGTGTTTAGGGGATGACTCCATGAGGTGTTTTGGTAAGTCTGGACACTTCTGGACATTCATATGCTCACCACTTTTCCTGCATCTAGGTGAAACATACTGCAAGGGCTACCTCATTTAAGATGTTGTAGGAGGTGCTATCAAGTCATTTTGTTACACCCAAGCAGGATACCCATACAAACATAAAATTTATCATCTGAAACGTCTGCAGAATGTTCACGCACCTATATTCCCTAAAAATGTGATTAGTTTGCAGAATGATAATAATCTTATCAATGGGCCTTCACCGATTGACGTTGGTGGAATCAACATGGAGGTAACCTCTGGTTCAGTCCTCCCACCCACGCTGTATTTATACCTTCTGCTTTGATATGGCTGTTGTTTGAAGTAACCCCCTGACTCGCTTTTCTTCGCATTGTTGGGCCTTATCATTTCTCCTGTAAAATGGGCCAGCATGTGCTGCCATTTTAATTTCAAGCTTATTAAAAAAGAGGGATGAAACTGAGGGAGAAGTATTAAAGGGTAGAATTAGCATGTGGAGACAATCCTCTGTGAAATTACTGCATACGAGGGCAGCTGGAGTTACCTTCCAACGTGCACTGTGTCAAGCAGATTCACCGTGTTTACCTGTTTCTCAGAGTCTTAATTAACCCATCGCTCACTTCTCAACCCCTTTTGTAATCATTGTAAAAGCAGACAAGCCTTCAATTCTCATGTGTAATTGTGAAAAATCATTTCATTTAGGCTGGCTGATTATTCTTTATAGAGTCGTAGGGGCAATGTGAGCACTAAATCTACCATATCATATTTGTGATTTGTTTAATTGTTGAAATGTAGGGAAATCTAGTTCTCTGCCAAGCTCACTGGCAGAAAACATCACACTACCAGCTGTGTTTGCTAATACACTTGGCAAAGCACTTCCAGAAGAGCTGTGCTTTAGTGTATGGGCTCTACTTTCAGAATGGAGAGAGTTAATGCCAGCCTGGGGGCATGCTGCTCACACAGTTTGTATTGTTCTCCTGCATGTGTAGTGCTTTAATGACCTTTTAATTGCCACTTTAAGTGACTCATTATGTGATGTGCACAAGCTTTGATATTCAAAAGCTTGACAACCTTTATTGTAGCTGGTATGTTGACAACTCATTTTTGAAATGAATCCCTCTAGCCTGATACTTTGGAGTGGGATTTGTCCCTGAAGACTAATTTTACATCTTAAATGTTGGGATTTCTTTTCCAATACCAGTGCTAAGATTGTACTTTTAAAATGGTGCCAATGCCTAAACAGTGCCTGAACCGATACTAATATACATATTTATTAAATAAAAAAGAGCACCAAATGTCAGTTGGCGACATTTAATAATGCCTTGTTTATTGCTAAGGCCATATGGTCAAAATGAAACAATTTATTGAAAATGTAATAACAGTAACTTACGTTAGTAAGCTGCAGCTGCAGACTATTGGATTCCTCTCCAGTGAAATACAGTCACACTTTTACACCGTTTAACCGTGTTTTTATCCAGATGCTAGCTAACGGTAGGCTAACGTTACCCAATGCCAAGTATAGTGTTAGCTAGCATCACATGCAGAGATGCTTCTGTTTCTGAGCATCAGAGACTAGAGCCTGACCAATTCATTTTTATTTAAAGATCCGATATGCTGATATATCGGCCGATTCATATTTAAAAAAAATCTAGAAACACGTTACACATCAAACCCATTTCCCTAACATTAGTTATTTGTTATTTATGATTCCTCCCTAAAATAATATGTTAATAATTAGTTTTATTGTCACAACAAAACAGAGGAACATTAAAATATATTAAAGTTCTGATAAATAAAATGTATAAAAATACAAACTTAAGATATGAAACTTAAAGTCCTTTGAACAGAAACACAACAACAACAAAATAATCAGTGTTGCCAACAAGGACGTTGTAGAGCGTCCTCTGGTGGACAGACTATGCAACGCCAACAATCATAACATGGTTGACGTCTCTTTTTATTTCATTTTTTAAATATTAATTTATCAGAATCACTTATTTGTCATTATAAATGATTTCGATGAATGGATATTTAATATATATATATATATATATATATATATATATATATATATATAAGTCACACTTAATATAAGTCACACTTATTCACCACCATACGTTGTGAAATGATTAGAAAATAGAGTCAAGACATTGACAAGGTTAGAAATAATGATTTGTATTTGAAATAAGATTTTTTTTACATCAAACTTTGCTTTCGTCAAAGAATCCTCCATTTGCAGCAATTACTGCATTGCAGACCTTTGGCATTCTAGCTGTTAATTTGTTGAGGTAATCTGGAGAAATTGCACCCCACGCTTCCAGAAGCAGCTCCCACAAGTTGGATTGGTTGGATGGGCACTTCTTGCGTACCATACGGTCAAGCTGCTCCCACAACAGCTCAATGGGGTTCAGATCTGGTGACTGCGCTGGCCACTCCATTACCGATAGAATACCAGCTGCCTGCTTCTGCTCTAAATAGTTCTTGCACAATTTGGAGGTGTGTTTAGGGTCATTGTCCTGTTGTAGGATGAAATTGGCTCCAATCAAGCGCTGTCCACTGGGTATGGCATGGCGTTGCAAAATGGAGTGATAGCCTTCCTTATTCAGAATCCCTTTTACCCTGTACAAATCTCCCACCTTACCAGCACCAAAGCAACCCCAGACCATCATATTACCTCCACCATGCTTAACAGATGGCGTCAGGCATTCTTCCAGCATCTTTTCATTTGTTCTGCGTCTCACAAACGTTCTTCTTTGTGATCCAAACACCTCAAACTTGGATTCATCCGTCCACAACACTTTTTTCCAGTCTTCCTCTGTCCAATGTCTGTGTTCTTTTGCCCATCTTAATCTTTTTCTTTCATTGGCCAGTCTCAGATATGGCTTTTTCTTTGCCACTCTGCCCTGAAGCCCAGAATCCCGCAGCCGCCTCTCCACTGTACATGTTGACACTGGTGTTTTGCGGGTACTATTTAATGAAGATGCCAGTTGGGGACCTGTGAGGCGTCTGTTTCTCAAACTAGAGACTCTAATGTACTTATCTTCTTGCTCAGTTGTGCAACGCGGCCTCCCACTTCTTTTCTACTCTGGTTAGAGCCTGTTTGTGCTGTCCTCTGAAGGGAGTAGTACACACCGTTGTAGGAAATCTTCAATTTCTTAGCAATGTCTCGCATGGAATAGCCTTCCAGGACAAGAATAGACTGTCGAGTTTCAGATGAAAGTTCTCTTTTTCTGGCCATTTTGAGCGTTTAATTGATATATATATATATATATATATATATATATATATATATATATATATATATATATATATATATATATATATATATATATATATATATATATATAGTGCGGTAATTCTTATGATCATAGATACAGTACGACGTCACTGAATTACCATACATTTATATATATATATATATATATATATATATATATATATATATATATATATATATATATATATATATATATATATATTGTCCGATAATATCGCCCTGCCGATATATCGGTCGGGCTCTATCAGAGAGCAGCGCAGGCATTTCAGTGGCAGCGTAATGAGGCACTTACATCCGCGTTGCTTTTGGTAGACTCCGGTCATTTAGGCACCGGTGCCGTATTACCGCACCTCGTTACCCAACCCTTATCTCAGATGTCAAATTCTTTTGTAGACAACTCTACCATTGGTCTCAAAAAGCTGAAAAAGTCCCTTGTTGATATTGAAGATAAGATTCCTATGTTCTGGTATTGCTTAGTAGAACTGTCTTTGTGGAATGTGTTGATGGTGGTGTTGACAAAGGGTGCTTTCACTCTCTTCATCGTTTTTCTAAACGTCCCACAAATACAATCTGTTCTTATGATCATAGATACAGTACGACGTCACTGAATTACCATACATTTGCGATTATGATATCTATTGGGAAATCCCTTCAACATTTTATTCAATCTCCAAACATTAAGTTAGAAACGTCATGAACTGTATATGGATTAAGGCTCTATACCAAACACAATGAGTCAGAAAGTACATGTAATCCAAAGAAGTGGTGAGGCACTCACACTTATTGGCAGTCAAAATAATTACGATAACTAATAAAACCTTAGAGCAGGGTATTTTTAATTATAGCACAGTGCACCAAAATAAGAAAGCTCTGATCTGTGACAATTGCATTTGGGTGGCTTAAAATAGAGGACTTTATTCACATGTTTAAAAAAACGTCCTGAAGCTCATGATTTACAGTATTATAAGCTCGGGAAAGCTTTGGGAAAGCAAACTGATACAGGATTCTTTTTTTTCCCCCAGCATTAAATAATATTGACAAGCGGATGTCATCCAGGTGAGTTGTATGCATTGGGACAGTGAATTAAATGTATTTTTTTTTAACTACATATGAGAAAATAACTAGTTGATTGAATATGATGTTCCTCTTTTGAAATGCTTTGGATAATCCCCGAGGGACAACACACTCTGTAGTTCTGTCCAGGCTTTGTGCCAGTAAAGAACACCAGATGAAAGCTGACAGCGTTGCAGTCATCACCTTACTGTGACTGGCATTCCATTTTCATAGTGATGTCATGGAAGCAAACGTTCACACGCCTAATAGTTATGGCCCTTGCATTGAAGATGGCAGGAGGCAGTCAGGTCAAAAACATACAGTACATGAGACGAAAAGAAGGATCCCACGTTCAGATGTGTGCATGTGTGAATGCCCCCATGGTGCACTGTTAATCAGATTGCTCAGACCCCATTGGGAGGTGGTCTGGGCTGCATATGGCCACATTTGTTTTTACCAGTGTGTATGGGAATGGGTCCTGGGTTACATTGAGGACCGCCTACTCAAGTGATGTTATTGGAAATGCCACTCCTACTTATTCGCTGGCTTTGTCCACGATGTCGGAAAAGACCAGGTCTGAACTTACAATGAAGTATCCAGAAAGTCTCAGACTTAATGAGAACTCAATAACGTTGGTCTCTTCCTTTAGCTTTTTCTAGCCACGCTTCATGCATGACCCATCTTTCTCCTCATTGGAAAGTCCAGACTGCGCTAACATGATAATACTTTTCATTTTAAAAGATGAATTACTGGATACAAGGCATCTCCTACTTCACTGAAATGTCCATTCTTCTGAGGCTTCATGTTTCCGCATCACACTTGTTATTTACATACAGGCGCACCATTGGCCTCCAAACTGCAATGTCTCAAAATCGTACGTGTACTTGCAAGTGTCACTAAGATTTATGGTGAGCACGGAGAAACTTTCCTCCTTGTGCAGATGAATGTGAGAACAAACTGTACATACATCATTCTGCACAGTGAACGTCACACCTCACAGTCAAGGAGCAATAAACACAACACATTTCTGTCTTTATAGCATTACATATGCAACAAGCAGAGTTAAAGTCTAGAAAGAAATGTCTTTAGGTATTATTATTTGTCAAAAAGTCAGCTTATCTGCTTCATCAGTACTGTGCTGGTGGGCTTTGAATACATTTGAAGGAAATGACCCCACAAGCATCATTATATTTGTATTCTAAAGACAATTTTCACAGCTTGTGTCCCAGTTCATTTCCTGTTGCAGCCAAGGAAACGATACAGACAGACACTGCGACCAATGAATTATCATTATATTATTAGAATTTTTTTTTTTTTGACAAACACAAATCTGCGGAAATGACATCAGCTGACAGAAAGTAAACATTGACCGAATTTGTTGCCTAGCAATTATGCCAGGGAAATGATCTACATATTTGATGTGATATTGCTCAACTTTCTGTTGGGAAGAAACAAGGGATGCCCTTTAGACTGTCTTTGACTAATGGCATGACATATTAGGAATACTAATGTTAGGTCATTCAGTGTCTTTCTGCGACCACATTTCAGCTAATTAGCATTTTTAGCTTCATCCGCGTCTCAGGTAATAGTTTCAGATAATAAGTGTTGGCTAAATGTGTTGTCTCCGGCAGATTTGTGTACATTTTGACAGACAAACGCACAAAAACAGACCTGCTGTGTGTTTTCTCGCCATTTTGCGATAGATCGAAGTAGCCGGGTGTTTTATCAAGCGTTGACTCTTAAGGCGTTTTGATAGCATTATCGGGGTTGTTATCTTTATCGTAGTTAGCTTTATAGTAGCTGGAGCATTAGCCAGGCAACATCGATCTATGACAACTCAGAGAGAAAACAGATGGAGAGTGTTTCTGTCTTGTTTGTAGTTTGTATGCATTTGTCCATCAAAACGGACACAAATCTGCCGGCGATGACCGCTGTAGTTTATTGAAGTTAGGTGGAAGAGAAACTGGAGTATAATGTGCATGATGCCGTGCATGTAAACACAGATGAGTAAAGTTGTTGGCAACTATGTTTTATAATTAATTTAATTCAGTTCATCGAATAGTTGTTGCAGTCCCAGCATGAACTCAAAGTCAAATCACCAACGTGTCATTTGAAGTCAGTCAGTGACTTGAAGAGAGAATAACTTCAGGGACAAAGCTTTTGGGAACTTGTGAAACTTTGGGACTGTAAGTTGACTGAGCTCAGTTTAACAGCTAAACGGTGGATGGGTGAAGTGGAACGGCTGGGACACAGGGCACTGCACTGTGGAGTCGGGCAGAAGAAAGATACAGCAGCAGCAACAACCCTGTTGCACTGCAGAGTACATAAATCACAAGCTGTGAACTGCATTCACATGACGGGGGACGGGGGGGACGGGGTCAAATGGTCGAAACAGTAAACATGCACAAGTTAAAATCACCTATGATCATAAATTTTGTCTACCATAACTCCTGAATACTGCTAACAGCCCAAAGTACCACGACTTTGCATGCAACCACCTGAAGGTGACGCTTGTGATCTTTAAATGCTTTTGTTGGGGGCTCTTCATTGCAGACCAGTGAAGTGAAATTACTCAACGGTGCTACCTTCCTGTGTGTCTGCATGCTTTTTTTCTGAGGTTTGTGAGTTTGCCACACTGGCAACCCTAATTTAATCATGACTTCATTTATTCCCACAATCAGGCAATGACAAGTGCGATGTAGCAAAATGGATGTCAGAGCTTTTCCCCACAGGCAAATAAACCATGCACATGACTAAAAGGCTAGCGATTCAATTATGACCATAGTTGGGGAGCGTCTGAATGGTAATTCAGGAGCTCATACACACAATTTATGAGCATCAGTTCCATCTTTTTTATTCTTTGCCAGGGGAAAAAGCCCACAGCTCACATCAGTGTTTGACAACTGTCTTAGTTTAGCATCACACTGGAATCTGGCATTAGCTGACAGCGACATGTACTGGGTAATATTTGGTAAAAGAGTGTGGTGATTGAAAGAGATAAAAACATAGCTGCCAGTGCTGGAAAGCAAAGAGAGAGGAAGATTAAACACAGTCTGTGGTGTGTCACACACCAACCCAACGGCCGACCGTCGGCAGAAAAGGCAGTCGGACTGATCGGTCGGCTTCCCGACGTCCGAAAAGTGCCTCGGAACACACCGAAGCAACGCCAACTTGAGGTGACATTCTGCACATGTGCGAGATGTAATACGTCTCCATAACAGCAGGCAGCGCTAATCTGTATCGTCGCCCAGGAAATGAAAACCGGAAATGACAAACATCTCACTCTGGGTTTGGCTTCTCCCGAGTTCAAAGCCGACCATAATGGCGGCTCGTTCGGAATACCATCTAGTATTTTTACGAAAATAGTTCACCAAAATGTGTTTCTGAAAACATTTTACGCGAGAAATAGGCCGTGCAGTTGCTGAATCTGTCTGTTCCTTTGATCGACAAAGGTCAGTTTGAAAGATTTTCGTTTTTGAGATTGAGATTTTGAGAGGCGTTGGTCACAATAATCCCGCTTGTCATTTATAAGTGTTTTAACGTAAGCGCACTGGTTTGCTAGTCAAGGGCTAGCACTCCGATCAGATTGGTCATTAAGGACCGCCTGCCGATTCAAGTCAAATCAGCCCAAATTAAAGCTGACGGCACGGAACATACCTAATAGACTTGAGTCGCCTTAACCATGCACAGCAACAAAGCTCATTGATATTTTAAGTGCTGGTTAAAAAACGTCTCTCTTTGGCTGTTTCTACCTACAAGTTCTCGTCTTCCTCTCTTTATCTTACTTTAGAGCTGCTGTCAAAAAATAAACAGTCTTTTCTCATATAACCAGACGGGTATAGAAATATCAGTGTCGACTGAGTTCATGTTGGCATCCAGGCTGCACACACTATTTTACAGTACGACAGTGTCATGTTCCTGACATCCCACTAAATCCGTTGATATGAGTGTTTCAGGCCTTTGCATATCTTACTGAGCCTGTGGAATCATGTACAGATGAACATATCATATAATGTTGCACTGACTTGATTTGTGAAGTGCATCACAGTTCAAAATTACAGTCTACATTTTAGTTACAATTTCGTACAATAACATGGTTACTATGATAATATGGTCTGGGACACAAGCTGTCAATATGATGATGATTTTGAATACATTTGAAGGATAATGGTGGAGTATTATCAGCCTGATAATACTAGTACTTGAGTCCGGTCTTGGACCATGCAACGCCTCTAATGCTCTTTTTTAATTCCGTGGTGTTGTAGTTCTTTGTTCCAGTAGTCCAGATATAATTCACTGTTACGACAAATGAGACCAACATGCAACTTATATTGCAGCCGATCAGCTTTCATGTTATTGGCGCGAGTCTTTTTTAGATCGTACCACAGACATAAAACAGATTTTATTCTTCAGCTTTGGGGAAGGGCAAGTTTAGCGATACTTGGCTTGAAATAAACTTGGATTTAGGGCTTAGTTGATGTTGTGATAAATTTGACTTGGGAAAACTTGCAGAAACTCTGTAAAATCCACATAAAAACAGACATAAGATCATAAGACCAACAAAGCATCTTAGGACATAAAGGCAAGACAATACGACATCTTAAAAAGTGACTGAGTAAATACAAGTGAAACTAAAGTCTCCGTCCTAATTGGTTCCCAAAGCTGAAAAACACATGTCCAAATCCATGAGGAGGTCATATGACCTGACACCACAGATATATTTAAAACCATCTTTGGTGATAAGTTATGTTGGATGTTGACTAGCTTGTGTTGCATCAACAGATCTTTCTGTTGCCAAAGCATCAAGAGCTCTGCTGATAAGTTATCAGTAGGATGATGCAGATAAGGTAATAACATTATTCACATTCCTAACAAACGATCACTAAACCAGATGAGTTATACTTTTGGTTTATCAGCACTAACTATGAGACATATAATATAAATAATACTGATACTATCATTCAGAATAATTAGCTGTAATAAGCCCAGAAAATGTGACAGTGTAACTGAGTCTGTAGTGTGTCATATAGCTTGTCTTATGCTATAACATAACATAGCTATACAGACATAATAAAGGTCGATCCCTAACATGCCAGTCAGATGAGCAGCTGATCCTGGTGCCGTGCAGGAGAACTGATCTAATCAGCTCTGCTGTGTAAACAGGCCGAGGGAGAAGAAAGCTCTGTCAGTCCTTCATCTTGTACGTTATATTAAACACATGCGGAGATATTCTTAAATATAGGCACACAGTGATCACAAGCA
>JABXJD010002531.1:0-2500 GCA_013375575.1 Percina caprodes | reverse complement strand
CTCTAAAAAACCACAAAAAGCATGTACAATGGGTTCAGGACCCTGCAAATGATTTAGTGCATTGATGACATTGTTTTGTCTTTTCTCTCCCCACTCTGGTGCACACTATCAGCTGTCTGCACACTTTGGCCCTCTGGACCATCCCTGTCTCCAATCTCAGTGGCCAGAACAACAGCTTTCTCTTCATGGGTGGATCCCATGACCCTGAGGCGCTGAGTGTAACTTGCTGCCATATCACAATCAATCCTTCACGGTGATAGCAGTGCCCCAGGATATGGAGTTCAGATAAATGTTGGCTTTTAGTATTGGGGGCGCACACAGTAACAAATTGTTTACCTCCCAAAGGGCAAAGCTTTTGCATATTGAAAACAGATCAAGAAATTAGTCATGTCCCAACAATATAAATGGAACTGCCAATCATGCCAAAGTGATTCATGAGAGAACAGCCGCTGCACTGGTTAAATGAATACCAGCAGCTACCAATCAAACAACCACTCTGCATTGGTCTTACTAAGTACGTTGCAGTGGCGCATGCAACAAATTACAGGTTTTGATAAGCTACAATCCTTGAATGTCCAGTTATTTTGCACAATTGGGTCAACATCATGCATCCATTTGAATGAATATGTATGTTGTACATGTGTCATATGTTAGCAAACAGCAACGGAGGTGGAACTTTAAAAAAAAAAGTCATTTAAAAGTCATTCCTAGAGATGCAAGTAACTGCTGACCCTGAGAAACATGATTGGAAGTATCATATGCACAGTTAATCAAATTGGATGTGCATTATATTGAAATGCATGGTGAGGGCATGTCGACGTGTAACATAAAGTAATTAAATTTTCAAATCATGCGCGTGAACCCCTGTCCCCCGTGGGGATTATGCACTTGTGGGGAAGGGTCTGAAAAGACGGCGAAACAAAAATTAAATAAAAATTGCTAAAATAGGTCAACAAATATACTTTGGTGTCTGTTAATACAGTATCCCTGGGCAGCCAACCCAAGTAAAATGTGTTAACACTGCGGTCGCAACAAAACAAAACATGATTTCGCTTATAAGTTATGATTCAATTGATTCAATTTGATTCAAAATTAGTTTTTCAGAGCAAAATATCACCAAAATTGAATCACATACTGTATACTGTGATACTGATCTTAAAATGATGTTAATAACCGGTAACCTTTGAGCTACAACAGATTCACTGCAGGACATGCCTCAGTTTCCCACTAGAGATGTTCTATGTTCTAATACCATTTTTTTAGCTTCCTCATAGTGTTACAGAGTGCTAGGGCTGGGCAGTATATTGATAGCAATCAATATCAAGATATGACACTAGATATCGTCTTAGATGTTGGATATCGTAATATGACGCAAGTGTTGTCTTTTCCAGACTGTTCTAGCTGTTGTATTATTTGCCTTTACTTAGTCATTATATCTACATCTCTGATGTATGATGAGTATTTATCACAAATCTCATTGTGTAAATATTTTGTGAAAGCACCAATTGTCAACCCTACATATTGTTGCAATATCATTATCAAGGTATTTCGTCAATATATTTATATATACTGTATATATAATATATTTGATTTTCCTGTATACTACTCGACTGTGTACTACTATCCCTGTATGGATGTGGGGATGTTCGGGCTGAACCTTTTGTGAAACATGAACAAACACAAACAATGAATGCTCTATAACTTCATTTTTTATCCAGTTTAACAGTCATAATGGAAGAAGAACATAACTAAGCTTCTTTAGAGTCACACCTTGAGAGGTACAGCACAGACAGAAAAGTTAAAAAGCACAGCTCAAAGTAACGGATGAATGGTTGAAATGCCTAAGAAGCATCTGGAATGGTAGTGAAATGTATGCAAACTTAGGCACCAAAACGACAATTTAAGAATAGAAAAAAGATTGTGGTTTGGCTCCTACGGAGCCCCGGAGGTGACAACGCGGGGGGAAAAAACGAAATAAAATAATAAGAAAAAAATATTTACTGGGGACTAACACTTTTTGAGATCTTGACTTTGTTTTGCGAGAAACTGAGTTTTATTTGCAAAATCTCATGATGTGCTACCTGCTAGCTAGATACTAGCTAGTGCGCTACAAGCTAGCTAGCTAGCTAGGTTAGCCTTATTGTTTGTTGGATTTGCGAGATATCGCAAATAAAACTCTATCTTGCGAAACAAAGTCAGGATCTTGCAAAAACATGTCACCTCCGGGGTGCCGTCGGATTCAAGTGAAACTCTTTAGTTTCCCCTAGGAGGCGAACTCTGTTCTCTAGGCTTGAAAGTCCTGTGTTTTAGCATTTTGAATGAATGGTTCATGAGAACAGGCTGACACAATACATCTAGTACGGGGTCCCCGATCCGTCTCTTTCAGTAAAGGGTTCCTTGGCTTAAAAAAAACGTTGAAGACCCCAGACTTAAACCAGTCACAGAGATAGTGAAGGTACATCTGGCATGTGAGACGTGCTGGATGTCAGGCTTTATCCCA
>JABXJD010000820.1:155000-157622 GCA_013375575.1 Percina caprodes | reverse complement strand
GACTTCAGGAAACCTTCAGACAACCTACGACCCCTCTCACCTGGAACGAGAAGAAGTACCCAGTCACACCTGGACGACGGCGGGAATAGATTACTAGTACTAGTTACTACTAGTACTACTAGTAGTAACTAGAAGTAACTAATACTAGTAGTAACTAGTACTAGTTCCTACCTGTAAATGGTTCCTACCTGTTAATGGTTACTACCTGTGAATGGTTCCTACCTGTGAATGGTTCCTACCTGTGAATGGTTCCTACCTGTGAATGGTTCCTACCTGTGAATGGGAGGCTGTATCGCAGGAGGATGGTGAGGAGAAACCCCCGCTGGCCCCAACACCAACATGCACCTTAACAAAAGCTCTGGAGGAGAAACAGAGGCTGCATTACACCGGTACGCCCTCATTCCCCTGCTCTGGTGTTCCCCCCTCTCATTCCCTGCTCTGGTGTTCCCCTCATGGTTGCTCTGGTGTTCCCCCTCATTCCCCTGCTCTGGTGTTCCCTCTCACCCCCTGCTCCCCCTGCTCTGGTGTTCCCCCTCTCATTCCCCCTGCTCTGGTGTTCCCCCCTCTCATTCACCCTGCTCCCCCTGCTCTGGTGTTCCCCCTCTCATTCCCCCTGCTCTGGTGTTGCCCCTCTCATTCCCCTGCTCTGGCGTTCCCCCTCTCATTCCCCTGCTCTGGCGTCCTCTCATTCCCCGGCTCTGGCGTCCCCCTCTCATTCCCGGCTCTGGCGTCCCCTCTCATTCCCAGAAAAGGGACAAAAATGTCAAATCTTTGTCCGTTTTTGACCCAGGACGACAACTTAAGGGTTAAATAAGTAATTAAGTCCGTTATTAGTCCTTTCCTTTGCTATTCTGGTTTATTTTTAAAAGCCTATTTATTAAAGTCTCTGTGCCTGAAGCACTTACATAATAATCCTGCATGTTCCTGTAACTTAATCCTGATCCTTATTAACACTACATGTGTGCACACCGCCCTGGTTAAATAAAGGAGTGAGGGAAGGAGTGAACAATAAAGAAGCTTAGAGGTTACTCATGCAAACAAAAGGAAAGAAAAGCCTTTAAAATGCTGAATACAATCCAGATTTCAGTTGTTTAAATCACCGCTTAAAACTATACGTATAATCCTACCTGTCGCTGCATCAAAGGGCCAATAAATACCTTTAACTACTAAAAGTTGTGTTTTGATGCTGACAGACTGATTATTATTCTAAGTGTGTGACAACATTATGGGATGGATCTCTACAGAGATAGACCTTTTAGTTAAAGAGGAAGATCCTTTTAGTTTAACATGAAACAGAAATCACCATCACCAAACCCACCAGACTCCATGTAAATAATCACTACTTTTAGCGTGTATAGAGCAGCATATCTCCACCAGACTCCATGTAAATAATCACTACTTTTAGTGTCTATAGAGCAGCATATCTCCACCAGACTCCATGTAAATAATCACTACTTTTAGTGTCTATAGAGCAGCATATCTCCACCAGACTCCATGTAAATAATCACTACTTTTAGCGTGTATAGAGCAGCATATCTCCACCAGACTCCATGTAAATAATCACTACTTTTAGCGTGTATAGAGCAGTATATCTCCACCAGACTCCATGTAAATAATCACTACTTTTAGCGTGTATAGAGCAGCATATCTCCACCAGACTCCATGTTAATAATCACTACTTTTAGCGTGTATAGAGCAGCATATCTCCACCAGACTCCATGTAAATAATCACTACTTTTAGCGTGTATAGAGCAGCATATCTCCACCAGACTCCATGTTAATAATCACTACTTTTAGCGTGTATAGAGCAGTATATCTCCACCAGACTCCATGTAAATAATCACTACTTTTAGTGTGTATAGAGCAGCATATCTCCACCAGACTCCATGTTAATAATCACTACTTTTAGCGTGTATAGAGCAGCATATCTCCACCAGACTCCATGTTAATAATCACTACTTTTAGCGTGTATAGAGCAGCATATCTCCACCAGACTCCATGTTAATAATCACTACTTTTAACGAGTATAGAGCAGCATATCTCCACCAGATTCTATGAGAACATGATGAAATAGAGCTGTAATGCAATCACTCTCTCTGTCTCTGTAAACTGTTCCAGTGAAGCCACTCCTTCAAGGAACTACCTTTAGCATCCGGGTTTGTCAACAATCTAGGAGGAAGTGTCAAAAACACACACACACAAACACACACACTTACTTGCACTGAGGTTTTGTTGTCTTGCCATTCTTGTTTTTCCTGTTAAGAAGAAAAACAAGATTAAATAATTATAATAGGACAAAAAAAAGATAAACTCTGTAATTATGTAAATTAAGGAGAAAACACAAGACTTTCACCAGGAAACAGGTGTTCACGTCCTGGAGAAGTTAAGGAGAAAACACAAGACTTTCTCCAGGAAACAGGTGTTCACGTCCTGGAGAAGTTAAGGAGAAAACACAAGACTTTCACCAGGAAACAGGTGTTCATGTCCTGGAGAAGTTAAGGAGAAAACACAAGACTTTCACCAGGAAACAGGTGTTCATGTCCTGGAGAAGTTAAGGAGAAAACACAAGACTTTCACCAGGAAACAGGTGTTCATGTCCTGGAGAAGTTAAGGAGAAAACAC
>JABXJD010000820.1:140000-152500 GCA_013375575.1 Percina caprodes | reverse complement strand
AGAGACACACACACACACACACACACACACACACACACACACACACACACACACACACACACACACACAATCCCATACTTTTACTTTCTCTCTTACTACCATGTTTAGGTATTCGTTAACCAAATGGCTTGAAAAGGACTACCTGCCCCCCCCCCTAAAGGCTCAGCCCAAACCTTAGAGCTGGTCTGCCCCCCCACCCCCTTTCAGCATCTATATCCACTATTTTATCTTTCAGGCCATTTGAGATCAAAGATGCCTTTAAAGTCCATTCAGAAAGACGAGAATGAGATTATTCTAATTAAATAAGACAAATATGAGCGATGATGATCTTTAATCTCCTTTCAGTCGTACAAACTGAGCGGGACCGGGAGGGGTCTGAACCCCGGAGCCGTGGCGTCGCTCCGGGACTCAAACCAACGTCATCACTGTTAAATACAAAATAAAACAACTTTTTTTTTTTGGTAAATAAATACAAAAATCTTTTGGCGTGGAGCGCAGGAAACCCGGATCAACGTCTCAGAGTCTGGACCCCCCACGTCATCGGGTCTCCACAGGTAGAGCTGCACAGGTGGGGCTGGAATGAAAGCTCGCTCCTTCCTTCCTTCCTTCCTTCCTTCCTTCCTTCCTTCCTTCCTTCCTTCCTTCCTTCCTTCCTTCCTTCCTTCCTTCCTTCCTTCCTTCCTTCCTTCCTTCCTTCCTTCCTTCCTTCCTTCCTTCCTTCCTTCCTTCCTTCCTTCCTTCCTTCCTTCCTTCCTTCCTTCCTTCCTTCCTTCCTTCCTTCCTTCCTTCCTTCCTTCCTTCCTTCCTTCCTTCCTTCCTTCCTTCCTTCCTTCCTTCCTTCCTTCCTTCCTTCCTTCCTTCCTTCCTTCCTTCCTTCCTTCCTTCCTTCCTTCCTTCCTTCCTTCCTTCCTTCCTTCCTTCCTTCCTTCCTTCCTTCCTTCCTTCCTTCCTTCCTTCCTTCCTTCCTTCCTTCCTTCCTTCCTTCCTTCCTTCCGATACAGAATCGGGACCTTGTGACTCAGATCGATTCAGGTTATCGTGGCGATACGTCACGACTCTGTGGACGACCAACGTGTCTCCACAGCGCCTGATGTCTCCAATATCCGATGTCCCCATGACTCTGTATGGAAGACCAACGCGTCCCCACAGTGCTCGGTGTCCCTATGACTCTGTATAGACGACCAACGCGTCCCCACAGCGCTCGGCGTCCCCATGACTCTGTGTGGAAGACCAACGCGTCCCCACAGTGCTCGGTGTCCCCATGACTCTGTATAGACGACCAACGCGTCCCCACAGCGCTCGGCGTCCCCATGACTCTGTGTGGAAGACCAACGCGTCCCCACAGTGCTCGGTGTCCCCATGACTCTGTGTAGAAGACCCACGCGTCCCCACAGTGCTCGGTGTCCCCATGACTCTGTATAGACGACCAACGTCCCCACAGCGCTCGGCGTCCCCATGACTCTGTGTGGAAGACCAACGCGTCCCCACAGTGCTCGGTGTCCACATGACACTGTGTGGAAGACCAACGCGTCCCCACAGCGCTCGGCGTCCCCATGACTCTGTATAGACGACCAACGCGTCCCCACAGCGCTCGGCGTCCCCATGACTCTGTGTGGAAGACCAACGCGTCCCCACAGTGCTCGGCGTCCCCATGACTCTGTATAGACAACCAACGCGTCCCCACAGCGCTCGGCGTCCCCATGACTCTGTGTGGAAGACCAACGCGTCCCCACAGTGCTCGGTGTCCACATGACACTGTGTGGAAGACCAACGCGTCCCCACAGCGCTCGGCGTCCCCATGACTCTGTATAGACGACCAACGCGTCCCCACAGCGCTCGGCGTCCCCATGACTCTGTGTGGAAGACCAACGCGTCCCCACAGTGCTCGGTGTCCACATGACACTGTGTGGAAGACCAACGCGTCCCCACAGCGCTCGCGTCCCCATGACTCTGTATAGACGACCAACGCGTCCCCACAGCGCTCGGCGTCCCCATGACTCTGTGTGGAAGACCAACGCGTCCCCACAGTGCTCGGTGTCCACATGACACTGTGTGGAAGACCAACGCGTCCCCACAGCGCTCGGCGTCCCCATGACTCTGTATAGACGACCAACGCGTCCCCACAGCGCTCGGCGTCCCCATGACTCTGTGTGGAAGACCAACGCGTCCCCACAGTGCTCGGCATCCCCATGACTCATTATGGAAGACCAACGCGTCCCCACAGCGCTCGGCGTCCCCATGACTCTGTGTGGAAGACCAACGCGTCCCCACAGTGCTCGGCGTCCCCACAGTGCTCGGCGTCCCCATGACTCTGTGTGGAAGACCAACGCGTCCCCACAGTGCTCGGCGTCCCCATGACTCTGTATAGACGACCAACGCGTCCCCACAGCGCTCAGCGTCCCCACAGCGCTCAGCGTCCCCACAGTGCTCGGCGTCCCCATGACTCTGTATAGACGACCAACGCGTCCCCACAGTGCTCGGCGTCCCCATGACTCTGTATAGACATCCAACGCGTCCCCACAGCTCGGCGTCCCCATGACTCTGTGTGGAAGACCAACGCGTCCCCACAGTGCTCGGCGTCCCCACAGTGCTCGGCGTCCCCATGACTCTGTGTGGAAGACCAACGCGTCCCCACAGTGCTCGGCGTCCCCACAGTGCTCGGCGTCCCCATGACTCTGTATAGACGACCAACGCGTCCCCACAGCGCTCAGCGTCCCCACAGCGCTCAGCGTCCCCACAGTGCTCGGCGTCCCCATGACTCTGTATAGACGACCAACGCGTCCCCACAGCGCTCGGCGTCCCCATGACTCTGTGTGGAAGACCAACGCGTCCCCACAGTGCTCGGCGTCCCCACAGTGCTCGGCGTCCCCATGACTCTGTGTGGAAGACCAACGCGTCCCCACAGTGCTCGGCGTCCCCACAGTGCTCGGCGTCCCCATGACTCTGTATAGACGACCAACGCGTCCCCACAGCGCTCAGCGTCCCCACAGTGCTCGGCGTCCCCATGACTCTGTATAGACGACCAACGCGTCCCCACAGCGCTCGGCGTCCCCATGACTCTGTGTGGAAGACCAACGCGTCCCCACAGTGCTCGGCGTCCCCACAGTGCTCGGCGTCCCCACAGTGCTCGGCGTCCCCATGACTCTGTATAGACGACCAACGCGTCCCCACAGCGCTCGGCGTCCCCATGACTCTGTGTGGAAGACCAACGCGTCCCCACAGTGCTCGGCGTCCCCACAGTGCTCGGCGTCCCCATGACTCTGTATAGACGACCAACGCGTCCCCACAGCGCTCGGCGTCCCCACACTCCTCCGGACGGGGTTAAGCAAGTTATCTAAAGGGAAATGTAATCCAATCCATTGAGGACGTGCCCCCCCGCCCTACCTCGGCCTGCACAATTAATCACGATATTAATTTTTAAATTCCAGATTGTTTTGAATGACTCTGATTCTCATCGGCCTCCCGAGCCGCCGAGCGTCAACGGAGCGCAGACTCTCCTCCTCCCTGAAGCCTCGGCCGACCGGCTCGGGCTGATGAGGCGCCCCAACAATCAAATGTTCCTGAAGATACTGTTAATGATAATAATAATAATAATAATAATAATAATACATTTTATTTAAAAGGCACCTTTCTCGGCCTAAAGAACGCCGTACAGGGTAAAAGTACATAAGACATTTTAAAATTCAGCAAAAAAAATACTACAGGTACTTTATTGTCACATACATGCAGCGGACTTCCTTCTCTGCATCCAACCCCTCCCTGTGAGAGGGGGGGCAGCCATTTACAGCACCTGGAGACCAACTCCAGATCTGAGCCAGCACCTCGCTCAAGGGCCCTGACTGGAGAACCTACGACGTGTTCCTGATGGTGGTGGTTGTGTGTGTGTGGGGGCACAGTGCTAACCAATGGGCCACCATGTTGCCCAAGTTTGTTCCGTTTTTGTTGTTTTTCCACTTTTTGATGCTTTGTTCAGCGTTTTTGATGCTTCGTCCCTTCAGCTGGTCTACAACGCTGCCAGATGTTTTGTCCTGGTCAAAAACATCACGGCAGAGAATCGTGATATCAATTCAAAGCCAAAAAATCCTATTCTTCCCTGAATCGTGCAGGCCTGGCCCGAACTATATGAATGTGTAATTGTGCGGCTCTCCATCTCCACTGATATGTGAATGTAATAATAATAATAATCCAACTGGGATCTAATCGCTTCAGGAAACCATGGCGATACCTCCTGTTCCTGTTACAGCACTCTATGTCTCCAGGACTCTGCGTGGAAGATGTCTCCAGAGCGTCTCCAGGACCGTCTCCAGAGCGTCTCCAGGACCATCTCCAGAGCGTCTCCAGAGCGTCTCCAGGACCGTCTCCAGAGTGTCTCTGCGGTCTGTCTGGGAGGTTTTTATAATTTTATTTTAGGTTTTTATAATTGTGCAGCCTCCTGTTCCTGTTACAGCGCTCTATGTCTCCAGGACTTTGTGTGGAAGATGTCTCCAGAGTGTCTCCAGAGTGTCTCCAGAGTGTCTCCAGAGCGTCTCCAGAGTGTCTCCAGAGTGTCTCCAGAGTGTCTCTATGGTCTGTTGGGGAGGTTTTCCTCCTCCGGAGTGAAGGTCCAGACCTCCGCCACAGACCGGGGCGTCTCTCTAGCTCCGCGTGGCGCCCCGCGGCCTACATGAGAGCGTTGAGGTGTCCGCCGTGTCCCACCGAGTTCATCATCAGCGCCCTCTGGTCCAGCGCCGCCCGGTCCTGCTCCACCATGGCTCTGTCTCGCTCCACCGCCGCCCGCTCCCTCTCCAGCCACAGCCGCTCCGCCTGCACCGCCGCCCGCTCCCGCTCCAGCGCCGCGCGGTCTCGGTCCACCATCTCCCGCTCCCGCTCCAGCGCCGCGCGCTCCCTCTCCACCATGTCCCACTCCCGCTCCAGCCCGCTATCGCAGGCCTCCGCCGAGCGCTGGTCCTGCTCCCCCCCCCCGGCGGCAGCGAACACTTCCTGCGCGTAGTCCGAGGAGGACGCAGGAGGCTGAGGGGCGGCTGCGCGGGGCCGGTGTCTGGGGGCGGGGTCAGGGTGCTGCTCATCGTCCTGGGTGACGGGGGTGAGAAGGGGGGCGCTGCTCGCCAGGCGGCCTTCCATCGCTTCATTCATCAGGTGAAACCACGGCCAGGAGGAGGAGCTGTCTGCTACGGTCTCCATGCCAACGGGAGGATACTTCAGATCCTAGAGAGAAAGAGAGTCCAGTCCATCATACCACCCTGGTCCAAATATATTAAAGTTCTGATAAATAAAATGTAGAAAAATACAAACTTAAGATATGAAACGTTTCCTTTGAACAAAAACACATTAATAAAAAAAAAATCAGAGTTGTCAACAGGGACGTTGTAGAGCGTCCTCTGGTGGACAGACTATGCAACACCATCACTAACAGGGACGCCATCACTAACGGGGACGTTGTAGAGCGTCCTCTGGTGGACAGACTATGCAACGCCATCACTAACAGGGACGTTGTAGAGCGTCCTCTGGTGGACAGACTATGCAACGCCATCACTAACAGGGACGTTGTAGAGCGTCCTCTGGTGGACAGACTATGCAACGCCATCACTAACGGGGACGTTGTAGAGCGTCCTCTGGTGGACAGACTATGCAACGCCATCACTAACAGGGACGTTGTAGAGCGTCCTCTGGTGGACAGACTATGCAACACCATCACTAACAGGGACGCCATCACTAACGGGGACGTTGTAGAGCGTCCTCTGGTGGACAGACTATGTAACACCATCACTAACAGGGACGTTGTAGAGCATCCTCTGGTGGACAGCCTATGCAACACCATCACTAACAGGGACGCCATCACTAACGGGGACGTTGTAGAGCGTCCTCTGGTGGACAGACTATGTAACACCATCACTAACAGGGACGTTGTAGAGCGTCCTCTGGAGGACAGACTATGCAACACCATCACTAACAGGGACGTTGTAGAGCGTCCTCTGGTGGACAGACTATGCAACACCATCACTAACAGGGACGCCATCACTAACGGGGACGTTGTAGAGCGTCCTCTGGTGGACAGACTATGCAACACCATCACTAACAGGGACGCCATCACTAACGGGGACGTTGTAGAGCGTCCTCTGGTGGACAGACTATGTAACACCATCACTAACAGGGACGTTGTAGAGCGTCCTCTGGAGGACAGACTATGCAACACCATCACTAACAGGGACGTTGTAGAGCGTCCTCTGGTGGACAGACTATGCAACGCCATCACTAACAGGGACGTTGTAGAGCGTCCTCTGGTGGACAGACTATGCAACGCCATCACTAACAGGGACGTTGTAGAGCGTCCTCTGGTGGACAGACTATGCAACACCATCACTAACAGGGACGTTGTAGAGCGTCCTCTGGTGGACAGACTATGCAACGCCATCACTAACAGGGACGTTGTAGAGCGTCCTCTGGTGGACAGACTATGTAGCACCATCACTAACAGGGACGTTGTAGAGCGTCCTCTGGTGGACAGACTATGCAGCGCCATCACTAACAGGGACGTTGTAGAGCGTCCTCTGGTGGACAGACTATGCAACACCATCACTAACAGGGACGTTGTAGAGCGTCCTCTGGTGGACAGACTATGCAACGCTCATAATATTGTTGACTGTCAGTTTTTATTTTATTTTATTTTATTATTAATTGATTGATTGATTTATTTGTCATTATAAATGATTCTGATGAATAAAAAAAAAATTATTATTTAAATATAATCGGCCATTATTAATGTGTGTAATTATTAAACCTTGTATCTCCTCTTCAGATTGTCCCACTTCTTGGCCATCTGGTGGGTGGAGACTTTCCCCTGCAGCCCGAGCTCCTTCAGGATGGCCCTGGGGGACAATGGGGGGGGGGGCAGACATTAACGTTAACGTCTACAGGATATTTACGATGTTTTTCCATCACATGGTACCAAGGTCAAGGTCAAGGTCAAGGTCAGCTCGACTCTACTCGCCTTTTCAGGATTTTCATTCTGATTAAAAGTTCCTTTTTGTAGTACTAGGCTCCAAGCTGCTGTATGTGTGTCTATGTGTGTATATGTGTGTGTATAAGTGTGTATAAGTGTGTATATGCGATATATGTGTGTCTATGTGTGTATAAGTGTGTATAAGTGTGATATGTGTGTGTATATGTGTGTATATGTGTGTGTATATGTGTGTGTATATGTGTGTGTATATGTGTGTGTATATGTGTTTGTTGTGTTGTCTTGCTACTGGATGCCTAAAATTTCCTTTGGGATGAATAAAGTGTCTGTCTGTCTGTCTGGGTCTGCCTGTCTGTCTGTCTGTCTGTCTGCCTGTCTGCCTGTCTGTCTGCCTGTCTGCCTGTCTGTCTGTCTGTCTGTCTGCCTGTCTGTCTGTCTGTCTCGGTCTGCCTGTCTGCCTGTCTGTCGAGCTGGTACCAGCGGTGGGTTAGAGCCATTATTGGTTGTATGACATGATGGCGTCTTACTTCCAGGCAGCTTTGGCAGACAGGTACAGAGAGACAGCCAGAGAGAGACAGACAGGTACAGAGAGACAGCCAGAGAGAGACAGACAGGTACAGAGAGACAGCCAGAGAGACAGACAGGTACAGAGAGACAGCCAGAGAGAGACAGACGACAGGTACAGAGAGACAGATGACAGGTACAGAGAGACAGACAGGTTCAGTAGGCGTCTTACTTCCAGGCAGCTTTGGCAGACAGGTACAGAGAGACAGCCAGAGAGAGACAGACAGGTACAGAGAGACAGCCAGAGAGAGACAGACAGGTACAGAGAGACAGACAGGTTCAGTAGGCGTCTTACTTCCAGGCAGCTTTGGCAGACAGGTACAGAGAGACAGCCAGAGAGAGACAGACAGGTACAGAGAGACAGCCAGAGAGAGACAGACAGGTACAGAGAGACAGACAGGTTCAGTAGGCGTCTTACTTCCAGGCAGCTTTGGCAGACAGGTACAGAGAGACAGCCAGAGAGAGACAGACGACAGGTACAGAGAGACAGACAGGTTCAGTAGGCGTCTTACTTCCAGGCAGCTTTGGCAGCGTTTCTCCTCCCGGTGAACAGCGTCTCGTTAGCAGCTCGGAGTTTAATCAACCTCCGGGTGTCCTGGTCTGTCACTGGGCAGACAGACAGGTCCAGAGAGACAGGGACAGAGAGACAGGGACAGAGAGACAGGTACAGAGAGACAGGGGCAGAGAGACAGGTACACACAGACAGGTACAGAGAGACAGGGGCAGAGAGACAGGTACACACAGACAGGTACAGAGAGACAGGGGCAGAGAGACAGACAGACAGGTACACAGAGACAGGTACACAGAGACAGACATCGTGATATGAGAATAGATATTGTCTTAGATTTTGGATATTGTAATATAACATGCTAATATAACATGCTAATATAACATGCTAATATGACATGCTAATATGACATGCTAATATGACATGCTAATATAACATGCCAATATCACATGGTAATATAACATGCCAATATAACATGCTAATATGACATGCTAATATGACATGCTAATATGACATAGTAATATGACATGCTAATATGACATGCTAATATAACATGCTAATATAACATGGTAATATAACATGCTAATATAACATGCTAATATCCATCGGGCGGCGCTGGCGTACGCGGCCATGTTTCCTCCATCTTACTTTTATAGGAGAGGTCTGATGGCGTGGAGCACTCCTCTCCGCTGGCATCGATGTAGGTGACGCTCCCATCAGCCTCGGCGGCGGCGTCGCCCCCCACCATGCTCTCCAGCTCCGACACGCTGCTCCGCTCCGCCATCAGAAGGTCTCTGTCGGGGGACGAAGACGCCGTCCTCCTCGCTGCTCCACACGGGCGTCACCCGGGGGGCTTTCCCCGCCAGCCGGCCCTCCAGAGCGTCACTCATCAGCTGGAACCAGGGCCACGAGGCCGGGTTGGTCTGGCTCTCCATGCCCCGGGGGGGGAACTTCAGGTCCTGTACACACACACACACACACACACACACACACACACACACACACACACACACACACACACACACACACACACACACACACACACACAGACACACAGACACACAGACACACAGACACACACAGACAGATAGACAGAGAGACCGAGAGACACACAGACACACACACACAGACACACACACACACACACACACACAGACAGAGAGACACACAGACACACACACGTGAACATTTGATTTCTTGGTAAGTCTTTTAAGTCTTTTAAGAGCAAGTTAACCGTTCCTGTCCAGGAAGGACAGTTGGACAGTTGGACAGTTGGAAGTCCTCACCTTGAATTTGGTCTTCAGGTTGTCCCACTTCTTGGCGACCTGGTCTGGTGTAATCCTCCCGGTGAGACCCATGCCCTTCACTATGCCCCTGTGGACAAAACAACACTAATTAACCTAATTAACCATCGTGTTGTCTTCCCCGTCGACCATGCAACTTTTTGTTTTTTTGCTTCAAAATATAAAATTAAAACTTTTTTGTCGTCTTTTTCAACACTTTTGTCCTTTTCTCCGATGTTTTTATTCTCGTTCTCGGCACTTTTGAAGCTTTTCCGACACATTCGTCACTTTTTTTAAGGTTCTTCTACCATTTTCTTTTTCCAAATGCTATAAAATTGAATGAAACAACCAAATTCAAAGCAAGTAGTGAACTGATCATTTATATTACTTTATATCTGCCATCAACGTTATTTCTTTTGACAATTTGGTTGTAAAAAACCCAAATTTCTGATATAGAAACTTGTTGAAAGTGAGACAAATTTGACCTGCTGACTTCTCTATTGGCTGTTGGACAGGAGACGTCTCTTACGTCCTAAAACCAGCCTCTGGAGACTCCACCAGCTGAGTCTCTATTGGCTGTTAAACAGGAGACGTCTCTTACGTCCTAAAACCAGCCTCTGGAGACTCCACCAGCTGAGTCTCTATTGGCTGTTAAACAGGAGACGTCTCTTACGTCCTAAAACCAGCCTCTGGAGACTCCACCAGCTGAGTCTCTATTAGCTGTTGGACAGGAGACGTCTCTTACGTCCTAAAACCAGCCTCTGGAGACTCCACCAGCTGAGTCTATTGGCTGTAGAACAGGAGACGTCTCTTACGTCCTAAAACCAGCCTCTGGAGACTCCACCAGCTGAGTCTCTATTGGCTGTTAAACAGGAGACGTCTCTTACGTCCTAAAACCAGCCTCTGGAGACTCCACCAGCTGAGTCTCTATTGGCTGTTAAACAGGAGACGTCTCTTACGTCCTAAAACCAGCCTCTGGAGACTCCACCAGCTGAGTCTCTATTGGCTGTTAAACAGGAGACGTCTCTGACGTCCTAAAACCAGCCTCTGGAGACTCCACCAGCTGAGTCTCTATTGGCTGTTAAACAGGAGACGTCTCTTACGTCCTAAAACCAGCCTCTGGAGACTCCACCAGCTGAGTCTCTATTGGCTGTTAAACAGGAGACGTCTCTGACGTCCTAAAACCAGCCTCTGGAGACTCCACCAGCTGAGTCTCTATTGGCTGTTAAACAGGAGACGTCTCTTACGTCCTAAAACCAGCCTCTGGAGACTCCACCAGCTGAGTCTCTATTGGCTGTTAAACAGGAGACGTCTCTTACGTCCTAAAACCAGCCTCTGGAGACTCCACCAGCTGACTGGAGTGTGTGTCCTTACCTCCAGGCCGGCTTGGCGGTGTTCCTCCTCCCCGTGAACAGAGACTCGTTAGACGCTCGTAACTCGATGAGTCGCTTTATGTCTTCTTCTGTCACTGGAATAAGAGTAAAAAATGTCAGAAACTGAATCACAGTTCTGGATTTCAGAGTTTTCTAAATGATGAACGTCCCAAAACGTTAAAGGAGAACAATTATATTACATCAAAAAGCAACAGTGGAAAATAAAGTGGGTGACAAAACATCGAAAAAAAGAACAAAAAAGTGTAGAAGAATGTATAAAATATATATATATATATATATATATATATTTTCAGTATAAAACCCGTGGGAAAGAAATTAAATAAACTGAATAAAACAGCCGCAAAAAACCTGTAAAAACAAAAATGTCAAATAAATAACGACAAAATGCAGAAATAAGCATAAAAAACTTTAAAAAAAAAGAGAGAAAACGTAGAGAAACCCCCCAACAATAAAAATATAAATTATATTTTCATGTCTATCTACTGTCACTCATAAATAAAAGGGAAAAGCCCCAATTATTATAAATAATTATTATAAATAATTATTATAAATAATTATTATAAATAATTATTATAAATAATTATTATAAATAATTATTATAAATAAAAAATGAAATTAAAATATAAAATAAAAAATTAAATAAAAAAAAACGAAATTAAAAAAATGAAATTAAATTAAAATATAAAATTAAAAAAGGACCAAACGTAGAGCCCCCTTACATTTGTAGGTGAACTCGGCCATGCGCTGCAGCTCCCCCAGCGCCGCGGACGCGTTCTTGTCTTCGTTTTCCACCAGCAGGTCCATCTCCGACTCCGTCAGGAACTCAGACATCCCCCCCCGGCTGCGGCGCGCCCTCTTCTTCGGGGTGGGCGACAGCGGCTCGCAGTCCTCGTCTTCGTCCTCCACGATGGGCGTGAGGACGGGCGCGGCGCCGGCCAGCCGCCCCTCCATGGCGTCGTTCATGCGGTAGAACCAGGGCCAGGAGCTGGGGTTGGTCTCGGCGCCGCGGGCGGGGAACTTCAGCTCCTGGTAGAGACAGACAGCTCTACAGACCGTCCACAGAGGGACAGTGTCCTCCCGTCAACACTGCCACCAACTCCTGTTACCCACAATGCACAGGGACGCCTCTGCTTCTCTACGCCACCCATTTGGTTTTAACCCTCGCGTTGTCTTCTCGTCCGAACTGGAAATCTATGCTTTTGTTGGCGCTTTTTAGCGATTTTATAATCGCTAAAAGCGATATATATATATATATATATATATATATATATATATATATATATATATATATATATATTCCTCTCAGATCTTTTTTGTTCTCTCATGTAATAATAACCGACTGTAGCTCCACGGTGTCCCCTGATCAGAGGCGTCCCCCGTTGCCGTGGAGACGGTCTGCAGAGGACTTACCTTGTACCTCCTCTTCAGGTTGTCCCACTTCTTGGCCAGCTGGTCCGTGGTCAGCTTCCCCTGCAGACCCAGCTCGTACAGGATCGCTCTGCAACACACAACACAGCAGCTGACCCCTGACCCCGCTGACCCCCGACCCCCGACCCCTGACCCCGGGGGGGAATAGGAGGAGGAGCCTGATCGATGAGGGATTAAAAGGCTGATCCCAATATTTGGTTATTTAAAAATCCGATATTCCGATATATTGGACGATTTACGTTTATTTTTTTTAATCCAGAAACGCTACAAGACATGAACAGATTCCCAACGTTAGTTATTAGTAATTATTTATGATGTTATATTTATTATGTTATATTTATTATGTTATTTGTGAGTTTTCTCTC
>JABXJD010000820.1:122500-125000 GCA_013375575.1 Percina caprodes | reverse complement strand
TGGTCTGGGGTTTGTGGGTGCTGCTGATCCTGGTCTGGGGTTTGTGGGTGATGCTGATCCTGGTCTGGGGTTTGTGGGTGCTGCTGATCCTGGTCTGGGGTTTGTGGGTGATGCTGATCCTGGTCTGGGGTTTGTGGGTGATGCTGATCCTGGTCTGGGGTTTGTGGGTGATGCTGATCCTGGTCTGGGGTTTGTGGGTGATGCTGATCCTGGTCTGGGGTTTGTGGGTGCAGGTGATCCGGCGCACGGTGACGGCGGAGGGCGAGGTGATCCCCGTGTGCCAGCTGGACATCCAGGTGGAGAACCCCCTGAGGAGTAACGGGATCTTCCTGGTCTCGCCCCTGATCATCAGCCACACCATGGAGCGGGGGAGTCCGCTGTACGAGCTGTCGGCCCAGTCGCTGGCCGCCGAAGACCTGGAGATCATCGTCATCCTGGAAGGTGACTTCCTGTCCTCACAGCCACTTCCTGTCCTCACAGCCACTTCCTGTCCTCACAGCCACTTCCTGTCCTCACAGCCACTTCCTGTCCTCACAGTAACTTCCTGTCCTCACAGCCACTTCCTGTCTCTCACAGCAACTTCCTGTCCTCACAGCCACTTCCTGTCCTCACAGCCACTTCCTGTCCTCACAGTAACTTCCTGTCCTCACAGCCACTTCCTGTCTCTCACAGTAACTTCCTGTCCTCACAGCCACTTCCTGTCCTCACAGTAACTTCCTGTCCTCACAGCCACTTCCTGTCTCTCTCACAGCAACTTCCTGTCTCTCACAGCCACTTCCTGTCTCTCTCACAGCAACTTCCTGTCTCTCACAGCAACTTCCTGTCTAAACGCTGAAAAAAATGACAGAAAAATCAAAACATCCCCAAAAGTGAAAAAAATAAATAAATGGAAAACGCAACGAAAAACTAAAAAAATCACAAACATTTTTTTTAAAAACGCCCAAAAAGTGACAAAAAATGGAAAATGTGACGAAAAAGTTAAAAGTTAAAAAATCACAAAAACTGTTAAAAAAACACAAAAAGTGCGACTTTGTTTTTTTCGGGTAAATTTTAACGTTTTCTTCTGTTTCGGCAGTTTTCTCGATTTTATTCCAATTCTTTTGTCTCTTTTTTGGCGTTTTCTTCTTCTTCACTTTTTCCATTTTTTGTCATCGTTGCCGATGTTTTTGTTGTTTTTGATGGTTTTCGTCACATTTTTTTTTTTTTTCACTTTTTTAGCTTTTAAAAAAAAGTCACTTTTTCCAGTTTTTGTCCCCACGATGTTTTAAATGATTTTTTATCACTTTTTGGATTTTTTTTGTCACTTTTTCAGTGTTAAAAAAAGAAAAAAATTGTGTTTTTTTCCAAGTTTTTGTCACTTTTTTTATTTTGTGTAGAATTTTCCGACATTTGTCACTTTTTGGCGTTTTCTTCTTTTTCACATTTTCCATTTTTTGTCATCGTTGGCGATGTTTTTGTTGTTTTTGATGGTTTTTGTCCATTTTTTTATTTTTTGTTCCCACGATGTTTTAAATGATTTTTTTTCGTTTTTTTGTCACTTTTTTGATTTTCTTTGTCACTTTTTCAGCATTTAAAAAAAAAAAAGAAATTGTGTTTTTGTTTTTTTTTTCACTTTTTTGATTTTGTGAAGAATTTTCCGACATTTGTCACATTTTTGGCGTTTTTTAAAATATGTTTTTGTGTTTTTTTCTTCACGTAACTTATTTTTAACGTTTGGCTGAACTTTTCGACGTTCTGTCGCTTTAAGTGATTCTCTCTTCTTCTTCTTCTTCTCTCCGAGGCGTGGTGGAAACGACGGGGATCACCATGCAGGCGCGGACCTCCTACACCCCCGAGGAGATCCTGTGGGGGCGCCGCTTCGTCTCCATCATGACGGAGGAGGACGGCCGCTACTGCGTCGACTACTCAAAGTTCGGCAACACGCTTCCCGTCAAGATGTCGTCGCTCAGCGCCAAGGAGCTGGACCAGATCCGGGGCGTGCACGAGGGCGGCTCGGACTCCGTGCACCCGCAGGGCTGGGGGCTGGTCCGCGCCGGCCGGGGGGGCTTCCGCAGGGGGGGGGGCCGCGCCTGCGACGGAGCCTCCGCCCCGCAGCCGTGGTATGCCCAATCGGAGCCGCCGGCGGAGCACGGGGGGCGGGACAAGAAGGTGCAGCTGGAGGTGATTGGACGACAGACGGAAGAGGAGACACTCGGGGACGCCGGCGACCTTTAACCCTCGCGTCGTCTTCTCGTCAAAATTAAAATTAATACTTCTGTTGACGCTTTTTTATCGATGTTTTTAACGTTTTCTTACGTTTTTGTCCCTTTTTCAACACTTTTGACGTTTTCAACACTACGCAACACTAACTTATTAACTTTAGTTTTAGTTATTTTGGGATTTTATGGTCAATAAACCTCATTTATAGGAAATTATACCTAATGTTTGAGTTAGAAAAGCAGAAATTAGGAATTATTGAGACTAAAGGACTAAGTACAACATGAGGACAACATGAGGACAA
>JABXJD010000820.1:105000-117500 GCA_013375575.1 Percina caprodes | reverse complement strand
TCACCCGTCTGGAATATTATATTAGTGATGTAGGGTCCCCCACCCGTCTGGAATATTATATTAGTGATGTAGGGTCCCTCACCCGTCTGGAATATTATATTAGTGATGTAGGGTCCCCTCACCCGTCTGGGAATATTATATTAGTGATGTAGGGTCCCCTCACCCGTCTGGGAATATTATATTAGTGATGTAGGGTCCCCTCACCCGTCTGGGAATATTAGATTAGTGATGTAGGGTCCCCCCACCCGTCTGGGAATATTATATTAGTGATGTAGGGTCCCCTCACCCGTCTGGGAATATTATATTGGTGATGTAGGGTCCCCCCACCCGTCTGGGAATATTATATTAGTGATGTAGGGTCCCCCCACCCGTCTGGGAATATTATATTAGTGATGTAGGGTCCCCCACCCGTCTGGGAATATTATATTAGTGATGTAGGGTCCCCTCACCCGTCTGGAATATTATATTAGTGATGTAGGGTCCCCTCACCCGTCTGGAATATTATATTGGTGATGTAGGGTCCCCCCACCCGTCTGGGAATATTATATTAGTGATGCAGGGTCCCCCCACCCGTCTGGGAATATTATATTAGTGATGTAGGGTCCCCTCACCCGTCTGGGAATATTATATTAGTGATGTAGGGTCCCCCACCCGTCTGGGAATATTATATTAGTGATGTAGGGTCCCTCACCCGTCTGGAATATTATATTAGTGATGTAGGGTCCCCCACCCGTCTGGAATATTATATTAGTGATGTAGGGTCCCTCACCCGTCTGGAATATTATATTAGTGATGTAGGGTCCCTCACCCGTCTGGGAATATTATATTAGTGATGTAGGGTCCCTCACCCGTCTGGGAATATTATATTAGTGATGTAGGGTCCCCTCACCCGTCTGGGAATATTATATTAGTGATGTAGGGTCCCCTCACCCGTCTGGGAATATTATATTAGTGATGTAGGGTCCCCTCACCCGTCTGGGAATATTATATTAGTGATGTAGGGTCCCTCACCCGTCTGGGAATATTATATTAGTGATGTAGGGTCCCCTCACCCGTCTGGGAATATTATATTAGTGATGTAGGGTCCCCTCACCCGTCTGGAATATTATATTAGTGATGTAGGGTCCCCTCACCCATCTGGAATATTATATTAGTGATGTAGGGTCCCCTCACCCGTCTGGGAATATTATATTAGTGATGTAGGGTCCCCTCACCCGTCTGGAATATTATAATAGTGATGTAGGGTCCCCCCACCCGTCTGGAATATTATATTAGTGATGTAGGGTCCCTCACCCGTCTGGAATATTATATTAGTGATGTAGGGTCCCTCACCCGTCTGGGAATATTATATTAGTGATGTAGGGTCCCCTCACCCGTCTGGGAATATTATATTAGTGATGTAGGGTCCCCTCACCCGTCTGGGAATATTATATTAGTGATGTAGGGTCCCCTCACCCGTCTGGGAATATTATATTAGTGATGTAGGGTCCCCTCACCCGTCTGGGAATATTATATTAGTGATGTAGGGTCCCCTCACCCGTCTGGGAATATTATATTAGTGATGTAGGGTCCCCTCACCCGTCTGGGAATATTATATTAGTGATGTAGGGTCCCCTCACCCGTCTGGAATATTATATTAGTGATGTAGGGTCCCCTCACCCGTCTGGAATATTATATTAGTGATGTAGGGTCCCCTCACCCGTCTGGGAATATTATATTAGTGATGTAGGGTCCCCTCACCCGTCTGGAATATTATATTAGTGATGTAGGGTCCCTCACCCGTCTGGGAATATTATATTAGTGATGTAGGGTCCCTCACCCGTCTGGGAATATTATATTAGTGATGTAGGGTCCCTCACCCGTCTGGGAATATTATATTAGTGATGTAGGGTCCCTCACCCGTCTGGAATATTATATTAGTGATGTAGGGTCCCTCACCCGTCTGGAATATTATATTAGTGATGTAGGGTCCCCTCACCCGTCTGGGAATATTATATTAGTGATGTAGGGTCCCCTCACCCGTCTGGGAATATTATATTAGTGATGTAGGGTCCCCTCACCCGTCTGGAATATTATATTAGTGATGTAGGGTCCCCTCACCCGTCTGGAATATTATATTAGTGATGTAGGGTCCCCTCACCCGTCTGGGAATATTATATTAGTGATGTAGGGTCCCCTCACCCGTCTGCAGCGTCCCACAGCAGAGCAGAAGGAAGAACCCGAGGCAGCGCTGCATGGCGTCCGTCTGCAAACAAAAGGGTAATAAAAGCAGCCGTTAGATCAGAGGACACGTTGGACTTTGTCCCTGAGAGGCTGAGTATAACGTCCCAAACGTTGGACTTTGTCCCTGAGAGGCTGAGTATAACGTCCCAAACGTTGGACTGTGTCCCTGGCAGGCAGATGTTGGACCGTGTCCCAGTGAGGCTGAGTTTAATGTCCCAAACGTTGGACTCTGTCCCTGGGAGGCAGACGCTGGACTGTGTCCCTGTGAAGCAGACGCTGGACTGTGTCCCTGTGAAGCAGACGCTGGACTGTGTCCCTGTGAAGCAGACGCCAGTAAATGGAGAACGCCTCTTTGTCCGGCGGACAACAAAGACACCCTGTCTGTCTGGACGTCCCCCTCGTCCCAAACAATGACTCAGCCGACGCGTCTCTGGGGGCGTGACTCTGTTAAAGGTCTGTGGGGACATTCTGTCTCGGCTTTAAAAGGACGTAAATAGTGATTGTCCTCTTTTATTTTAGCGAGATCAAAATGTCTCTAAAGACAACTGTCCTCCCCTGAAAAACACCCGCATATTCTCACGTTATAACCAGATATTCTCACGTTATAACCAGATATTCTCACGTTATAACCAGATATTCTCACGTTATAACCAGATACTCTCACGTTATAACCAGATATTCTCACGTTATAACCAGATATTCTCACGTTATAACCAGATATTCTCACGTTATAACCAGATACTCTCACGTTATAACCAGATATTCTCACGTTATAACCAGATATTCTCACGTTATAACCAGATATTCTCACATTATAACCAGATATTCTCACGTTATAACCAGATATTCTCACGTTATAACCAGATATTCTCACGTTATAACCAGATATTCTCACGTTATAACCAGATATTCTCACGTTATAACCAGATATTCTCACGTTATAACCAGATATTCTCACGTTATAACCAGATATTCTCACGTTATAACCAGATATTCTCACGTTATAACCAGATATTCTCACGTTATAACCAGATATTCTCACGTTATAACCAGATATTCTCACGTTATAACCAGATATTCTCACGTTATAACCAGATACTCTCACGTTATAACCAGATACTTTCACGTTATAACCAGATACTCTCACGTTATAACCAGATACTCTCACGTTATAACCAGATATTCTCACATTATAACCAGATATTCTCACGTTATAACCAGATATTCTCACGTTATAACCAGATATTCTCACATTATAACCAGATATTCTCACATTATAACCAGATATTCTCACGTTATAACCAGATATTCTCACGTTATAACCAGATATTCTCACGTTATAACCAGATATTCTCACATTATAACCAGATATTCTCACATTATAACCAGATATTCTCACATTATAACCAGATATTCTCACATTATAACCAGATATTCTCACATTATAACCAGATATTCTCACATTATAACCAGATATTCTCACATTATAACCAGATATTTGTTATATCCGGAGCCTTATTTTTGTCATGTTTTTGTGTCTAAGTGACTGATACTAACAAACCTTCAAAAAAAATGCTTTTGTCCCTTTTTATAGACGATTTCTTTTGCTTTTTTTAACTCTAATATTAGGTATAATTCTATATAAATGAGGGTTATTGACCATAAATTCCAGAAAGTATAAAACTAGTAAGATGGTGGTGGTGGAGACTAAGAAAAGTCTGAAAAAGGATTTTTGACTCGGGAGGACAACGCGAGGGTTAAACTAATGAAATAATGAGGCTGTTGTACGAGTTTGTTTTGTGTGATTTTCAGCCTCACACAGTGTGTGTGTGTGTGTGTGTGTGTGTGTGTGTGTGTGTGTGTGTGTGTGTGTGTGTGTGTGTGTGTGTGTGTGTGTGTGTGCAGGGCTGTGGTTGGGATGGTCGTGTATCAGTCCCAGGGAGTGACAGACGGCTGCACACAGAGGGACGACTGTGTTGCGTCCAGCTGCTGTCTGGAGCTGCATGGACGCCTTTCTGTCCAACATTTGAACTACTCGACTTTCCCAGGCGCCAACAGAGAACAACACACACCACTATGGTTTGTTCAAACTAAAATCAAACAGTCTGGGAACTTGGTTGGGTGTAATTTACACTACAGATACACTCTAACTGTAAAAAAAATAGCAATAATAGGATATAGCATTATATTAATTTATTACGTGTATAGAGCAGCATATATCCACCAGACTCCATGTAAATAATCACTACTTTTAGCGTGTATAGAGCAGCATATCTCCACCAGACTCCATGTAAATAATCACTACTTTTAGCATGTATAGAGCAGCATATCTCCACCAGACTCCATGTAAATAATCACTACTTTTAGTGTGTATAGAGCAGCGTATCTCCACCAGACTCCATGTAAATAATCACTACTTTTAGCGTGTATAGAGCAGCATATCTCCACCAGACTCCATGTAAATAATCACTACTTTTAGTGTGTGTAGAGCAGCATATCTCCACCAGACTCCATGTAAATAATCACTACTTTTAGCGTGTATAGAGCAGCATATCTCCACCAGACTCCATGTAAATAATCACTACTTTTAGTGTGTGTAGAGCAGCATATCTCCACCAGACTCCATGTTAATAATCACTACTTTTAGTGTGTATAGAGCAGCATATCTCCACCAGACTCCATGTAAATAATCACTACTTTTAGCGTGTATAGAGCAGCATATCTCCACCAGACTCCATGTTAATAATCACTACTTTTAGTGTGTATAGAGCAGCATATCTCCACCAGACTCCATGTAAATAATCACTACTTTTAGCGTGTATAGAGCAGCATATCTCCACCAGACTCCATGTAAATAATCACTACTTTTAGCGTATATAGAGCAGCATATCTCCACCAGACTCCATGTAAATAATCACTACTTTTAGTGTGTATAGAGCAGCATATCTCCACCAGACTCCATGTAAATAATCACTACTTTTAGTGTGTATAGAGCAGCATATCTCCACCAGACTCCATGTAAATAATCACTACTTTTAGTGTGTATAGAGCAGCATATCTCCACCAGACTCCATGTAAATAATCACTACTTTTAGTGTGTATAGAGCAGCATATCTCCACCAGACTCCATGTTAATAATCACTACTTTTAGCGTGTATAGAGCAGCATATCTCCACCAGACTCCATGTTAATAATCACTACTTTTAGCGTGTATAGAGCAGCATATCTCCACCAGACTCCATGTAAATAATCACTACTTTTAGCGTATATAGAGCAGCATATCTCCACCAGACTCCATGTAAATAATCACTACTTTTAGCGTATATAGAGCCGTGGGTGACATTACTGATGCTATGTCCAATTATTTTTGTTATTTTTTACAGTTCTGCAGTGAAGTGTTGATCATTTATAAAGCCAAAAGTCTGCAGAGGAACCCAGCAGGCAGTGAAGGGAGTCAGGAAGCACAGACCAGGGGTAGCACCGCTGTTATTAAATGGAGAATTTAATCTTAATTATGCACCAAAGCTACAGTTTCTCTGTTGAGTTTTTTTGTGAAGAAAAGTCTGAAAAGATCTCCTGCCAAGTTTAACAACCGCCAGACTGGAACAAACGTGTCAACTAGAGAATACGCATCAACTCACAAAAACAAAAGATCGCAGGAAGAGATGTGACACCCCATAATACTCATTTTCATGTGTTTGGAGCCAAAACTTCCTGTTTTTCACATTTATTTCACACACTGGGCGGTGGTTTTCTTTCTGCTGCTTTTACAGACTATCAGAAAGTGTTATTGAGATAGATTATATATATATATATATATATATATATATATATATATATATATATATATATATATATATATATATATATATATATATATATATATATATATATCTCCAGTAACAGCTGATCCACCAGCACCATCAGAGAAGAGAGGGGGGGGGGGGTCCTATCATCTGTCTCTGTTGTTGCTGAAATGAGAGCCAGGCCTATAAAGGGGTCTGTGAGAGGACCTGCTGGTGGACGGACCACGGCTGGAGGGGGGGGCGTGGAGCTTCAGTACGCACGTGCCTAAAATACTACGTTACTTTACTTACCCCCCCCAACCCCCCCGACGCTGCCCCATCGGTGTGTGTGTGTGTGTGTATGAGTGTGTGTGTGTATGAGTGTGTGTGTGTGTGTACCTGATGAGCAGGTTATGGCACCTTGTGTGTAACAATAACAACGTCCACACCCGTTAACAAGAGAAAGAGGGCGCGGTACTTGCCTGATTCGGTACTTGCCTGATTCGGTACTTGCCTGATTCGGTACTTGCCTGATTCGGTGTCTTCCGTCTCTAATCCCGGGATATACGTCGGTACCGTGACAGCAGACCGGCTGAGCTACGCGCACACACACTCACACACACCTAATGGCTGTCAACTGGACGTAACGGTCCAAGTCTATGAAGTTTTCCCCTGTTGACGCATGCGCGTTATAACCATGGTGACGTCACAACGTCTAGCGGATCCGATCTAGCACAGAGCCCTACCCTGGTCTGTGCTCAACCCCCTATGTCTCCTTCCTGTTTACATCCCCCAATGCATTATGGGAATTGGACTCAGAGCATGGTTACTTACCAAAATAAAAGCCGGTTTAACACGTTTATGTATAACAAGTTAATTAATAGTTTTTTATATATTTTTTCTTTCCTTCATGTCAACAAGCAAATTAAAAAGAATAAAATTAAGAAATTAAGAAAACATACAGGACAAACACTGTTTTATTTATTTTTAATAATTAATAGTTGTTTTGACTCCATGAAAGTCGAGAAAAAATGAAGAAAATAAACATATAAAAAATAAAAACGTTATTGACATCTTGAGTTAAAAAGTCAAGAACATTTTTATTTATTTATTTGTTTTATTTATTATTATTATTTTTTTTATTGAGATCTCAACTTTCAAAAAAAACAAAAGAAAAAAATAATAACAAATAAAACAAATAAATAAAATCGTTCGACTTTCAAACTCAACGTTTTTATTTATTTTTTTGTATTTTATTTTTTCTCTTTTTTTATTTTCCTCCATGAAGGAAAACAAACTATTTAAAAACTAAAAAATTTTGTTTTTCTTTGTATTTTTCTTTCCTTCATTTTTCAACAAGAAAAAAATAAAAATAGTAAAAATAAAATAATTTAACACGATTCTCTGATTTAATGTAAATATTTCCTCCTACATTCAGAGTATTTTTGTTTTTTTTGATTATTTTTGGTCTTTATGTGTGTATATGTGCGTGTACATATGCATATATGTAAAAAATAAATAAAATAAAAAACGGTTAATTATATCTGTGACTGGAAGTATTGTATTGTATATTTCCAATAAAAATATTTTGGAAATAAATTTTTTTTTTTAAATTAAGAAAACTTTTGCGGGATCTCGACTTTCATGATAAAAAAAAATAAAAAATTAAAAAATAAGAATGTTATTTTTGTCTCATTTCCCTCCGTGTCACCTCCTCCGTAGAAGACGAGATTCATTCACAAGAAAATCATATTTAACCGGAAAAAAACTGTTTCTACACTTAATTTTTAGGTTGAATATTGTTTTATTTTTCCAGATTTCAACATTAAAATTCGATCTTTCAGATTCAGATTCCCAGACGTCCACGGCCGCCGCGTCGCTGGGGAGGAAAACATCTGCATCATACACACGTTAACATGTTAACATGTTAACATCTGCATCATACACACGTTAACATGTTAACATCTGCATCATACACATGTTAACATGTTAACATCTGCATCATACACACGTTAACATGTTAACATCTGCATCATACACACGTTAACATGTTAACATCTGCATTATACACGTTAACATGTTAACATCTGCATCATACACACGTTAACATGTTAACATCTGCATCATACACACGTTAACATGTTAACATCTGCATCATACACACGTTAACATGTTAACATCTGCATCATACACATGTTAACATGTTAACATCTGCATCATACACACGTTAACATGTTAACATCTGCATCATACACACGTTAACATGTTAACATCTGCATCATACACACGTTAACATGTTAACATCTGCATCATACACACGTTAACATGTTAACATCTGCATCATACACACGTTAACATCTGCATCATACACATGTTAACATCTGCATCATACACACGTTAACATGTTAACATCTGCATCATACACACGTTAACATGTTAACATCTGCATCATACACACGTTAACATGTTAACATCTGCATCATACACATGTTAACATCTGCATCATACACACGTTAACATGTTAACATGTTAACATCTGCATCATACACACGTTAACATGTTAACATCTGCATCATACACATGTTAACATGTTAACATCTGCATCATACACACGTTAACATGTTAACATCTGCATCATACACATGTTAACATCTGCATCATACACATGTTAACATCTGCATCATACACACGTTAACATGTTAACATCTGCATCATACACATGTTAACATGTTAACATCTGCATGATATACACGTTAACATGTTAACATCTGCATCATACACACGTTAACATGTTAACATCTGCATCATACACACGTTAACATGTTAACATCTGTATCATACACACGTTAACATGTTAACGTGTGTATGATACAGATGTTAACATGTTAACATGTGTATGATGCAGATGTTAACATGTTAACATCTGCATCATACACATGTTAACATGTAAAGACAGATGTGGCAACGTGACGTCTGGCGGAGCGGGCGGCACCGCGGTCCCGGTTATGCATTCATGATCGTTATGATCGTTATTATAATTATTATAATTATGATCATAATTATAATAATTAGAATAACGATCGTTGTGGCCCAATCATCACATTCAGGAGGAAAATCTCTCCTTAAAAACAGTCTGTACACTTTATACAATATAGTAGAAATATAAAGGCTTGACATACACACACACACACACACACACACAGATAGAGACACACACAGAGATACACACACACACACACACACACAGAGATACACACAAACACAGAGAGACACACACACACACACACACAGATAGAGACAGACATACACACACACACACACACACACGCAGACACACACAGAGAGAGACACACACACACACACACAGACACAGATAGAGACAGACACACACACACACACAGACAGACACACACACACACACACACACACACACACACGCAGACACACACAGTTTATACAATATCTACAAAGTATTTCTAGTAGAAATATAAAGCCTCGATACATCTCTGTATGTTTCTCCTTATGGACGATGAGTCTCACACTGACCGAGTGCTCCTGACACACACACACACACACACACACACACACACACACACACACACACACACACACACACACACACACACACACACACACACACACACACCCCCGACTGTTCCTGGCGTATAACTGACTGTTATTCCCACAACAAGTGCTTTATTATCACATACACAACAGGTGCAGGGCCACTGTCCCTCAGACAATGTCCCTCAGTGGAAGAAGGCAGTCAGCTGAGCGTGGGACGGACTGGGAGACAGACGCACTCACACACTACCAGCTGCACGCTAGTTTGTAGTCTTTTTGAGTCTCTTTGTTGTTTTGTGTCCATCTCCATGGTTACTTTGCCTCTGTCTGTAGCCGGTGTACGTCTCTGTGGTTAATGTGTCTCTTCTGTTGTTTTATGTCAGTCATTTTGCGTGTCCCTGTGCGTGTCCCTGAGCGTGTCTCTCTGCGTGTCTCTCTGTGTCTCTATGCGTTCTCTATGTGTGTCTCTGTGCATGTCCCTGTGCATGTCTCTGTGTGTGTGTCTCCGTGTGTGTCTCTATGTGTGTGTCTCTCTGTGTGTCTCTGTGTGTGTCTCCGTGCGTGTCTCCGTGCGTGTCTCTGTGTGTGTCTCCGTGTGTGTCTCCGTGTGTGTCCTGGGTCTTTTTGTGGCCGTTTTGTGTCTCTTTTCAGTCGTTTTGCGTCCTCCTGAGGTTGTTTTATGTCTCTTTTTAACCATTTTAGGTCCTACGTGCAGAGCCACTGTGTCCCTTAGTTTGACAATGTCCCTCAGTGGAAGAAGTCAGTCAGCTGAGCGTGGGACGGACAGGGAGACAGAGACAGCTGCACACTAGTTTGTAGTCTTTTTGTGTCAGTCATTTTGCATCTCTGTGCGTGTCTCGGTGTGTGTCTCTGTGTGTGTCCTGGGTCTTTTTGGGGACAGTTGATGTCTCTTTTCAGTTCTTTTGTGGGTTGTTTTGGGACAACCCCCCCCCCCTCCGTCCATCACCTCATGCACTCTGCACTGTCCATAGCTTCCTAGCTGCCTTTGGTCTTTTTAACTGTTTTTATATGATTATATGTTGTTTTAATTGTATTTTGTAGATAGTTTCCTTTCTATTGTTATTATTGTTGCACTGTTGGGGGACGGACTTTAACGTCCTCCTGTCAGACGTCGGGGTAGAACTCGGTGTTGACGTCCACGCTGTGCAGGACGGACGTCTGCTCCGTCTCCGTCTTCCTCAGCGAGTAGCTGCCGCCGGACTTCTCCTCGAACCAGCTGTCCAGCGCCCGCTTCCCGTCGAAGCTGGCGATGGGCGGCCCGTTGACGGCCACCGCCAGCAGGTCGTTCATCTGCTCCAGGGTCAGCCGCGACCGCTGGTTCCTGCACATCTTGGTCAGGGCGCCGCGGCCCTTGTCGCAGCAGGCGGTGGAGCTGGGCAGCACCCGCACCGCCTGCACCACGCGGTTCAGCAGCGGGAAGCGCTGCCGGAACCTGCACACGTGACCCAGCACGTCTTTGAACGCGCTGGCGCTGCAGAAGTCGCCTTTCAGATCCTTCCACTCCGCGATCAGGCTGCCCCGCGCCTCCGTGCGCGCCTGGGAAGCCTCCGCACCGCCACACGGGACAGAGTCCAGATGGTTGAATATCACCTGGATCTCCTCCTCGCCGTAGACCTGCAGAGCCTCGCGGCTGGGGGGCCAGGAGGACAGGTCCAGGACCTTAAGATCAGATCAGACATTGAATATTCTTATTATCTGGTTTATCTATATATGTATATACTACACACACACACACACACACACACACACACACACACACACACACACACACACACACATATACATATATTTTCAAACCAAAACGTAGCAATGTAAATGCAGCTTTGGTGCTTCGGGTCCAGACCTTGCAGGCTTTGGCGAATGCGCGGCTCTGCAGGTCCAGCCGCTGAGACAGGATCCCCGGCTCCGGTCGCAGATCTTCTCCCGGATCGACTGGAACTTGGACTCGCGACGCGCAGGTTCTTCAGGGCGACGCCGTTGAAACTCTCCCGGAAGTTTTCCTCAAACTCCTGCAGGTATTCCCCGGGGCAGTCCGCCAGCTGGCCGATCTCCAGGATGGCGTCCTGGATCCGGGCCTCCACCGCCGACACCAGCAGGTGCTCGCCCTGGAAGGTGAAGGCGAGCCGCGAGAGCACGGCGATGATGTCCAGCAGGAAGTAGATGAGCTTCACCGACTGGTAGTCCAGCAGGAAGTGGAGGAGGGAGAGAGCGATGGCTGCAGCGTCGGCCCTCTGGGTCTGGCTGCTGATCGCCTTCAGATGGGACACTACCTGCACAGGTGACCTCTACTTAGAAATATATATAT
The DNA here is from genome assembly GCA_013375575.1 of Percina caprodes. Lineage (NCBI taxonomy): Eukaryota > Metazoa > Chordata > Actinopteri > Perciformes > Percidae > Percina > Percina caprodes. The sequence goes on along the minus strand of JABXJD010000820.1, from coordinate 105,602 downwards.
ATAAATATATAAATATATATATATAAATATGGGGTACTATATAAAAATATAGTACCCCATGTACTCCCTCTATTACCCCAGTACCCCATGTAATCTCTCTCCTACCCCACTACCCCATGTAATCTCTCTCCTACCCCACTACCCCATGTACTCTCTCTCTCTCTCTCTCTCTCTCTCTCTTACCCCAGCACCCTTACCTCCAGGTAATCTTTAATGAGCGCGTTCAGGACGTTTGGTTCCCCGATGATCCACCGAATGGCCCGGATGTCTCCGAGGAACTCCGTCTCCTCCGACAGCGTGGGCGCCGTGCATCGCAGCTCGGCCATCATGCGCGGCGAGTAGCGGTAGAAACTGAGCAGCTGCTTCAGGTTGTTCTCCAGCTCCTCCAGGCAGGACAGCTCCTTCCCGCTGATGGCGTCCAACACCTCCAGATGGGGCCGGTGGATCATCACGGGAAGACACAGGATCCACGGAAAACTCTTCTGCACGGCAACGTACAGGCTCGCTCGCATTCCTGAAGACATGTTGGTGCCGTCCACGCCCAGACCGACTACCAGCAAGTCCTGGAACCGGAAGCCGAGGACGCCGAAGGCTCGATCCAA
>JABXJD010000820.1:92500-100000 GCA_013375575.1 Percina caprodes | reverse complement strand
AGCTGTAATGTTACCCTACAGGACAGATGTTCATCACCAGGGAGAAACAAGCTGTAATGTTACCCTACAGGACAGATGTTCATCATCAGGTAGAAACAAGCTGTAATGTTACCCTACAGGACAGATGTTCATCATCAGGGAGAAACAAGCTGTAATGTTACCCTACAGGACAGATGTTCAGCATCAGGGAGAAACAAGCTGTAAAGATACCCTACAGGACAGATGTTCATCATCAGGTAGAAACAAGCTGTAATGTTACCCCACAGGACAGATGTTCATCATCAGGGAGAAACAAGCTGTAATGTTACCCTACAGGACAGATGTTCATCATCAGGGAGAAACAAGCTGTAATGTTACCCTACAGGACAGATGTTCAGCATCAGGAGAAACAAGCTGTAATGTTACCCTACAGGACAGATGTTCATCATCAGGGAGAAACAAGCTGTAATGTTACCCTACAGGACAGATGTTCAGCATCAGGGAGAAACAAGCTGTAATGTTACCCTACAGGACAGATGTTCATCATCAGGGAGAAACAAGCTGTAAAGATACCCTACAGGACAGATGTTCATCATCAGGTAGAAACAAGCTGTAATGTTACCCTACAGGACAGATGTTCATCATCAGGTAGAAACAAGCTGTAATGTTACCCTACAGGACAGATGTTCATCATCAGGAGAAACAAGCTGTAATGTTACCCTACAGGACAGATGTTCATCATCAGGAGAAACAAGCTGTAATGTTACCCTACAGGACAGATGTTCATCATCAGGTAGAAACAAGCTGTAATGTTACCCTACAGGACAGATGTTCATCATCAGGAGAAACAAGCTGTAATGTTACCCTACAGGACAGATGTTCATCATCAGGTAGAAACAAGCTGTAATGTTACCCTACAGGACAGATGTTCATCATCAGGGAGAAACAAGCTGTAATGTTACCCTACAGGACAGATGTTCAGCATCAGGGAGAAACAAGCTGTAATGTTACCCTACAGGACAGATGTTCATCATCAGGTAGAAACAAGCTGTAATGTTACCCTACAGGACAGATGTTCATCATCAGGGAGAAACAAGCTGTAATGTTACCCTACAGGACAGATGTTCATCATCATCATCAGGTAGAAACAAGCTGTAATGTCACCCTACAGGACAGATGTTCATCATCAGGGAGAAACAAGCTGTAATGTTACCCTACAGGACAGATGTTCATCATCAGGTAGAAACAAGCTGTAATGTTACCCTACAGGACAGATGTTCATCATCAGGAGAAACAAGCTTTAATGTTACCCTACAGGACAGATGTTCATCATCAGGTAGAAACAAGCTGTAATGTTACCCTACAGGACAGATGTTCATCATCAGGGAGAAACAAGCTGTAATGTTACCCTACAGGACAGATGTTCATCATCAGGTAGAAACAAGCTGTAATGTTACCCTACAGGACAGATGTTCATCATCAGGGAGAAACAAGCTGTAATGTTACCCTACAGGACAGATGTTCATCATCAGGGAGAAACAAGCTGTAATGTTACCCTACAGGACAGATGTTCATCATCAGGTAGAAACAAGCTGTAATGTTACCCTACAGGACAGAGCAGCATATCTCCACCAGACTCCATGTAAATAATCACTACTTTTAGCGTGTATAGAGCAGCATATCTCCACCAGACTCCATGTAAATAATCACTACTTTTAGTGTGTATAGAGCAGCATATCTCCACCAGACTCCATGTAAATAATCACTACTTTTAGTGTGTATAGAGCAGCATATCTCCACCAGACTCCATGTAAATAATCACTACTTTTAGTGTGTATAGAGCAGCATACAACCCAACATGGATTTTTTTAATGCGCAATTTTAGTGTATTTTTCACCAATTCCAATGGACGAACTGCAACAAACTCCTACAGATTCAGCAAGAACACTTTAAGATTTCTGTGCAACGTATAAACTTTAAACTGAGCCTTATTCTCCAGAACACACACACATATGGGGGGGGGGTCGATACACCATCGTATCGCGATATTTTCAGTGGCAATACTGTTTCAATACAGACGCCAAGCATCAATCTTTTATTATATATTATACTATATATATATATATTATATGTGTATATATATATATATATATATATATATATATATATATATATATATATATATATATATATATATATATATATATAATTATTTATTTTTTCATACTGGTTTTAAAATGTTGTCATTAGCCCTGTAATAATAAATTGTATTTAAAGAGCACAATTCATACTTAAAATGCTAATTAAAAGTGCTTCACATGAACCCAGATGGGCTAATTATAACGTTATGATAATAATATTAATAAGACAATAAACAGCCCAGAAAAACAACAGAACCACCATCAGGACGGAGTGCCCGCAGATCATTGGATGGAGGGAGAGACCCTTTAATTAAATCTGTCTATTGTAAATATATTAAATATTAAATATACCCCCCCCCCCCCTGCAGTCTGAACACACTTCACGAACACCTTTACGTAAAGTTATGTCGAACTTTGTCACATTTCCATGTTCATGATGAACGTGGGATGACTGTGAGACACATTCAGCGGCTGAATATTTGTATTAATATTTGTATTAATATTTTTATTAATCTGCGCCATGTTGCTGTCGGTCTGCAGACTGCTGGCAAGCTGCCTGCTGCTTTCGGAAGCCATTTTCGCTGCTGGCCACCGTGGCTACTGACACCCAGACAGACACATAGACCCACCGTGTGCAGAGACGCAGCGGAGACACGGAGCGTCTGTCCCGGCCGGGTGAAGCTCGACTCCCCGTCCCCCGGCAGCGGAGGACCGGGTCCCCGCTGCAGGATCCGCGGCTCAAGTTTCTGGCTGAATTGCAGATTTTTCAGCAGCGACTCAGTCGCCTCCCGGAGCTGCTTGGACCACCATTTTCATCACAGGAAATGACATAAAGAACGGAGGAAAGACGCTGTGCGAAAACAGAAAGTGAAGTTGTGTGAATGTGAAGCGGGACAGTGAGACGGTTTCACCTGCGGGGGGACAAGTTGACACCCCCGCGCTAAAGTTGATTAAAAGAGGGATGAAAAACATCTTTTTGGAAATTGATCTTAATGCCTTAATTAAAAAAAAAATAGATAAGTATACACCCCCCTATGTTAAAATACAGGGGCATAAGTATACACCCCCCTATGTTAAAATACAGGGGCATAAGTATACACCCCCTATGTTAAAATACAGGGGGCATAAGTATACACCCCCTATGTTAAAATACAGGGGGCATAAGTATACACCCCCTATGTTAAAATACAGGGGCATAAGTATACACCCCTATGTTAAAATACAGGGGCATAAGTATACACCCCTATGTTAAAATACAGGGGCATAAGTATACACCCCTATGTTAAAATACAGGGGCATAAGTATACACCCCCTATGTTAAAATACAGGGGCATAAGTATACACCCCCTATGTTAAAATACAGGGGCATAAGTATACACCCCCTATGTTAAAATACAGGGGCATAAGTATACACCCCCTATGTTAAAATACAGGGGCATAAGTATACACCCCCTATGTTAAAATACAGGGGCATAAGTATACACCCCTATGTTAAAATACAGGGGCATAAGTATACACCCCTATGTTAAAATACAGGGGCATAAGTATACACCCCTATGTTAAAATACAGGGGCATAAGTATACACCCCTATGTTAAAATACAGGGGCATAAGTATACACCCCCTATGTTAAAATACAGGGGCATAAGTATACACCCCTATGTTAAAATACAGGGGCATAAGTATACACCCCTATGTTAAAATACAGGGGCATAAGTATACACCCCTATGTTAAAATACAGGGGCATAAGTATACACCCCCTATGTTAAAATACAGGGGCATAAGTATACACCCCCTATGTTAAAATACAGGGGCATAAGTATACACCCCCTATGTTAAAATACAGGGGCATAAGTATACACCCCCTATGTTAAAATACAGGGGCATAAGTATACACCCCCTATGTTAAAATACAGGGGCATAAGTATACACCCCCTATGTTAAAATACAGGGGCATAAGTATACACCCCTATGTTAAAATACAGGGGCATAAGTATACACCCCCTATGTTAAAATACAGGGGCATAAGTATACACCCCCTATGTTAAAATACAGGGGCATAAGTATACACCCCCTATGTTAAAATACAGGGGCATAAGTATACACCCCCTATGTTAAAATACAGGGGCATAAGTATACACCCCCTATGTTAAAATACAGGGGCATAAGTATACACCCCCTATGTTAAAATACAGGGGCATAAGTATACACCCCCTATGTTAAAATACAGGGGCATAAGTATACACCCCTATGTTAAAATACAGGGGCATAAGTATACACCCCTATGTTAAAATACAGGGGCATAAGTATACACCCCTATGTTAAAATACAGGGGCATAAGTATACACCCCTATGTTAAAATACAGGGGCATAAGTATACACCCCCTATGTTAAAATACAGGGGCATAAGTATACACCCCTATGTTAAAATACAGGGCATAAGTATACACCCCCTATGTTAAAATACAGGGGCATAAGTATACACCCCCTATGTTAAAATACAGGGGCATAAGTATACACCCCCTATGTTAAAATACAGGGGCATAAGTATACACCCCTATGTTAAAATACAGGGGCATAAGTATACACCCCCTATGTTAAAATACAGGGGCATAAGTATACACCCCCTATGTTAAAATACAGGGGCATAAGTATACACCCCTATGTTAAAATACAGGGGCATAAGTATACACCCCTATGTTAAAATACAGGGGCATAAGTATACACCCCCTATGTTAAAATACAGGGGCATAAGTATACACCCCCTATGTTAAAATACAGGGGCATAAGTATACACCCCCTATGTTAAAATACAGGGGCATAAGTATACACCCCTATGTTAAAATACAGGGGCATAAGTATACACCCCCTATGTTAAAATACAGGGGCATAAGTATACACCCCTATGTTAAAATACAGGGGCATAAGTATACACCCCCTATGTTAAAATACAGGGGCATAAGTATACACCCCCTATGTTAAAATACAGGGGCATAAGTATACACCCCCTATGTTAAAATACAGGGGCATAAGTATACACCCCCTATGTTAAAATACAGGGGCATAAGTATACACCCCCTATGTTAAAATACAGGGGCATAAGTATACACCCCTATGTTAAAATACAGGGGCATAAGTATACACCCCCTATGTTAAAATACAGGGGCATAAGTATACACCCCCTATGTTAAAATACAGGGGCATAAGTATACACCCCCTATGTTAAAATACAGGGGCATAAGTATACACCCCCTATGTTAAAATACAGGGGCATAAGTATACACCCCTATGTTAAAATACAGGGGCATAAGTATACACCCCCTATGTTAAAATACAGGGGCATAAGTATACACCCCCTATGTTAAAATACAGGGGCATAAGTATACACCCCCTATGTTAAAATACAGGGGCATAAGTATACACCCCCTATGTTAAAATACAGGGGCATAAGTATACACCCCCTATGTTAAAATACAGGGGCATAAGTATACACCCCTATGTTAAAATACAGGGGCATAAGTATACACCCCCTATGTTAAAATACAGGGGCATAAGTATACACCCCCTATGTTAAAATACAGGGGCATAAGTATACACCCCCTATGTTAAAATACAGGGGCATAAGTATACACCCCCTATGTTAAAATACAGGGGCATAAGTATACACCCCCTATGTTAAAATACAGGGGCATAAGTATACACCCCCTATGTTAAAATACAGGGGCATAAGTATACACCCCTATGTTAAAATACAGGAGGCATAAGTATACACCCCCTATGTTAAAATACAGGGGCATAAGTATACACCCCTATGTTAAAATACAGGGGCATAAGTATACACCCCTATGTTAAAATACAGGGGCATAAGTATACACCCCCTATGTTAAAATACAGGGGCATAAGTATACACCCCCTATGTTAAAATACAGGGGCATAAGTATACACCCCTATGTTAAAATACAGGGGCATAAGTATACACCCCTATGTTAAAATACAGGAGGCATAAGTATACACCCCTATGTTAAAATACAGGGGCATAAGTATACACCCCCTATGTTAAAATACAGGGGCATAAGTATACACCCCCTATGTTAAAATACAGGGGGCATAAGTATACACCCCCTATGTTAAAATACAGGGGGCATAAGTATACACCCCCCTATGTTAAAATACAGGGGGCATAACTATACCCCCCCCATGTTAAATTCCCATAGAGGTTTTTATTATTAAAGGCCAGTGATGTCATGGATCAGGATACTATGCATCCTGATAAAGTTCCCTTGCCCCCATCATCACATACCCCCCACCACACCTAGAGCTCAACATGGTGAACTTTGCTTAAAATCATCTCTAAATGCAAATCACACCAGATATTAAGATAACTGAAATAACACCGTGCAGCAAAATCTCTCTCTCTCTCTCTCTCTCTCTCTCTCTCTCTCTCTCTCTCTCTCTGAGCTGAACCTCTGTGGTCTTGGTCTTGTGGACCCGGTCTAGTCCTGGTATTTAAAGCAACCCTTCTTGCCAAGACAGATAAGATACAACGCCTTTATTGTCATAACTTCACAATCAATAACCAACAAACTCAGGGGGGAAACGGTCCGTCTCCGGGGGGAAAGGGTCCGTCTCCGGGGGGAAAGGGTCCGTCTCCGGGGGGAAAGGGTCCGTCTCCAAGGGGGAAAGGGTCCGTCTCCAGGGGGGAAAGGGTCCGTCTCCGGGGGGAAAGGGTCCGTCTCCGGGGAAAGGGTCCGTCTCCAAGGGGGAAAGGGTCCGTCTCCAGGGGGGAAAAGTCCTGACGCACATTCACTATTGGTCAAGGTGGCGGAGTCACCGTTTAGCTCCGCCCACATTGAATCCCTCCTCAATCTGGGTACTGTAGTCAGGGCTGGGTGGCGGATCTGTAGTCCCAATAACATAATACCTGTGGGGGGACCACGCACACACTCGAGTAAAGTACCTCAACATGTACCTGAAGTACATCACATGAAGTAAATGTACTGCGTTACATTCCAGCGCTGGGTGTCTCCGGCCTCCAGCTGGTGCAGCTCCACAGCGATCTCCTCCTGGGACCCCTGGACCCCTTGAATACCCTGGACCCCCTGGGCACCCACGGGTGCTAACACTAACGCCTCGGTGGTCTTCCTGCGACGCCGTTTGTGCGACTTGATCCTCGTGACGGCGTGGACGATCCAGTCGTTATGGTGATGGTACCCCAGCGTCGTGAGGAAGAAGGTCTTGCACACTCTCTGCCTGAGACCCTGGTCATCGGTGAAATGGTACGCAAGCAGATTCTGGCGCCTTCTGGGCGCCGCGTCTCTGCCCGCCTGCTGCTGCGTGAGGCTGGAGGACACGAACGCCTTCCTGTCCTCGTAGCTCATGT